>VWZT01013502.1:534219-561386 GCA_013397055.1 Pachycephala philippinensis
GGTCTACCACATCGGCGTGGCCAGCTGCCTGCAGGAACATGCCCCGTTCCTGGTCGCCAACGCCAAGAAAGTGTACGGCGCCTCGGCCGGGGCTCTCACCGCCACCGCCCTCGTCAGCGGCGCCTGCCTCGGTAAGCGCGGGCCGAGCCCGGCGCTCCTTCGCCTCTTCCCTTCGTTACTGCTAATTTGTTAATTAGAGCAACAGCGAGGGGGTGTGGGTGTATATACGTGTGTGTGTAAATAGTGCCGCGCACTCCTTCTCCCGAAATGCGAGCGGCGCTTTGTTTTTAAGGCCTTTCCCCCCGCCCGGGTCCCTGGCGGGTGGCTGAGGTCAAGGAGGCCCCTGATGGTGGGAAGTCAGCACAGGGCTCCTTGTTCTGACACCCACCCACACAGGCATATATAATGTGGGCTTGCTGGGCTCGGTTTGTGGGTTTACCTTGCTTAGTGTAGGTCTGGTGGGGCTCTGGGTGAGGAGAGGAGCCTCTCGCCGTGTGAGCACCGGCCCTTGGTGGCTGCGAACGGGAGGTGGCTGGAGATGGAGACATCGAGTTTGTGTGTGCAGGTGGGAGTTAGGCAGCATCTTTGAGTAGCACATCCTTCAATCTGCATATTTATTTCTGAAAAAGGGTTCTTTCTTGGGGTCTTTGGCACTGAAGAATTCTCTTGCCCTCTGCAAGAGCTGGGTCTCCAGTTTAGCTAGATTTTATCTCTGTTTTTAAGTTATAGAATAACCTTAAAAAGCTGTCTCTGAAGCAAGCACCTAGCGTAGTGTGTCCCTATACCTGGGGAACAGCTGAAGGAAATGGTCTGTGGTGCCTCCAGGCTTTTTTGTCGTTTTGCATATGGGAAGAAGTCAACAAACACGTGTTAGAGTCTGTACTTGGAAGCTTTTATGTTGAGAATAACAAATGTAGGAAAGTTTCTTAAGCTTGAAAGGGGAATGTGGTGTGAGAGAATCAGGTATATCTATTTCGTCTCAGAGAGTTATGAACCTCTCCTAGAGCCAAGGGCAGCCAGAGCTGTTTACTGCTTGAAGTTCTCTCACCTTGATCACAGATGTTTCTCCACAGCACTCCTTTTTGGTTTTTGTGTTTTTTTTTTTTTTTTTTTTTTTTTTTTTTTTTTTTTTTTTGTTTCTGTGACAGGTAGTTTTGAGATGTAGCCTTCATGTAACGAAAGTTAGCATTTTCTGTGTAGTTAGGTTTGAAGCTTCCTTTCCTGAGCTTTTTGTTTACCAAAATGCCCAGTGGAGTGCAACCGTAACTTCTGGAGCTTGATGGGAAGCTCTTAACAGATGTTCAGACCCCAACCTAAGATCTCTAAAGGCTGTAGTGATGCCCTGGTGCCACCTTTTACTGCGGACAAGGGATAATAATCCCTAATCCCTTCTTATGTAGGGATCCATTTGCAGGTAGCTGCCAGGGATTTAATTGTTTAATTGCTGTTGCTTCTGTTGAAGAGGTGACTCCCCAATTAGTTCCCTAACTGGATGATCCCTGTGCCACTTGAAGGTGTGGCACAAGTGTGGACAGGCTGACAGTAGTGCCCAAATCCTTTACCTTGCTCAGATGCCATTCTGAGTGCTGAGCAATCCTGTTATCATGTCTGCTTTGTCCTTGCCATTTGTATGTCTAGAGCATCCATGATGTGTCAGGCACTGCCTAAGGGAGGCATCCAGCCTGGTAGAGAGCTTTCTGTGATAGAAAACCTATCAGAATAGGTTTTCCCACTCCCCGTGAGGTACAGTGGGAGGCATTAGTAAGAGGATGTGAGTTAGGGGCCACCTTCTAGGAAACATTTGCCTACCTCCTGAAGGAGGGCAAACCATGCTCTTTAAAGCTAACCAGGGCTTGGGTCTTGGGTGTTCCAGTTCTGTCTTCTGTTTGACTTCTCTGGAATAGCTTTTCTCTGACTCACCTGTGTGACTGACATGTATCTTGGGTAGAGAGCAACTCTAAGAGCTGACTTCTGAAAGTAAAAGCACATGGGATGCGTGGCGGGGCCATGGTATCGCCGTACCTTGTCCGTGTCATAAACCCTCCTGACAGGGCAGCTTCCAGGCAGAGGTCCAGAGGTTAGAATGAAATCATAGGGGCAAAAGGGGACAGGGCAGGAGGTACAGCTGAGCCTGAACTAGGAGAGCAGTTTGTTCTCGTACAGGCTCTTGTAGGGTCTTGAGTACCTGTGTTAGCTGAGAGCAGGTGGTGTAGCCCATGGGCTTTGTATCTTATGGCAGCTGCTACTCTGCACTGTCTGTTGCCCTGTCCATGAAATTCAAATGCTAAATAGCATCTCTTGATGAATGACAAGCAGAGCGGAATTTTGCAGAAGCTTTGCTCATTTGACTGTGTGTAGATAAAGTTAGTGTCCTCGTGCCTGTGAAATCAAGAAGACTCTGCTGTGCAGAGACAAATAATTGCTGGGGAGGAGTGGAAAAACCTCTTCCTTGGGGGTTTTTCTTTGATTCCAATCTTTTGAGACCCTGATCAGAGAGAGCAGAAATCGTGCTTGACTTCAGAGAATAAGATCCTACTTAGTGGTTTCTTTTCCAGCTTTTTCACTCTGGCCTTTGCATCTGCTCAGCTTGCCTGTGAACTCATTCTGCCTTCTCAGTGAGTTAAGACCACACTGTCATCATTTGTGTAGGACAGGAAGGCTTTGCCTTGGGCTGATACTGAACTGAAAGCCCTGACCAAGTGATCTGCAGCCTTTAGAGCACACTGTGAGCTTCAAGGGCATGTTTGAGAATACCAGAGGAAACAACATTGGGCATGCATATTACTTAGGCAGGGCACCTTATATTTATATAAGAGATCAGGAGCTATTTACAGTCTGATATGACCTTGCCTAGCTCTGGTTAAGCACTTTACCATTAAGTTGTAGGGATCTTGGATTTATTGTTCAAGGTTACAACAGTGATGTTGCCCTGCACCTGAAGTGCTCTCTCTTCAGCTTTGAGGTTCTTCTGTTTGCTGACATGAAAAAGCATTGCAATTTTTCCACTAGCATAATCTGTGGGCTATCAAGGTGCATTGGGCAGTCTCATGTGTTTACAAGTTACTTGATTGTGCATAGTTCAGTGTTGTGGCATGAACAGCTTCTTGCCTCAAGAGTTTTCTGGAAAATAGTCTCTGTCATGCCTATACTGTCTCTTGGGGGATGTTGGAGTCCAGCACGCCAGGAAATGCACCTTTATATGCCAAGCAAGTGAAAAGTTTTTGTGCTGGTTTTGCAGTCTCTTCCTTGTGCATATCTCAAATCCTGCAGCTTTTCACAAATTCTAGGCATGGAGCTTTGAGGATGGTCACCTGTCTGTATAAATCTGTAAGTCATTGGCCTGTATGAGAAAAACTGGCTTATGCAACATGGTGAGACTGTCCTTTTTAAGTCATGAGGAATGCTAAAATGCAGCTACTGTTGGATTCTTTAATCTCTAATACTGAGTAGGGAATATATTTTTGGTAAGGTCTTGAATCATCTCACTTTGGTGAGCTGTATGGGGTTCGTTGTGCCTGCTTTGGGAGCACAGCAGCCTGAATAAATGATGGGATGTGAAGCTGTAATCACTGAAAAGCTGTCTTTGAGCTGTGGTCCCTCTGACTCATAGTTAACCAACAGCATCTCAATTGTCTGCATGGCATGTGAATGTTGTCCTAGACAGCCCTAACTGAGGGTGGGTTGGAGCTGCTGAGTTGCTTCTATTTTGGGGGGAAGAGGTGGGTTCTGCTGTCAGATGCAAAGCTGGCTATCAAACCCCAATCTGTGGAAGTTAGCTGTTCTCCTAAAGCATGACAAGGTCAACAGAAAATGAGAAAGCAAGCTGAGGGGATGCTTTTAGTACTAAGAATACAGAAAGGAGGCCATGTGTCTGCTAGATTGCATAGTGTTGTTTGGGATGCTCTTTGGAGAGCTCTTCCTGGGTTGTTTACAGCATTTATTTATTTAATTATTTTAAATTACTGTCTTAAGCAGGACTCTGTCTCAGGCTTGGCCTGAGAGGAAATAAGTTAGTCGACATTCTGGTTTGCTTGTCAGCTGTCACCATGTGACCACCAGGAAATGCGCTGCTGAACTGTAGAGACTTTTTCCATTGGGTAGCAGGAGAAAAAAAAGCCCAACCAACCAAACCTTTTGAAACTGAGGTAATCAGCAATATCAGCATCTTAAATGTTGTGCTTTTGCAATTTGATTATGTGTATGCAAAGGCTTAAGAACAGATCATGTAGATTTATTTTCTCTGGGTGTGTGTGTAATCTTAACACCAAATCCCAGACTGAGAGAGTGCAATAAACCAGCTTAGAGTCTATGGAATCCTCAGAGCAATGCCAGTTTATGCTGGCCAAAGCATGAATCAGGATGCTTCTCCTAGGGGAAGTATTTGTGATGCTGTCTTCTGTGGCTGCACTAAGAGAACTATGGATCTCCACAGGGACTCAAAGGAAAATTTTGTACCATCTGTGGTGTCTCAGTAGTCAGGTCCCTCCTTGCAGGGGAGATGGATTCTTGTACCTCCTGCAGAGGCCCTCCCTGGGAAAAAAGTTGTTGAGCTCAGTAGCCTCAGCCCAGGCAGGAGACACCCTTATGTACGTACATGGAGATATGGATGTAGTTCATGGGGAACCTTCTGGTGCTCCTTGGAAGGGGTAAAGCTTTTTTCTGTGGTGGAAAATAGAGGTGGGGGGCAAATGTTCTGTGCTGACGTAGTCGGAAATGTTCACTGGCTTGGTGGAGAAGCTGCTGAGCCTGGGTCAGTGCCCTCAGCAGTCACAGGGCTGTGGGATCAGGTGTCCAGAGGAGTAAGCTGGCGGCCAGAGCACCCTGCAATACCTCTTGCTGGGAGGGAAGGTGCTTGTTCCTGCTATCTGCCTGGCTCTAATAAGGAAGCTCCTTAAGGAAAGGTGGTCTTGCAGGCATCTTGTTGATGAGTGCAAGGGAAGCCAAGGAGCCGCTTCTAGGAAAAAACATAGTCCTAGCAAGGCATGTGTTTATTCTTTTGGCACCCCACGTAGACAGCAGGTGTGCAGAGCAGCTCGGTGCCAGCCTTGCTCTCAGCCATGGCAGCAGCTGCGCAGTGTCACTGGCAACAGCACAAGAGGTCTTTGCATGGTCATTCTTCTGACCCGTAGGTTCAGCAAGTCTCTTGACCTTGCAGCATGACTGAGCTGTTCCACTTCTTTCTGCCTCTTAGCTCCCCAAACTCCTCAAGGCAACTGCAAGTCCTCCGTATAAAATAGGAAAAGCTGTCCTATGTCCACTTTCTAATTGTGTTTGGAAGTTTAGTCCTGTTAAATCAAAAGGCCTTCCTCAAATTTCTTGCTGTGTCATTCAGTTCCAAACTCCTGCTGCTGCAATGGTTACAGCATCTCTGCCTGCATGTCCAGTAGCTGGTGGTGCTTGTTTCCTGTCTGTCGGGGTGCTGTGTTACTTTCCAGTGCAGTGAGCTTGGGATTGCACTCAGATGTTGGGCCCCTGCTCACTCTGGGTTTCTCCATGTTTCTCTCCATGCCCTCCATGAAGCACAGATGAAATACTTCCTGGCTTGGCTGGAGAGGATTTCCACCTCTTCTGTACTTGATTTCTACTGTACTTGAAGAGGACTATGCAAGGGCTGGAAATGGTAATTAGTCAGCATTCCTTCTTTCTGGAGATGGGAATGGGCAGGCCTTCTAATTACAGGACCTGTGCAAAACCTCAGAAATCTTACTCCAAGGAGCAGTGTGAGTGGGTGACTCCTGTTCACTTTTCCTCTTTGCAATACAAACCCTACTTGTGGCTGGATTCCAAAGTGGCCACCACTTTTCCATTGAATCCTCTGCACTTCTACACTTCTGTTGCCCAGCTCTAATACTTGTCCTCTTCCTTTCTGCTAAGTGTTCTTGGGACTTGAGGTGTAAGTCAGGATGTGTCTTTAATTATGTGAAAGAGTCAGCAGAGACTACACATATGTATTTGCCTTGGGCTGTGTGCCTTGTCAAGCAAGTGGAGTAAGAGCCAGTGAAAAGGAGGGGTAGAGGAGATGATTCCATGTGGAAGGCCCTAAATAAGTCCATGTCCTTGAGAAAAGGCAGAATGTGTCCTTGAAGTGATAGTGTCTGGGGCAGTAGAAAATCCCTTTCAAGGAGCACATAGGAGAGTGGCAATTAGTGAGCCTGGGAGTGTAGAAAAGATGCTAGAGATTGTTGTAGCTACAAAGGCCAAAGGAAGGGAGGAGAGAGTTTGGCACTAGAGATACAACAGCTGCTTGTGGCAGGCCTGATCCTGTCCCTGGGGTTGTGCTGGTCTGCAGTACAGTGTGTAACATCAGGTGTGGGAGCTGGTAGCTTTATTAGAACCCAGGGCTTTGTGCTGCCCTCTGGCACTCGCCCAGAACTGAACTGGTCGTGCGTTCTGGTACAGATAAAGGCCAAATCCCCAATGATGACTTCTGCCTGACAAGACCTTTGGAATCTGCAAGCTTCATGAAGTATCTTCTGCCACTGTTTCCCAGGCTTTTAGCTGTGCTGTTCCTGGAGGATTTTTTCTGAGAATGAACCATTCTCCTCCTCTTCATACACTGAAGTTTGTTTAGATGGATATTGGTTTTGGAGGCCTTTTTTAGGCTTAGGATTTAAAGAACTGAATATCACTGTAGTGTTGGAGGTTCTGGCAGTCTCTGAGCTGCCACTCCTGTGGATTATCTAGTTTAGCATCCTGAAATAGAGGAGGTGGCATCTGAGGGTGTAAACGAATCAAGAATCCCTTTACATATGCTAATTACAAGGGCCAGTCTTGCTGGCTGCATTGAATGCTGCTGATTCAGTGCTGGGCCTGGCAAAAAAAAAAATTCCAGTGTGTTATGGAGGCAGAGTGTGGATTCAGGCTGCCGTAGTTATGCCATGTGTGGAAAAACTTGGGAGTCTTGTTTCAGAGTGGGATGTGAGCACAGAGAGTTACATTGATTTATCTATCCTAGTGTTCTTACATAGTGGGATTGGTAAAGTAATCTTTGAGGGAAGCATTTAACTACTAGCCATATTTCTGCACACGGAAGAGTTCATCTGTCACATGTTCATCTTAACATCTGTCTTACTGTTCTTGTTTGTGTGCTCAGCCCTGCAGGGAAGGGTTGAGCAGAGGCTTTTCCCCTGCAGGGGTCTGTGCAACCCTCTGTGAGTAGTTCCTGTCCTGCTCACGTAGTTATTTTCAGAACCTCAGTCGTGTTGTGGCTGGGGGGCCACTGCTGATGTCTCTGGTAGAAAGGTAGCATCAGTTTCTAGATTTTCTTGCCATGGTTCCCAAGGTATGCAGCTTACCTTGTGATCTGCCTGAAGCTGCTCCAAGGAGAATCCTTCTAGAGCAAAATGTTAACATCCCTTGCCAGGGGACTGCTTTGGAAACTAAGCTTTTGATTCTCACTTCCTTGCTGGAGTCTGCCCTGCCCATGCCAGGGCCAGTGGGGAAGAGTTTGGGGTGTAAGGTGACACTTGACCTGCCTGTGTGACATGGGAGGGCAAAGAGGGCCCAGCAGGCATCGTGCTCACAGGTGCACAGGGAGGGGCTTGGCATGGATTGGAGCAGTTGGCCAGCCTTGTGAGCATGAGAGCTGGGCATGATGCAGGCTGGGAGCCAGCGGAAGCTCTCAGGGCTGTTCCTCTCATCTGTGTTAGGGTTTTAGCAGTCACAGAAGTGTACAGGGGAAAGGACAGGGAGAAAGCCTGCTGTGTGACAGAGCCAGCCATGTCTCTGGTATCATCTCTGAACATGGAACAATTGTCACCTGGAAGCACACAGGAAAGCATTCAGCAGGGCTTAGGCTGATAGCCACCAAAAGCTGTGTGTGGGCTTTGTTTTAGTGTTGGTGAGCCAGCTGAGGGTAATGGCTGGTGTGTGTTAAAACTGAAGGGCTGCTGGAGTGGCAGCTATTTCTTCAGACTGGAAGCAGAAATGATGACTGCTAACTCCAGTTTTTGTCTTTGTGAATCTGTGGTGCCTGGCAAAGGTATCTACTCTCCTGCCCTGATCTCTTTCTAAAACATTTTTCATCTAGTAATGCCTCCCCTATGAAGTGGAAGCAGTTCAGTTTTGTCTAGTGGTGTGTGTGATGCCATCCTGCAAAGTGATCCTGAGAAGCGAACATGAACTGTGTGTGCAACATTGTGCACGTGGGTGAGGCTTGATCTTCCTGCACTAGTTCCCTCTCAGAATGACAACGACTGGAGGCTTTGTGTCAGTCATTTTCACTCAGGTAAATAAAGTGAGATTTGGATGTGGTTCCACTTAGGCTTCTGTGCAGACCAGAGAAGAAAGGTAATCTCTCATCATTACAATATGGGTTTTGGTCTGTTTCTCCCCTCCATTAGCTTTCTCTGGATGAGAACTTGTTTTTAAAAAAATTGCTTCAAACTCAGCATTACCTGGTCCAAAGTGAGCAGCAAGGATCTGAGCTGCACCTTGTCTACTCTGTGAATCCCCTTTTCTTGTCATCCCATGCAGTTTGAGTTGCACTATAGCATTGACAAGGATTGATGAAGATGGAACATGGCTTTCAGTTCAGCTTGCCTGGGGTCCTGAGCAGCTTTTCCTTTTTATGCACTGTTATGTCATTTAATTTCTCTAATGCTATGAACAGAAATGCAGCATTAAGCCTTGTATTAGGGCATTACAGTAGAGAAAGATTAGACTAGTGGGTGTTGCTGTTGTGGTTGTGACAGAGCGATCCTGGCTGGCTGCCTGCACTGAGCTGCCTCCTGCCCTTCCTATTGATTGTTTCACAGCAGCAGCTGCGCTGCTTTTGCATTTGTGTTGCGAAAATCAGCACTCTCGTCCCGACCGCAGAAACAAAGCAAGTCTCAGCTTGCAGAACAGCAGTTCTAGTGAGGCTTTGGTGCGCCAACACTTCATTAAGACCAGAGCAAAGGTTTAGCTAGAGACATCATCAAGCCTGGGAGCTTTTATGCCTGCTCTCCCAAAGCCTGTTTGCTTCTGTGCAAAGCAGAAGACCGGGCTTTAAGGTGAGGTCTGAGTGGTGCATTTGCACTTGGGCTTGCAGGAGGGTCCTACCCTGCAGGTACCAGTTGATGGATGGGCATGTGGCAGTCACTGTGGGCTGCCTCGTGAGCTGCTCTGTGCACGAGGTAGAAACCCTGGCAACTTAAAAGCAGATCTTCCTCTTATGTTCCTCATATCTAGCATGTGGCAATAGTTTTGGTTCATCTATTAACTGGTATCTAGAGCACACTAACCATATCTTTTGGCTCAAATGGGAAAAATGTCTCCTTTTGGTTTGGCTTTATTTAAACAGGTAACGTGACTGACAGCTTTTTTTTTTGTCCCCAGTTGAAATAGAAAAGCAAACATCTTGGGACAGACAAGTTAAGAGAGAGGCTTCTGGTTCTGAAGCAGTTGCAAATTATCTGAATTTATGTAGCCCTCCTGCTGCAGAGTGTGTCTTGGACTAAACACAGTTTGTGTCTAGTCTAAGGAATGCTGAGTGTGAAGAATCTGAACCAGAAAGTATTGTGGGCTGAGCCCTTCTTTTAGCATCTGCCTCTGGCTGCAAGAGCTGGCCCTGTTTGAAAAGCTATCTCTTTCTCTTGGTGTTTGTACCTGTCCCACCTGTAAGGTCGGAATAGGTATTGCTTACTGTAGTGTAACAGGGATCCCTAGGAGCTGTTCCAGTAGGGTATGTGTCAGTGCCTCTCATTCCTGAGCAAAGGGGGAGAAACACCATTATGTACAACTGGTGGCCAGGCTTTCTAAGAACTCTCCTTTACAAAATCATTTGTTTGTTGAGCTCTGAGGTCAAATCCCTGCACAGAGCCCCTGGTGAGGTTACTTGCCACAGGGAACAGCTGGTTAAGCAGTAGGACTGTCTGCAAACTGAGTGGGTGTGGTTGTGAGGGGAGTTGTGTTTACCTCCTACGTATCACCAAAAATAAAAAGAAAAGTTTCCTTCTTGTATCTCTTATCTGGAGCCAAGGGAGCTAAACTGTTTATTATCTGATGGCAAAGTGGTTGGAGAGAAGGATTGAGTGGAGACCTTAAATAAAATAAAAAATATACATCAAAACAACAAAAATTAGGGAAGCCCCAGAAGAACAGCTTGTTCTGGTACATGGTGTTTCTCAGTGTGACTGGCTTACAGGAAGATGTGCACAGATGGGAATAGAGTTGGTGCTTTTAAAGACTTCACTGCTAGCTGCCATCCCCTATCCTCAGATGTTTAAAAATGGGTGGTTTTTATTTGTGTCAATTTTACAACTTCTGGCGAGTGAGGGATATTCTGTCCACACCTAGTGCTTTTAGGTGTCTGTCCAGGATTTCAGACCGAAATTGAAGAGTTGTCACCAGCAGTGGGGGTACACCTATCACCTGAATATGTCTTATAAGGGCAAATTGTAAAACATTGCTCTTTATTTCCTGCTGGCATGGATTTGTCTTTGGGGCCCCCTTTGACATCTGTTCAGCCTCACTGATGGGCCATCAGAGAACATCTTGGGTCAGGTTCCCATTCAGGACAAGTTGGCCTTTGTTCAGCTTGGCTGAAATGTTGGCCCGTTTTTGCTCTCTTGGGGCAATAAGTGGAAACCAAGTTGCTTCAGCATGAGTGTGGAAAGTGGAGCAGAAGTCTACCCAAGCAGTGGGATCTTCCACAAACTGAGGTCATTGCCCACAAGGGTTGGGGTTGTCTTTGGGTCACTGGCACGTTGCTGTGCACTATTCCTTGGGGTGAACAAACAGGCACTTTCTGATGACCTGAGCTCTACCCACGAGGAAACATTCAATAACGTTCTCTGTTAATTATTTTCTAGATGTCAGTTTGAAAACTCCTGATTTGGCGCCTCTTGTTTACAGCTTTGTGGGTTTCTTTTGTGCTGGTGACAGGACTGTGTTATAATTAGGACTGTATCATCTCCTGGGAGAGGCCAGGCAAGAAGGCATGTGCACTGCTTACTCCCAGTATTTAGAGAAGAGGCAAGTGTGGGAGCTGTGCATGCTGAGCTGGAGCAGCTTGAGGATTTGTGCCCTGGAAGAACATGGAACAGCCCTCCTGAAACCTCTGCTTGTTGTCAGAGACTGACTTTTAGCTCTTCCATGTATGTGGCACAGGAGCAGCTGAAAGAGATGGGCAATCGAGATAAATTAATGTTGGGGGAGATCATGCTAATAAATTCCTTCTGACTCATCCTGTTCCTAAATTTACATCCAGACTGGGACCTACCAATGGGATAATGACAATTCCAGCAGTTCTTAGCAACCAGCTGCATTGAAAGCAAAGTGTGAAGATTTTAGCTGGGGACTCTTAAAAGGGACATCTGTGCAGAGTATCACACAAACCTCTCTGGAACAGATAGCTGAGCAGAACTTAAAGAGTTCTGGAATGAGGTCCCTGGTTACAGTACACAGGACTGGCAGTACTCCTGTCCTGAAAATGTTACAGTCAAAATAGCTTGGTCATGTGTTCCCAAACTAACAAGGCATATAGGGATGTCAAGGTCCTGGGGGAATACCAAAAGTACCTGTGCTTCCTTGTGCTAGTTGGCTTCCTTTCAGAGCTGTTGGTGTGTTGGGCCACTCTGGAGCCTTAGCTGGGTAATGGGAATGAGGAGGGAGGAGTGGTGCCTCCTGTGTTGCTGATGTGTAGGAAGGAGTCCATTTGTTGGTGTTGAATGAGAAGCAGGTTTAGTGAGGCTCTGCAGAGTTTCCTGCCTGCCTCACTAGTCCAGGCAAGTTACGGCATCTGCAGTCTGGGATGTGACCTCTCTGTGCCTCCTGCCAGTAGGGACAGAGAATGCTGTCGCTACATCCACCAGCTCTTTGTGCCATCCTCTGCTCTCCATCCCTGTTGGAGAACTTTTCCTTTAAGTTTGTGTCCTGTTTGCTGTTGCACTAGGCAGGGAGTGGGAATGTCCCTGGCGCAGAGCGTGATCTTCGTGCTGACAAGGAGCTCTCCCAGAGGGAGCTGCAGTGTCATGGGGGAGCTGCTGGGTTAAATGTTCAGAATGCCCTTCCCCCTATTTAGCTTGCTCTGCTCCTATTTTTGTCTGTGTCTTAGGCACCTTTTTCCATTTGAAATACTTCATGGGTCATCTGTCATTTTACTGGCTGGCAAATCGATATCAGTATGGCCTAATGTGGTTTAACAGGAGACCATCCTGGTGTCCTTGGTGCCAAAGCCCTGCTGCCGCAGATGTGGGCCTGAAGGGGCCCTTCTTCCCCACTTGTCACTCCTCCTGTCACGCAGTGTTTGAGCTTTGTAATGGTCCTCGTCCTTATGCACTGCACAGGTTTGGAGTTGCCTTTCTGTTTCATCCCAGAGCCCTTAGCAGCAGTTAAGGATCTTCCCAGCTGCCTGGCTAACATCAGTTTTAGGTGATCAATGTTCAGCTCCTCTGTTCCAGAGGCAGAGTAGCAGCAGGCTGCTCTGCTGGGGTGTTTGTTTACAGTTATAAATAGCATGTGCTGCTTGAATGCTTTTCAAGTTAGAGTTTAGGGGATGCCAGGCAGTACAGACTTAGTTACTGAGTTATTTTGGAACTGAGCATGACTGATAGAGATGAAAGTCAGTTGTTAAAGGGAACAGTCTAACCCTATGTCAATAAGCTAATGTGAAGCTGGATTGATAATAGCTTAAAAATGAAATGTGAGCTAGCAGCTGCCTTCAGGCTTTTCCCATGGGTGCCACTATCTTGCCCCTTGTAGCCGCTGCAGATGACAAATCAGCAGAGGGGGAGCAGCTGGCCTCCCTTTTCTGGCAAGGGATGTGTTGGGGTGTTTCAGGACACAACAGTGTGAAGCTCCTTTGCGTCATCACAGTTGAAATTCAGATAAGGGCAATAGCCCTGCAGGGCTTGGGTTTATGTATAACAACACCCGCTGGGACAGTGATGGGGGTGGGGGTAAAGGGGGATGTGGGTTTTCTAATGAAAATGAAATATTCCACATATGTTAATGTGAAATTTTTGAGGCATATGTGCTTAGTAAATCTGTATAGGGAAAGGTGTTGAATCAATTGGTTGGTGTGAGAAGAATGAAACGTTTTCTCAGCAAACACTGCCAACTATTATGGATTGCCTCTGCCCTCTGATAGATACCTCAATAAGGAAATATAAATTTAATTCGGCTTTTTCACATGACTCTGTGTCCTGAATCACTAGATCCATAGAAAACAATGAGAAGCTTTCCGAAGGACTGCAGTTGGCACTGGACTAGTGCTAGAAGTAATTGAGAGCTGGTGGCTGACCCCTGTAGGAGTTGTCTCTCTTGACTGCCTCTAATTCAGCTGCTCCCTCTGACAGACTGCAAACAGAATTTGAGCTGGTTTTCCTGGAATAGCACTTCTGGTAGTAACAGGATTAAAAACACTGTCACTACTTTTCTCTCCTCCCAAATATATTTCCAAGAGGACTTGTCATCTATCACAGATCTAGCTACATAAACCTGGCTTCTTTGGCTGAACCTTCAGCTAGCCTTATTTCCTGGAAAGCTGGTGGTACTGCAGGTCGCCCTGTACCCATGTCTTCCCACAGAGCAATTCCACATCCAGCTTTGGTGCAAGTGATCCAGTGAGTCCAACAGAATCACAGATGTCTTTAAACAGAAGTGCCTCAAAGCTCCTGTGGGCATGCACGTACACACATGTGTATAGAAGGAACCCAAACCAAAAAACATCCAGAAAGTATTCAAAGAATGAACTTGCTAATTGGCAATAATCTTACTTTGCCCTCTTGGGTGTGAAACAGTGATAGAGCAGGCAGCTGCAACTTGGGGCTCCCTTCAAATGCTGTTTCCTGGCATAGTCAGGACTTTGCTCTCTTGTTTTTCTTAAAAAAACCCAAACCCCTTCCAGCTCACATTTTTGTTCAAACAGTCATAAGCTGCATTTAGTTGCAGTTGTTTTCAGTATTGCTGTCAAGTCTTTCTGCACACTGAGATGCCAAGCCTGAAAGCATCGTTCTCTAAGCACCATCTCTTGGGTAACCCACACTCCCCCCAGCACAGCCTTTGCACACAGGGGTCTCCCTCAGCTGCATGCTCAACACCCACCCTCCCATTGGAGGTTTCAACCAACCCAACAATGACCTGCAATGCACTCAGTGCGGAGGAGTTTCCTTTATGGGGTCATGTGACTGAGGTGATGGGCTGGGATTCCTTCGTTTTTTTGCTCGATAGCAGTTTCTTTGTGTGCCTTTCCTCTCCTTGACACACACGAAGGTGTCTTAGGGAGTGTTTTGAGTGCTAATGTCACAGTGATTATAAAGTGTATTTCTGTGGGGCTAACTTCTTTCGTGTTGGGAAAGATGTTGAGCCATGTGGCTACTATCTGGAACAGGCTGGGCTCAATGGCTTACTGCTAATTGAGTAAATAAGATCAGAATTAGACTGCTAAACATTGCTCTAGGACAGAAGACTGGGATTACAGGGCTAAAAATTGCTTCAGAGGGGGAACTTTGGCTTTTCTGCTAAGTTGCTACCTCACAGTGCCTAAAATCCTGACCTCAGAGTCTCTGGTTATGTTCAAGGGTCCAGTTCTCTGCGTGCTTGAGCTACTGGTGTTGATGGGTTTCCTAAGCCCAGAATCACGTTCCCGGGGTGCATTGATGGAAAACATGTTGCTGGCACACGTGTATTGCAAAAGGTTGGAATGTGTCAACATAGCATTGAGGGTTGTTGCTCTATCTCCATTGTATTTATTAACCTGGGTCTAACTTGAGTTCTTTCATTCTGCTGCCTTGTTTTTGCAATTGAAAAACTGAGTGGGAGAGCAAAATGAGGGGACTTCCAGTTGGCTTGAACTGGTAGTCTTTCACCTTTTTCCAGGAACTGACCTTCAGTTCCTCCAACAGAGAGGAGTGTTCATTTGTAAAAGCATGTTTCTTTTCTCCTGCTTTCTTTAATTCTTCCCCTCACATTCTTCTCATGTATATGTTCCTGACATTCCTTGGAATGCAGTGAGTAGCTGGTACTTAGAGAAACTGTTGTATCTCACCATGGCTGGATGTGTGTGGAGGCAGCAGTCAGTGAGTGCAAAGGGCAACATGCTGGATGCTGCAGTTTTGTATTTTTGTTTCCTCCCATCCCTTTTGTCCTACTGGAGAGCTCTGATGTGCTTGCCAGATGGAGCTCCTAGTGACTTAATGGGCTTAGCACATGCCTTCCCTTTTGTGCAGCTGGGACGTCTCCTCTCCTCAAACCCAGCTGGGTCACTGTGTGAAAGGGTAAAGCAAGCATGCCTTCAGGAGTCCTGCCTGCCATCAGGGCCTAGTTTAGTGCTGTGGAATTGGATATGGAAGGATGGGACACCAGAGGCTCTGTAGGAGGGACTAAGTCACTGATTCCCTAATGGGGATCAGTAGTCCCTCTTGCTCACTAGAGATGTAGCTGACATTCACAGCAGAGGTGGGATCACTTAGCTGGAAAGCACCAGCATTCCTGTTCTGGCACTTTTGCTTACTAGCTGATGATTCTATTTCCTGTCAGGGAAAAGATGCTTACTAGAAAGCTTTTAGTGGACTATGTTTTGAAGTGGATTTATCCGTAAGCTCAAAGCTGTTGAAGTATCAGCCTTGTTTTCTTTCTTAGTCTGTTTTCACCAGCCCTGCACTGGCCAGGATCTAAAAAAAGTGTGGACCTTTAGTCCGATACACGTGATCTTCCTTGACTTTGTGAAACATAAGTAAGAGGAGGGTAGCTCTTTGTGATGGAAGAGTGTGAGGGCCAAGACAGCAAACTTCCATGACTTCTGTAACACCCCCTGTAATAACCTCTTGGTTTGAGTTGTATATCAGCCAGTGGGGAGAAACCTCTGGGGAAAGCTGGGAATGAGACTTTTCTGTGCCTAGTTTTGTAAAGGAAAAGACTGGTTTTGGTGGCGTTTCATGGTGCATTTGTCTTTTCTCTCGTTGCAGGTGAGGCTGGTGCCAGCATTATTCGGGTGTCAAAAGAAGCCCGGAAGAGGTTCTTGGGCCCACTCCATCCCTCTTTCAACTTGGTGAAGACCATTCGGACATGCCTGTCCAAGACTGTGCCAGACAATGGGCACGAGGTTGCGGCAGGACGTTTGGGTATTTCCCTGACACGGGTCTCTGATGGAGAAAATGTGATACTGTCAGACTTCAATTCCAAGGAGGAACTGATCCAGGTGAATGGAGTCTTACTGCAGAGGGCTGGGCAGGAACTGCATGCAGTTTTGTTTTGCCTTCGTCTCCAAATATCCTTAGTACTGGAGTATAATTGTCAGCACATGCCAGCACAGTGTTCTGAGAAGAGCAATAGTTTCAGTAGGCTTTGATCTGGTTCTTATATTCTGGATCTCTTTCTCCCTCAGGCCTGTGTCTGCAGCACCTTTATCCCTGTCTACTGTGGGCTGATACCTCCAACCTTGCGTGGAGTGGTAAGTAAGATCCTAAGATGGTTCTTCATTAAATTGCATACTAATGAGTATGTTTTGACAATGTTATTGCCTGCCTGCTGGCAGCATTTATCTGAAGAGACACGAGAAATTCCCAAATAAACAACTTCCAGCGGTGGATATGCCTTCTTTCCACTGCTGCCCACAGCTGACTATAAATGTCCTGAAGACCAGTGGATTTAACATTTAATAATATATGGCAGCCTGGGGAAGGGCTGGCTGGCTTAGCAGGCGGTTCTCATGGCTGCATGGTACAACGCTTTTTATCACTGAGGCTCCAGCTGTCTGCATGTGGAAAGAAGTTGGGCCCAGGATAAAACTCATGAGGGTAGTCCCCCTGCCACGTGCTTGGCACTTTCTGTGGGGTTTTAACTAGTGGTGTGGATACTGGCCTTCTTTTCCATGAAGTTCTTCCTGTCCTTTCTCTGAGAATAATGTTCTGCTGCCTGCCAGAGCTTTCTTTAAATTGTGTCCAAGGCTGTCCAAGAGCAATTTATTCCTCTGTGTTTGCATGTTAGAAATGAAAACATGTGAAAGCTGTGCAGAGCTGCAGCACAGCTGGATATTGCAGTCATGCTTTAAGGGCCTCCTGGTTGAGCTTGGTCTCCCTTGTGCTACATAGGTTAATGAACATGTTAAAAGGCAAGGGTTTTGCAAACTAAATAGTCAAAAGTGAGAGAGAGAACTGCTATAAAATATGTGCCCTGATTTACCATAAGTGGTCTGACCAAAGTGCCTCTGTCAGAGCACAGTATCAAATCTCCTCTGATTGCTACCTGTGTCCTAAAAGTGAGGTCAGTTTTGCTCCTGCATAATACACAGCTTGGCTGGTTTTGTCCTGTGCAAGCATGTTGGTCAGGGAAATGACCTGGAGGAGATGTCCAGTGTTGTCCAGCCCTTCAGAGAAGTGACAGAATCAGTAATGGTTTGGGATTTGCTCAGCAACTGCAGGCAGAGCTTTTCCCTACAGCTGGTGGGACAATAGCAGTGGCTCTTGCCTTAACACCTCTTCGGGGCTAATTGAGGTCAGCGTGCATCAGGCAAAAATCTCACAATTCCAAAGCTGTGTACAACATCAGGGTTTCTGGAATGTGCAGCTGCCCTGGCACACTGAGGGATGACTTCTCATGGGAAAAGGTGGGGAAGAAATATGAGATGAGGAAATTTAATTCCTACCTCTTCCCCAGAAAAGCATGGCTCCGAAGGGGGATTGCTGATGAGGTGAGAGGGTAAATTGGGTTAGATATGAGCTTGGGAAATGGTTTTGAAACAGGAATGCATGGTTCCTAGCATGCCTGTGGTGACTATATTTGCCACAGGATAAACTGACAGGCCTGGCACAAGGACTAGTTTTCAAGGCAATGTTACTTTGTGCAAGGTGCAAAATCCATATTTTGCCTTCCTCCTAGATTTTTTCCAGTGTTCAGTTCTCTGAGATCTGGTAGCCCCATGGAGTGGATGGAGATACGTGGGGGGAGTAAAAAAAAAATCTTAAATACTGAGAAGTGGAAAGGTCAGTAACTGACCTGTGAACAAACACTGTAGCTGTGAACTACTGCATGTGGGTGGGATGAACCCCTAACAAGGGTTACAAAGCTGACTGTCAAATCGTGTGAGTGAGTGGTTTGTGCATGGGAGAACATAAGGGAATGGGAAGTGGGCACCACAGTCTATGAACCATCCCCTAAAGCTGCTGCTGTTCTTGCCTGCTGGCAGCTGGTGGCTCCAGCCTGTGGCTCTGTGCTGTCCTGGGCTTTGCAGGAGGCTGGAGAGTGGTTACACTTGGGTTTCTGGAGGTTCAGGCAAATCCAGAGAAGTGACAGCTGAGCTTTACTGAGGAATGTTGATCAGCATTGCTTGGAAGCAGTGGACTAGAGAGTGGGGTGTGCACGTGTACACCGGGATTTCTATGGAGTCAGAAGGCTTTGCCTGTCAGCTCTGTTGTAGTTGAGCCTTTTTTCTAGTGGCATCTGTGGAATCATGCTGCCACCCTCAGGGAAACATGTGTTCTGCATCCTTACTGCAAAACTAGTGTTGCCCAGCACTAAAACTTACCTCCTTTTTCTTTTAATCAAAGTGCATGCTGCCTGCTTTGCTCTGTTCTTGTCCCATTCAGGATGTTGGGGTCTCATCCTTGCAAAGGGAGTCAGGCAGACATCTCCAGCTCTAGCTGGAATCTGCTCAGCTCTAGCTAGTCTGGCTCCCAGTGGAGCAGCTTTGGGGAGAGGATGACAATAGCAGTTTGCTGTGGTTGCTTTAGGCTTAGGGAACAGTGATGCCCACTTTAGAAGGGGGAGAGGATTCAGTTGATTGTTGGCAGCTCTGTTATCGGAAAGCATCTTGTAAGCAAGCTGTGTTACTGTTTCTGAAACGATGCACTTGTCCTTGAGTTTAATCTATCCTATCCTTCCACTTCCTTCACAGTCCAAATCCAGGTGGTGTAGGAGTCTCCAAGTGCCTGTCTTGACACAGTGTTGGATGAGCAAGGGCTGCCATGAGGATAAAATGTCCTATGCTCTGAGTTTAGGCTGCTGTAGCCTATAACTGTAATTGCAAGCCATCTCCCATGAAGCTGTAGGCTGTATGCGAAGGTAGTCTCAAGGTTTAGTTTTATCTCCCAAGAAGGCAAACTGCTGTGCAGTCCACCCTGACACTGTTGCCTCAATGGCAGCTGGCTTGCTATAGCTTAATTTAGTTGCTTTCAGCCCAAGTGCCTGTGAACTGTTCCCCAGGCTCAGAGAAGCTGCTTGAAGAGATCTTTGTCTGCCATCCAGAGCAAGAGAGAACAAAGTGCAAAGCACCCTCCAGGCAACACATCCGGTGTTTTCCTAGGCATTGTGCAGTAAAAGACCAATGTTGATGGTCAGTCTGCCTGTGAGACAAGAGGAAGTATGATGTGGAATGGAGCACCTCCTCCTTCAGTCAGCATTTCCATGCTCTGCGTGGGTTTAGCCTCTACTGGCTCAGCTTCTCACCCAGCAGAGAGCTGAAATATGTTTACAGCTGCTACTTCTGGGGCTGCGCAGCCCCTGTATCATGATTTGTGTTTGACCGTGTCAAAAGGAAGTGGATCCAGGCAGCAAATTGCAGGATCAACCCTGATACAAAACCAGCAGGACTCTTCTGTAACTGAGGTTCACAAGAGTTGGAGTTGCTCTGCAAAGACCCCTGGCTTCCTTCTCTTTTGGCTTGACTGACATCCTTTTCCTTTTATCTTTTGCGTGTTGCTTACTCTGCCAAAACCTGTGATAGGGATCGTCTTGCTCAGCTCCTTGTGCAGTTACAGTATCCAACGAATGTTTTGAGAACATGCTACTGGGGTTGCCCTTCCTGCAAGGGTAACGCAAATGCGTTTATGGTACAGAAGTACAGAACATTCTCTGATAAGAGGGTGCCTGTTAAGAGCAAACCCAAGCCCCCTGTGCTCTGTTATCACACCACAGCAAGTTGATTCCCAATGTGTATGCATATGTTGGGGTTGCTGCTTGATAAGCCCGCTAGCAACAAATCAGTTGGTTTTACTCATAGGCAGCAAACCTTCTGCTAGTGGGGACTTGTGTCTGAGCTTATTCATTTTAAACATAAGTGAAAAAAATAGCACAATGTCAGTGTGACAGCTTAGATCAGTGCTGATTTGCACTGCAGGTGGTTGTTGGTGTGTATTATTATTTAATTGGACAGCAGTCAAACCGCATAGGGGATGTAAGTCAACAGTCACACAAGTGAATGTGCCTTTCTTATTGAACACTCGTGGCCAACACACTCAACCAAGAAACGCCCATAGCAAAAGGAGATTATAAACAACACAGCTGTGCTATCACCTGTTTTGACTTCTCCAGTGCTGGTGCATGTACTCCATTCTCTTCCCAAGTTGTTGGCACGAATAGGAAGAGGGACACAAAGTAAAAAAGCTGCTTGATCAGTTGCGATTGCTGCATTTGTCTTGATTTCAGAGATACGTTGATGGAGGGATTTCTGACAATCTGCCCCAATATGAGCTGAAGAACACAATCACGGTGTCTCCTTTCTCGGGAGAGAGTGATATCTGCCCACGGGACAGTTCCACAAACATGCATGAGCTGAGAGTCACCAATACAAGCATCCAGTTCAACCTTCGCAACCTCTACCGCCTCTCAAAGGCCCTGTTTCCTCCGGAGCCACAGGTGAGTTTCCTGGCCTCACCAGAACTTGGGGACCACAGATCTTGAGCACTGGCTATACTGTGTGCACTTTAGCAGGAGAAGATTCCAGACACTGTTAGTTTTGTATGTCGTGGTTTGTTTTTAATCTTGACATTATCAACCCAGTGACTTGCTAAACCTTGAGCACCTGCACAAGGGTTTGTCTTCTTTTGCTGCTTGAAGATCTGGAATTTAGGTGGTAGCAGTTGCTTGGAAAGTATTCCCATGTTCTCTGTAGAGTAGTCTTTGCCTGGAATTCAGGCTTACTGTAAACAAAGATGTATTGGCCATCAGAACCAATGTGCATTTCAGTGTGTTAAGGTAAGGATGGAACTACCAGTCTGAAGCCTTTCTCCTAAGTCAGTGTAGCAAGTGGCACTGCAAACTTTGTGTGCTTCTGAGAAGATGTAAGTGCTAGATAGCCCTGACATTTGGACACAATAAGCATGCATTCATGTGCTGAATTACTTGGGCAAGTTTTTTCCCACCCCCTCTCTAGTCTTAGCTGGCTTTGTCTGCAAACACAATGGCCCCTCCTGGCATCTTCGGGGAAACATTCTGGGCTGCTTGTCAGAGTGACTGCCTGAAGGCTGCCCTCAGCAGCATCAGCTGTAGATGGGGAAATGAGGTAGCTGCAACTCTAAGCCCACACTTAGGTAGGATTCTAGGTGTCCCTTCCAATCTAAATTGTGCTGTGATTCCCATATCCAATGTATTGATGCTATACCTCCCATTCCTGCTCAAAGCCTGAGAAAGGCTGGCAAGAATGAGACTTGGCCTTGGGATAGCTCAGGAGTCAGGAGAATTCCATTGAAGCCAGCCTTAAGGTAGGTGTTTGCTCTGCTCAGCCAGTTTCCAAATGACTCTCTATTGCCTTCCTGTGCCCGCAGGTGCTGCGGGATATGTGCAAGCAGGGCTACCGGGATGCACTGCACTTCCTGAAGAAGAATGGTAAGGCACTGACTGTTTGTAGGGTGCGCTGAATTTCCTGTTGTGCCACAGTTGGTGCCATGGCTTTGAGAGTAGTCAGTGTGCATATGAAAGGAGGAAGGGAGGAACTGAACTGTGCCTCAGATACTGGGGTATGGAATTCTCCCTAATAAGTCTACTTTAGCACTTCAGGAAGCAGAGGTGGTGACCTATGTAGTTACCAACACACTGTTGGGCAGCAGTGCCACTTGGGCCTCCTGCAGACGCCGTGCTGCTCTCCGTGTGCCACTGGGTCTGTGTGTGCTGCCCTCAGAGCCCCGGTGCCGGGCGCTGGGCGCTGCCGGGTGCCTGCCCGGCTTTCCTGCCTCCAGCCGCTGCAGCGCTGCGTGTGCGCTTGCTGCCACCTCGTGTCCATGGACAGCGATGCGAACCGGGATAACTGGGACTGCAGGAGGGAAGTCTTGCCTGCAAGATGGGTGACTGGCAGATTATGGCAACAAAACTCTGCAAAACAACACCCTGCGGAACTTAGAGGGGAAATGCGAGAACTTCTGATGGGGAAAGAGAGATGAGCTTAAACCAGCAAGGTTTCTAACTCCTTGTGGTAAGCATTACAGCAGACGTAAGCTAAACAGGCATCGCCTCAGCCTGAGGGGAGTTAGGGTGAAGCAAGGACTAACACTCTAACGGCCAGGCAGGGCAGCTGGTTTGTGTCCTCCTTACAGTATAACTTCTCTTCTCAGGTCTCCTTCATCGTCCAAGTCCTGCCCGTCCTCTCCTTGCCATAGAAGCACCTCCAGGAGAGAAGAAAGAGGAAGAAACAGAAGCTGAGGACCAACTAGAGGACAACACTGCCCTTGCTGTTGTTGAAGAGCACATCTTTGAACACTTGCCTCCCAGACTGAACCAAGGTATGATTCACAGGGAGAGATCACAGGTAATCTTCCTGTGCTGCCTGGCCTGCCTCAGAAGATTACTGGGATGTGTGATTATTGCTTATCGTCATGCCAAGGGATTGATCTGACACATGCTGAGGGTTAGATGGATTGGGGGTCTCAGATAAAGTTAGGGCTTGCCCTGTGTAGGCTGGACTGAGAGAGGTTGATTAATTTGACAGTGTTCTGCATGGTAAGGAGAGGAGGGGGTCTTGCTGCTCACTGCTTTAGAGTCTGATAAAGGTAAAAGCTGATGGTTTTAGCTGTGCTCAGGGAATTTCTAACCTGAGCAAGACTTCTTAAGAAGTGGGAGGTAGCTGCCTCAGGCTGAGTAACTTCTGAAGTATGACAAGAAAAGAGATAGTCCCACTGGGGATATTCAACCAGTTTTCTTCTGCCTTCAGCTCTTCTGGAGGCTTGTGCTGAAAGAAGAAGTTTCTTGACTGGCCTCAGCAACATGCTGCCTGTGCGTGTGGCCACAGCAATGATGGTCCCCTACATGCTGCCTCTGGAGTCTGCAGTCTCCTTCACTGTCAGGTAAGCCTTGGGCTGGTCCCTCAGTGGTGCTTTTCTCAGTGCAGAGAAGTATTTGATGCAGCTATAGTGTTTGAATGGACAGAGAGGGGGATTCTCCCTAATTCTGCACTGCCAGTGTTCCCAAGGAAGGAGCTCTTGACAATTACCAGACACGAATTAAAAAAAAACCAAACCAAAACAAAAACCCTCCCACAAAAACAGAAAAACCAAGAACCCAAAACTTTTTCTATCTTCCTGTGTCATTTAGTTAAAGGCAATACTTCCAGCTTGAAGGAAGGTTGCTGTGTGCTAGAACTTGCCCCAGAAAATGATGATAAATTTTTGAGCCTTGGGAGAGACTTTGGAACTGGTGTTCTTTTCATCATATTCCCTTGTGTGGGCCAGCTAATGGTTGTCTCCTGTCTCTTTACAGGTTGCTGGAATGGCTCCCAGATATCCCTGAGGATATAAGATGGATGAGGGAGCAGATAACAGAAATCTGCAACTATCTTGTGAAGAAAGCCAAGAAGAAACTGGGCAGCCATCTTTCAGCCAGGTATGGCTGCTTTTCTTCACAGCACTGTTCTGGAGGAGCTGTCCATTTCCCCTTACACCTTTGAGTTCTAGAGATTCTACTCCATTGGAGCAGAGCAAATAAGGCACAAATTGACCAGAAGGATTTACCACTTAAGCTGAAATACAAATCTGGTCCATGGTCTCTTGGCTTCCTTAACTGTTGGATAGACTCGGCACATGGTCCCCTTCCTTTGTCCCATTACAGGGCAGCCCCTGTAATGAAGCTGTCACTATAGCAGTAGGGCAGAAGATGTAAGTCTGATTAAAGCAGTATGCCAGCTTAGTGCACGCTCCTTCTAGAAGACAGAGATGCTTGTCTTTGTGGCATTTGCTGGCCCAGGATCCCCTGAAAAGTCCTTTCCAATAAGTATTTGTGTTCAAACGACCTCTTCTACCTCAAGATCTCAGCCTGGTTGTGGGGGAGGGAATATGGTGGCCAGGGAACACAAGAGAGTTTCCAAATGAGTCTGAGTGCTTTGGGCCAGCATGTGTGCTTCTGAGAAGCCTGTGCCTGTGCTTCTGCACTGAACTCCTGCAACAGCCCCTGGCTTGAGGCTGTGGCAAGACTGTTGTGTGGATGAGGATAGGAAACTCTCACAGTAGTAGTCGGGGGTCCCAGCTGTGATTTGATCCTTGTACAAAGGTGCGATTCTTATCCAGGAGAGTTCATGGTCTGAATAACTGAGAGATGTGAGGGGGAAAATGGGCACACACAGACTTCTCACTAAATTCATGTAGTCAATATAGTACAAAACAAGACTGTGGTTCTGGAGCTCTGGTCTGGTGACCTGCTCAAGTCTTCCCACGTACTGAGTCTTTGCATGTATTTGCCTTTCAGGCTTTACTATCACCTCGAGCTTGGAGGGCCCCAGAACCTGCCAATTTCACCCGCGCCACCTTGTGGCGAAGCGCTGCCCATGTGGATGAGAAGCAACCGCTCGGTGTCCGATGTCATGATGAAGTGGGAGGAGTACCAGCGCCAGCTCATGCTGGGCTTGCTCTGCATCAACGTGGACATGCAAGCCTCCCTCTTCCCTCGGGAAGGGTTTCAGTTAAAGCTCCCACCTCTAGACTGTGCAAAAGAGTGCCTGCCACTCTTCTGAGCCTGCTGCTGTGAGGGGATGAGGGTGGGTGGGAAGGGGAATGGACACAGGGTGGGACCAGTCTCATCCCTCAGCAGCAGGCTGCCCTGTGCTCCTGGATATGCTGCAAAGGGGATTTCCCCGGGATGGAGACTGGTGGAATTGACTGTAGCCATTTGTTGCCCACTGGGCCAGGCAAGGGACCTTTGTGTTCACAGACACACACAGGCTGATTCCTTGCTCTAGACTTGTGGTGAGGCCTGGCCATTGCCTGTGGCCAGGCTGATGCTGACCCAGCTGGGCTCTCCCAAATAGTGCACTTTGAATTGCCACTGGCTTTTTACCGCCAAATAACCGGGATGTAGATGACGCTCTCAAGTTCATACAAGCTTTTGCCTCCCTTGGTTTTTCAGAGCACGTGTCTTGATTCCTCTCCTTAAATCATCTGACAACCCTTAGCTCTTTGTGCTACTGAAAGATGAAGTAGCCTCTTGCCAAATCAATTTTTCTCATGGCTTTCAAATTTCCTCTTGACTTTCTTCTTTGCTGAAACCATGTCCTTTCCTCTCTCCCTTAATTGCATCCACACTGGAAGCCAGGGCTGGTCCTGCAGCAGACTGCACTGGAACTGCAGAAGTGTAGAAAAGTTATGTATTCTCCCTGATTCATGTTGTCCTGGTCTCACCCTTTTTGATTGGGGTCCTCATGGAACTGCTGTGACTTGAACTCTGAGTGTTAAGTGATTGAGGTTATTTAAAGAAGTAATTTTGACAGATGTTTTTTTTCCAGGGAAACATGTTGAATTTGAGGCCCTATTCCTGACTCTGTGAATGGAATTGGTGTGGGGTAGCCCTGAAAAAAGGTCACCCTGGCTATCTCAGGATCAGCTTAGCAGCTGAAGTAATATGAAGTGCTTGTAGAAAGATGAGAATTGTGCAGGGCATGTTATTTTTGAGAGGCTTGTGGTGGACTGTCACAGCAAGTGCTGGGGAAGTGGCTGCCTCTGACGGGGGTCAGTTGGGCTCTGCTCCGTAAGGGGCTGTACAACTGAGCAAATTCCAAGTGGGTGATACAGAATGGATCTCCTGCCAAACTGAGGCTTCTATGTCTCTTTTGCTCAGAAATTCTGGTTGTTGAGGCTTTGGAGTGAGAAGGATTTAGGCTTGTAGCTTCACCAGCATCACAGCTTGCCTGTCTTGTGTTGTGGCTCACAGGTCCTGCTCTGCAGCTGGCAGTAGCAGGAGCATGAGAAGGGAATTTAAGACTGTTGATGCACATGCAGCCACTTGGAACTGGCTCCTCTTTGTCTTGCCCCCTAAAAGACCAGAGCTAGTGGGTCTGTAGCAGAGCAGGACTCTGCCTTGTGAGGCACTGCTTTCTCAGTGGTGGTCTGCTCATGGCTTGTGTGAGAAGTATGATCTCCCTGTTCTTCACAGGGTGAGGCATGGCTTCCTGTGGGGATTGCAGGGACTTAAGCTTAGGTCTTCACACTCTGACAAACCCAGCTCCTGGTATCTTTTTCTGCTGCTTGTCTAGCTACGTGAGGCGTCTTCTACCTCTCCTAGCACAAACAGTGTGCAACGGCCAAAGCAAACATATGCTGTCTTTGCTGGGGAGCAGGACAGGGTATCTGAAGCTGATTACATAGCCTATACGTGGAGTAAGGATTTTTAATAGACTCTGTTTTGCACCTTAGATTTAGAAAGGGAAAATAAGCCCAGAAGTTGTGCTAATAACTGGAGAAAGTAGTAAACCTGCATGGGCAGTGTGGGTGACAGGGTGGGGGCTGTTTCCTACGAGCACAGTGTGCACTGGGCATGGGTTTGGTGTTTGTGTGGAGACTCTGATAAGCATCAGGACTTCCTGCAGTGGCTGTGCCAAGCTGGGAGGCAGTGGAGTGGGCAGCTTTGGTGCTAACCCACTGCCCAGGAGATGCCAGTGCAAGAATGAACTTGTGACTTATTATCACCCCACTGCCCTTGCTGGATGTAACCTACCTATGTAACACAAGGGCCTGTGTAGCTTACAAAGCAGGCCTGCACTTATGCAGTCAGTTTTAGTCTTAAGCTTTGCATAGTTAAGTCAGTTAGGGAACAGGGAAGTCACTACAGGAAGAGAAAAAAATTGGAGGATTCTGAAATCAGAGTAAAACATGGGATTACAAAACAAGTCAATCTTATGATTGTCTAAAGCCTGCAGAAAAACACGCTAGATGCTAATGGAAGTGAACCACAACAAGATACTGTCACTTAGTGGGAGCAGGATGAACTTGATGAAAATTGGAACTGAGAAAAGGTGTTCATTTTGTGGTTTGGTATGGGATTTCTTTTCTTCCACTGTTTTGGACTACCTTCTTGGGGGGAATGGCACATGCACAGCTACTTAGATTGCTAAATGCATATCTCTCATCCCTAGTGCACACAGAGCAATTGGCAAGAACATAGAGATACTTATTTTATCCAGAAGCAAAACATCTGAGAGGGGCAAAACTGCATAAGGAAAATCTTGTGTTTGGAAGCTGCTGCCCTTTTGACTCTGCCTTTTTTTTTTTTTT
>VWZT01013502.1:565175-615315 GCA_013397055.1 Pachycephala philippinensis
TGCCCCAGCGAAGGGCCCCGCTTCACCCTCGCCTCGGCGGCCTCCCCCGCTCGTCCCCTGCGGTTGTGGGGAGAGGGCGGTGGAGCTGGGGGCCCTGTGTGCTGCGGGGTCCTCGCCTGGCCACGGCCACACACCTGCCCCGTCCCCAGCTGTCGGAGGTCTCTCGGCGGTGACGGACGGGCACGGAGCATCCGCGTTCCTGTGCAACGCTGCCTCCTCCCGCACACAGCGCTCCTGAGGCGTAGCTGCGGCCGCGGCACGGCACGGGGAGCGCTGCCCTGCTGGGGTCCGGGATGGGGAGCTGCTGCCTCTTTCGCCTTCTCTCCTCCTCTGTCGCTGTGAAGTCTGCAGGCTTCTTTGATATGAGGTCACGAAACTTTGGTCTTTCTTGTTGGACCTGAGTGGAGACCTTGTTATTTTCTCTTATACTTTCTTCCAACAGTCTTTGTTCGGGGAATATTCTTTCTTACAATGGTCCAGGTGCAGATGACACTACACCATATAAAGATGCTCTAGGCAGCCATGGCAGCTGTGTTGGTGCTGCTTTTCCTTCTCTGGAAGGCAAAAAATACTAGAGCTTTCCCTCTCCTATGACTGCGGCATCTTTCTCTTTAATATCTTGTGTGCATGGGATGCACTTCAGTGAACTTGTGTGTTGAACCTAAGTCCTTCCTGTAGGACTTCCTGAAAACAGCTGAGGGGAAAAGAGGCCAGCCTCAGACACAGGGAGATGGCTGCGCTCAGGAATATCCTGAGGAGGCAGGATAATCCAAACACAGCTTGCTTGTTTAGTCGTGACCTGTTGAGTTCTTGGTTATTCTGATGGTTGTTCTGCATCAAAGGGGGCTCAGAAAACCTTAATGTCTAGCTTTGCATTATGCAAGCTCAGGGAATTGTATCTTATTTTTCATGTTATAGAGCTACATTTATTTCTGGGGACCATCTAAGTAGCTATATGTAGATGAATATATATACATATACATTTCCTGAGGGCTATGGAGATTGCTTTTCTAGATCAAACAGATAATCAGTTTAGTCTGTCTTTTCACTGGCCAATTCATGTGGTCCAGAGTAGGCTCTGAAAAGCTGCAGTGAGCTGGGGTGGAAGAATCCTCTCTTTGCCAGAACACTCTGCTGCACAGAGACTGTTTTGAGGCCTGATACATAAAATTTTAGAATCCTTTGTAAGATGTTATAAAATGTCTGTGAAGCTACCTTGCTGAGCAAAAAATATTCTCATTCTCTGGAGCATCACTCTTCTCTTGGCTTCTTGTGGCAAGCTACAGTGGGTAGTATGAACTATCCAACTGGAAAGTCTGCTTGGTTGCTTTGTCACCGTCAAATAAGAAAATTTCTCCCCCACACCCCAATTTGATGCATCTGATGAATCAAGTGCCTCCTGTCTACTGCTCTGAAGATGGTGTTGCAAAGGAGGGCTCCACATGGGGCTGTCTTTAGCAGCACACAGACTGTGCTGGGGACCTGCTGTTCCTCGTGACTTTGCCAGGCAGCCTCAGAAAATAAACTAATGGGATGAGGACAATTGACAGCAACAGAAATCACATGGACTCAGCTCCATGCACAATGTTCTTCATGGTCAGGGAGCTTTAAGGATATCGATCCTTCTATACAGGAAACTAGGTTTGGTTTCCTATGCAGCTGCTCACTGTCTAAATCTTTTTGATTTCATAAGGCTGCTCTGGGCACTGAATCCTCCCTCCTCTCCTCCCCTGCTTGCAGGAGCTCATCTTGGCTTTAAGGACAGTGACAAGAAACTTCAGCTGTAGCAAATGTGTCATCTTCCACTGAGTGGAGCAGCATCTCCCTCATTCCTGCCAGATGCCTTGGCTGGCTGTCCACAGAAAGTCTGTGGTGGAAATCCTTGGTTTACCCTGTATGTCTGAATCTCTCATGATTCATTTGTTGTCCTACTAGAACAGCAGAATTGCAACAATTAGTTTCTGTCCTTTGTCACTGTGTATCCTTGGAGGTACCCATAGCCCAGCAGCTTGAAAGGGAGGTGCTGTGGATGTCCTGATTGACTCTCCTAATATTTTCCTAGCAATGTTCTCTTTTCCTCATCCTGCATCCCAAACCTTTAATTTCTTGGCTGATGCAGAGAAGGATTTCCCTCTGCATGGCCCTAATGCACATTTTGCTAAGCAAACCTGACCTCTGCAGCCGTGCAAGGAGCCCTGGGGCGGATCCCACGTGCTTCTGCTGTGGCAAGGAGCACCATGTGCTCTCCTCTGGCCACATGTTCAAAAGGTTTGCCAACCCTAACCTTTTAAATACCATCAGCCACACATTAAAAAAAAAAAAAAAAAAAAAGCCATGAAAGGACATACATAGTTTTTTTTTTTTTTTTAATCATGTTCTTAATTTGCTTTCTCCTGCTGATTTCTGATCATCTTAGAGATTTCTGCATGTCTGTATAAGCTGCCAGGAATGCTTGAATCTCAGTATTTCACCTGACTGCAGGTGCCTCAAGAGGAATAACAAATATTGTGAGCTTTGGGAGAAAACAACACCAAAAGTAGTGGTGCGTTGTGGGTGGGTTGTGGCACTGTGGACTTTCAAATGAAGTCTGGAGCCATGGTGGGCTTTCCTTTGCTTAGTTCAGGTTGGGGTAACACAACTGGGAAGCCCTACAGACTTTTTAACCAAATATTTTTCTCGTAACCGTGTGTCACAGAGCCCTACAGCAGCAATCTCAGAGACTGTGGCTTTAATCATAGGTTTGTTTTGGAGGAAATGAGGTATGGTGCAACGCTTTGGAAGGGTACAGTGTTCTTATCTGCTTGGCATAACTGGAAGAAAATCTGTCAAGTAAAAAGCGTGAGAGCAAGGAGGCTTGTAACACCCCTGCTTTCTATCCAGTGAAGTGTGTGATTGCAGTTAACTTAGCAGACATGTCATCTGAAGGAGGAGCTCTTGCCTCTGCTTCTGTACCCTCAATCTCTGTGCTGGTATGAGACCTTGTATCACTCTTCTGCACCAGTTCCTGGCCCCATCTATGTGTAAGGGGCTGCCTGGTTCAGAAGGATTGCACATACACCTGAAAGCCCAGCAGGAAAGGCGTCTGTTGTTCTGGGGATGGCAGGAGAGCTCTGAAAATGTGCCTGGGAACCATGAATCTCCTGAGATTTGCTGTGGTGTCCAGCGCTGTGTGGGCTTGGGGCTGGCTTGAATTTGTGTTGTTGGTAAGATCCTGGCAGATGCAAAGGTGTCCCTGCTCACAGCAGGTGATGTATCACGGGCTCAGGCAACCTGTATTTCTGGAGAGATGAGACTATGAATAAGGGGAAAGCTCTGAAGACCTATCCTACAGCTTTTTGAAAGAATTAGCCTTTAGCACATGTGCTGGATGGAAGTAAAGCAGGGCAGCGAAGGCTTGAAAAATAGCCTTCTTATTGTAACTGTGCAATAAAGATAACGTACCTACCTGTTTATTGCTTCCTGCCTGAAGCTCTTCCAGTGAAAAACAGGCAGAATATCTGCAGACCTTTGGAGGAGTAGAACTGGTAGCTGTGTGGTGTTAAAAATAAAATTGCAGAACGTCTAAATATGTCATTTAGGCTAGCATTTAGGAAAGCAAATCTTTGGGGAAAATTTCAGCTATGATTGGATATAGCTAGGTGAGTCCAGTCTCTGGAAAATGAGACAGCAAGCTTGCAGGGTAGCTGTAAACCCTTGGCTGAGCATGGTGGCAGCTGGGCAGAGGAGCAAGTGCAGGGAGGCAGATCTAACACATCCTACAGGAACTTGGTGCCCTCACTGTTACAGTAGCTGAATTCCTCTCCATTTAGTTCAGCATAACATCTGAGAGTAAGAGTAATGCTTTTATCTGCCTCAGTTTCCCCTCTTCTCCCCTCTGGAAAATGAAGAGGAGGAAACCAAGCTCATCTCTGGCTGGGAACTGAAGATGTAGGTGACTTACAAGTTGACAGCATGACAGATGTTGAAGTCTTCTTTCCAGACAAGTGATCTGGCTCCCTGTAAAATACTGCTTTGTCTATTTGCAAGGACTGGTGGGGCTGTATTGTGTCTAGGGAAGGTGAGCTGTGTGCCTGTGCCAGCACCTGAGCTGATGGTGAGATGAGAAGTGTAAATACTGCTGAGCCTTATGTTCCCCACAGCCCTAGTTTGTGGACTAAATGCCCATTTTTTGTGGGGTGGGACAGGCAGGCCAGCAGAGCATCCTCCTCTGGGGTGAATTGCTGCAGGCTGAAGCTCCTGGCCTCTGCCCAGCTCCCCTCCTCGGCAGGTGCTGAGCTACTGAGCTTTGCCCAAGAAGAAAGACAAGCGTCATCATTGCTGAGATAAGATAAAGCATGACCAAAACCTTGTTACCCTTGGCAGGTGTGGCTAGATGCTGGCTGGAATTTGTGCAGCTCAGAGGAATAGCCCGGCTCTTCAGCTGCGGGGAGGGTGGCAAAGCCTCTTTAAAACGTGGAGACTTGATGCTGGAGCCCAGCAGGGAAGGTGAGTGCAAGGGCCTGAGGGGTGTGAGCAAAGGAACAGCCACCCAACAACTCTGTGGGCAGAAGGACTTCTGCTTTGTGTCCCTGTGCCTGTGTCCTGCTGCAGGCTCTGGTGTGGATGCTGCTCCGTGGCAGCTCCATCAGCTCAGTGCCCTCCGAGCAGGGCTGTGTGGGTGCCCTGGTGTCTAGCAGGGCTGAGAACCTCTTCAGCTGGAGTGTCTCTCTCTTCTCCTTTGGTTTTTGAAGTTCTGAAATACCTGTTGTCCTGAACTGTCCCCTTCTGTCTGAGATCATGGGAACTAGGGAAAAATTTCAGATTTACTGGAGGGAGAAAGGACATGTGGGTACCCCCACAAATGTGTGTTTCTTCCATTGCACACTTTGCTCCTGTGCTTGAGAGCTGCCTTCCTTCTTCCTTACCCTCTTTGCCTCTTTAAGGAGTTTGCAAAATGCCTGCTCTACCTTTCCTTTCTCCCAGACATGTAGCCGGAGGGGTAATCCTCTGCTCCGGTAGAGGTGCTCAAACCCCTTTGATTTAATGAATTTCCTATGGCACAAAGAGTCTTTCGCTTCCTATGCAAATCGGGTTGCTCAGTTGGAGTTGCTAAATGCAAATAGAACACTTGTGGCTGTTCCCTCTCAAAGAGTGGTGTGGGCTTTATGCAAACATGGAGATGAGACCTGGGAGCTGGGAGAGCAGAGCAATACATGGATTTGTGCCGGAAAAAGGTCAGCATGGCTCTAGTTCACCTGTTCCCAGACTTGTGACGTGGGATACCAGGCAGGATATTTCAAGCTGTCGGCATCAAATAAATGAGTCTTTACTGGAATGGATTAACACCTGCTAGTCATGGGTGTGGGGGGCTTGGCTGGTTGTTGTCTCCCCTCTCTCCTTACCAAGTCCCTGCTGCATCCAAGTGCAGAATCTGCGATTTGGTGACTCAAGCCACTCTGATGCCTGGGTCCCTTTCCTCTATTCAGGTTGGGCAAATAATGTTCAGTCTGTAATCATGCTTGAGAGCTCTTGCTATTGCCCTAGATATGGGGAGCTGTGGTGATGCTTAGATTGGCTTAATCCAATTCGATCTGAAAATGCACTGCTCTGAACAATAAATGTTGCGTGTGGGGGGTGGTATTCAAGTGTCTTTACGAAATCAAAAACCTTTTAAGCATTGGTAGATGAAGCCTTTTTCTTTTCAATGTGTACCACTAAGTACACAGGATGTGCAGTATGGTTGAATTAGCATTACTATGGGAACCATAACTTTTTGTATTTCCTGACTTTTATCCATGTAACACTAAGGATTCACTAATGTTCCTCTGAAGTGTGGGATTTTGGGGTTTTTTGTGTGTGTTTTATAAGCCTTTTTGTTGTCGTCAGTACTAAGAGAACCTTTATAGAGAACCCCAGGAGGAGATTAGAGACAGGACAGGGTGCAAGGTGCAGGAAAGCAGTTTGCTCCCTCTTTTGTGCTGTTCTAGCAGCATCCCAGCCAAGACCATGGGTCAGTGTCAAGCAAGACTTCTGCAGCAGTGGTGAACAAAATGGTGAGTAAACGCCTGCTTGGAGGCAGATGCCTCACTTGGTATGGGTTTGTTTGCTTTCATTGGGTTTTTTGCCAGAGCTGCACTGTTAGAGGCTGCCCCAGGGGATTTGGGGTCCTTCAGCTGAGGCAAAGCTGAGCCTGTGAGGAATGGAAAGGTGATCATTCTAGTCTGAGTGGAGCAGAGCTGCCCTCTGCTAGCACAGAGCCCTCCCAGATGGCTCAGGGGAGCTCTCTGGCCCTGTTAAACCTCTAGTAAAGACAATTATGATTGTTTGTAGTAGGCTTCATGTCCATTTTTTAGTCTGGGTTTTGAAATAACCATCTTAAAATAATAGGGAAGGACCCGTCTTTACCTTTACCTTCTGCAAGTCCCATTTGCTTGTTGCTGGGAGAATGGGGCTGTTTGGAGCAGGTTTATGAGGTTTCTGCTGTTCAGATACCAGCTGGAGTCTTTTCTCAGTGGGAATTGGTGGAAGAGGGGGTTTTCCTCTCTGTAGAGGATGGGCTTGCCTGCTCATGACTTGTATGGCAAAGCTTGTTTTCTGGGAAAAAGAGGCATTTGGGGTAGGGGTGAGAAAAGGGTACAAAACCATACCAGGTGATGAAGAGCCAGGCTGCCAGGGTCTCAACACTCTTTTTTTTCCTCTCCTTTGTCACCTTTCCTGAGAAGACCTCAGGCTTAACTAGTGGGAGCTGACACAGCTGAGAGCATCTTCCTGCTGCCTGGAGACTCTGGAGCTACCACTGAGCAACAAATCCCCACCAGCATCTCCAGCTGTCAGCAGGCAGGGATGGCTTTGCTTCCTTTTGGGGATGCTGTGGGATAGAGTGATGCTCTGGTCAGTGGCAGGAGAGAGGATGGCATCTCTGGCTGCTTTAGTGAGACAGTCCTGGGATGAGCACCTCACCCCTGGTGTGTGTTTTATGATGCTTTGGAAACATGCTCCTTGCCCTGTCTTCTTATGCTCTGCTTTTCTCTTTTCCTGAGTTCTCTGTGCTTCTCTTTGTGAAACAGGTCACCAGCCTCGTAAAAAGTGGAGTTAAACTTGAGGCAGGACTTCCCTGATTGACATTGGTTGGGGGGAAGGCAGCAAGCTAAGTACAAGCACAGCTAGAGTTTCTCAGGGAAGGTAAGTTCAATGTGAGATGAGGGATCATCTGCTTTCCTACTCCTTCTTCCCCTCTTGCCTAAGGCAGCTCAGAAACCAGCCCTTCTCTTTGCAGCTGTGTGCAAGGCAGGATTACAAGGAATTTACCTCGGAAGCTCAAGGGCAGGTTTTCTTGTGCTGCTTTCTGAACTGAGGGCTACTAGGCTGTGTTGGAAAGGGGCTGAGATGCGTAGGGAGCAGTGCAAACCACACCTCCTGGCTTGGAGCGGCTCTGATCCTCTATTTACAGTGGCCGTGTTCCTTCTCTGCTAGCTTTTTGCTGTGGAATATACTGCTGCTTCCAGGGAAGGGGAGCAACACTGTCCTTCTGCTCGAGGTATTTGGGGACACCTGCAGAGAGACAAAATGGGGTGGAGGGGAGGGAAGAAAGCCTCTCTCATTTGTGCAAAGAATTATTTTAGCAGGAAGTCTGGACGAGTTTGCGAGTTGCTGTATCTCAGCAGAGTTTCTCCCTAGGAATTTTCTGTTCCGACTTCCTGCTTTTGCTCTAAAGCAGCAGAGTGGAGCTCACTGAGTGCAGTGGCATTTGTATATCTGCAAAACCCAGTTGTTACTCCTGTGACAGAGGAAGGAAAATTGATTGATTGGTTTTCAAGAGCTGGGGGTGCTTAATTAACTAATGCTTCGGTTCGGATCACTCGAGGTCTTTGCAAACGTTGAACTGAAGAAACTCATTCCCAGTTCTGATGTGGTTCTGTAAAATGCTTAACTGATTCTAGTGACTTACTGATTTGGGAAACTGCTGATTTGGAGTAATAGCTGAATATTAGAATGTGTGAGATTGTGATATTTTCTCAAGAAATAGATGTCCTGAGCTGGTCAGATTAAAAACTAAGGTTTTTCTGCTGCGTGCTGTCTGAAGACAACTAGAAATCTGTCTTTAAAAGCATTTGGCAGGAAATTTCCGACTATCTCTCATAAGCCTAGCTATTCCCCTATTCCCCTCTACTCCTTTTTTGTAATCCCACATCATTGTTCCTGCTGTGGGCTTTTGACTCAGTGACAGCTTTTGTCAAAGAGAGGGATATCCCCCCAACCCTGCTCCAGTAATTTTGCTTTTCCCAGAACAGCTGTACATGTTGAACAAAAAGGGCATCTGCTCCCAACTTTGCTTCAAATGCTGTTCCTTGCTGTGATTGCTCCCTGCACTAAGCTGTGCCTGGTATGCCAGGAACAGGTGCCCTTCAGGTGCCAGTGTTACCCTGCTTTGTGGAGGAGCAGTTCAAGGCTCTTGGCTGCTCAAAACATTCTCTAGTTTTCTGTCTTGTAGAAGTCTGAGGCTTTTAGTATTTTGTTGTGATTGTCCCCTCTGAATGAGGAGAGGATATTTCTGATATCTTGTACTAGATCCTGGAATTCTTGTACCTTCAGACCGATCCTTTCTTCTTTTGGGATATGGGGAGTGGTGGTATTTGGATTCAAGACTTTACCTGTGTTCCCCTCAATGGTCTGACAGCCAAGAGGTGTCTCTACTCAGGGCATGGACTTCACCCTTTTCCAGTGCATAGGTTACACTGGTATTTCAGGAAAGGTGTTTTGCACAGCACAGCAAACACCTCCTTAGCTCACAGGAAGGAGTGAATTTTTACCTTTATACCCACTCTTGGCAAGTAGATCAAGAGTGCGAGGTAACCAAGTGTCACACACCTCCGCACAAGGCAACTTTCCTCTCTGCGAGGTGGAGAATGGGTTAACCATCTTCTTGGAAATTGGCTTCATCCACTTGCCTCGGCTCTTTGTTGTTTTAACAACATTTGCAGAAAGGTCAAACTGTCCATGCATCCCTCCTGGGCAAAACCAATACAGCATCAGCCAGAGATACGCTTGTACAGGGAGCTGTGGTGCCTAGAAATCCTTTCCATACTCATTCCTGCTTGTTAATATTTTGCAAACCTTTTCTGTTTTTTAAGTGCATCTTGCAGGTTCAGAATACTGAGGTAAAGCTTTTCCCATGGATCCCATTGCTAACGTGTAGCCTAGAAAATATTATGGAGGTGAGATATTGGTGTCCAGTTCTCAAAATATTGGAGGGGAATTTCTTGGGATGAGGGAAAGATGCTTGAACTTCTTGCATCCCCCCTGCAGTTGTATCCAGCCCTCAGGGAAAGGAGGTTTCAGGTGCTGCAGAGAACTTGCTGGCTCAGCTGGAGGAGAAATCACTGTTTACCACATGTGTTCAGTAAACAATGTGAATGTTTTACCAAAAAGAAGTTTCTCCCTTGAAAGGGGACAGGAGAAAAGGATTGGGCAGTCTGATGTTGTGGTTTGATATTTTATCTGTGCTTGTGTATGCTGGGGGAGCAATCTGAGGACAACATAAGGCTATGAATTTTTCTTTGTGTGAGGCTGATTTCAAGACAAAGGATCTTGATCAACAAAGGTGAGGCTCTTGCGCACTTCTCTGAGCTTACACCTGTGGTACTCCAGGTGAGATGGCATTGTCATGGGATCTTTAGCCTTTGCACAAAGAGGGCACTGAAGTGGCTGGGGAAAATTTGCAGCTGGCCAGGAGGGGCTTGAGCTCAAGTCAGTGGCTCGCTGTTGGGAAATTTAATGAAGAAGTGGCAGAACAGGATTGGGAATCACCTGGAGGAAGCCATGAACACTTTTCTTATCCAGCATCCTGAGGCTGGGTGGCAGAAAGTTCATGCTCCATGAAGCAACACCAGTTGTTTCTACCTTATAAGAGGGGTGAGAACTACTCAGAAGAAGCCTAGAGAGGGTGACTGACTTAAACAGTGGGTGGGTGTGCATAGGTAACAGCAGCCCAGGAGTGATCCTGGTTGTGAGACAAGGTGTGAGGCTGTCACGGAGAGATTCAGCTTCTTATTGGAAAGGAAAATCTTTGTTCTGGTGTAACATAGGCAGCTAGAATCTGAGGACCCAAAGGAAGAACTGAGTCAATGTCAGTACCCATGATGGCCATGACAGCTGTGGGGAGAGGCCTGGCCTTTGGCTGTTGGAGTACCAAGTCCAGTTCAGAGGTCTGTTGCTGGTGAAAATGCAGCAAATGCTGTGGTCCTTTTGGTTGAAGATTCCGTGTACTTTGAGGGGGGTTTCTGCAGATGACAGAGCAGCCTCTATTCATTCTGAGGAACAGCCAGGCTGAACCAACCACATGTCTCCTACAGCAGCTAATGGCAGATACCCTCATCTTCCCAGCATAAAAATGGGATGATACTTTCCTAGGACACTCTTTTTGCTATTTGTGAATCAGAAAATTTTCACCAAAACAGCTATTTTGTGTAATAGTCTTTCACAGACAGACTCAGAGCAGAGCCACTTCTTCAGTTCATGAATGCCTGTGACATCCTCAGCATCTCATGTCAGTAAGTCCCACACTTCAAGGGTTTGTAGAGAAGTGCTTCCTCCTGTTTGATGTGCAAATGCCATCACCAGCTTAATCTGAGGTTGCTGGATTCTTTTCCTAAAGAAGGCGGTGACTGAGGACAATTCTTCGCCATCTCTGCCATTCAGGAATTGTTTACGCAGGCAACTCCACAACCCCCAAATTTTAGCATTTGAAGCTTTGTGTATCCTTCAGAATCTTTTATCCGTTTATTAAACAAAAGGCTGTTTCTGCATAATTTTGCCTTTAAAGTACTTCAAGAACACTGATGAAGTGTGTCTGGCCCTCCACCAGCACAATACTGAGGTGCGCCTGCTTTCAGCCTGAATTTTTGTCTGCAGGACACCACATGTGGTTGCTTTCCTGAGGGCTGGGGAAGAGCCTCAGGTACCTGGTGCCTTAGCTGCTTACAGGGTGTGAGAGGAGTCTCCTCAGCAGCATTTCTCCTGATGTGTCCCTGCTGAGCTGCAGCAGCTGAGGCCCTTTTTTCCTTGATGACACCTTAGCTGTTCAGTAACTGGTGGCATGAGCCCAGCAGAAGGGTGCTGACTTCTGGTTACCTCTGGTACAACCTGCTGTGCATGCAAGTGCTCCCTTCTCTAAAGGGGCAGGTGAGGCAGGAGGGAATTGCCACTCATGTTCCATTAAACAAGCTGAGGATCTGCCCTGGATTTATGTCATTTCCCGAAGAGCCTTAAATGCCAGCTTAGGTTTGGATCTTGTCTTCCTTATGGGGCATTCCTACCTGCCACATCAACCCCTGGAAAAGAGGAGTAGAAGAGAGTAGGGATCTCCTTAGCCTGGGCTCCCAGTGTTTAGTTTTTGCTTTGAATCAAAAATGCTCCAGTGTATCTGATGTCAAGCGCAAAGTCCTCTTCTATCCTCTTTTTCCCACATCTGGGCTGGCAAATAAAGTTTCTTTGCCTCCTGCCTACCTGCCTGGTCTGTAGGTATCACCTGCAGGGTATATATTCTGTGGTCAGCATGCTTGATGTTAGGCATGATCTAATTTCTGATTGCTGAACTCCAAGCAGCATCTACTTCCAACTTCACAGCACTGTTAGTGGTGTTCAGCTAATGCTGCAGTATATAAGATGAATCCTTATGTGTTGTAATGTTCTATTCTGTCTCTTTAAAGAAAAGTTTCAGAAAGCCTGTAAGCCTTTATAGAGTAAAGGAATTCATGATAATGACATGTTTTTAAACTAGCTGTTGTTATTTGTCATGTCTTATTGCAGGCATGCTCTTTATTTTCTGAAAAATCAGCTGTGTGCTAGTTACACTGACAGATCCAAGACCATTAGCTGTTTATGGAAAAAATGTGGTTTGGATTTTGTTTTTAATTGCTGAGAATTAACTCTTGGCCCAAATATTATTAGAGGAAAAACTGATGCTTTCTCTCTCCATTCCTGAAGCAAAACAACCCAACAAAGCCAAAACCCCAATTAGTAGGAGAGGTTCCAGTGCAAACACTCTCCCTCACTGTTTGCAGTGCCAATGCTGTGCCAGCGTGAGAGAGCTGCAAAATGCCACTGGCTGGCAATGCCAAAGCTGGGGAGCAGCATGAGGGGGTGGTGGAGGATTTGTGGCAATTTCTGGGGTGAAGATGTTGTTTTGGGGTGTTGTAGATACCTATCTGTGTTGCAGACTTGTTATGTTGATAGCTCTTGGCACAGTTCTGTTGAATCGGGAAGCATGAGTGAGTGCAGATCTAAGAAGTTTATTTGTTCACCTCTTGAAATGGAAAAAGAGAACCATTACCACTCTCAGGTTGCTTGGTAATATGAGCATAGAGTCTGAATCAAGCAACTTTCCCCATGGCAAGTTTTTTTAGCCAAGATCAAGAAGTTGATAATGGTAAATTCCTCTTTGATGAGCTTTGGTGAGGGAAATTGTGAATTGCAGCAGAGCCTCTTCTTAAGTTGCTGTTCAGAATGATGAAGGCTCTTGAACCTGTCAGTGTTTCTGGGATATACCTCATATCCTACTGGCATATCCCATGATGAAGTCATCCAAGATACTGCAGCACGGGTTAGCTCAGGGCTATCAGGCTGGGCTAATCCCCTGCTGAATAAACAACACAAAGGTTCCTGGATTTGTTCCTGTTTCCTTAAAGGGATACAGTCAAGTGCAGGCAATTAAAAGAGAGAGAGTAAAGTGTAGCTCTAGATATGAACACCTGATTTCAGGCTTTCTGCCCAGGGCGTGTATGGGTTTCTTACGTTTTTTTAAAGAAAAAACTTTCACAAAACAATGATGTTTTTCTCATTTTTCAGTGTATTTCTTTTCCTGCCATTCCCTTTGGGAAGGGAGAACCCAACAACCACCCAAACAAATTCCAAACAATGGAAACAAATTTCCTAGAGAAGGAAAAGAGCAAAATTAATTTTGAACAGAGTACACTAGAGGAATAACTACTTTCTTATTGCTCTTCTCCCAGCCTCTTCAGGCTGAGCCTTGGTAGAGCCTTTTAAAATAATTTTCATCAAGTGAGTACCCAGGTCCTTTGGGCAGCTTTTGGGAAGCTTTTGGAAGCTGGACTGTGGAAGCCAGTTTGCCACAGGGGGTCAGTGTCTTTCCCTGGCAAGATCTCTGCTCTGCCTTCACCTGGTTGGTTTTGTATGGCTGTGCTTTTTGCCCGCAACTAGGATAATAATTATAAATACTTATACTTGATCACTGAATCTCACAGTACTATAAAATCTGGGATGTGTAGATGTGACTGTGACCTACAACGAGCACTTTTTATAGCAATTGCTAGCTTTTAAAACCTTGGGAGCAAAAGGTAGGTAGAACAAACAGAGCAAGTGGCATATGCTTGATATAAAATGGTATAAGGACCTGTGAAGATTTTATTGCCCTTTTCTTGTAGAACTTACCTGTTGCTCACCTGCTCCTGAGTGATGCTTCCATTCAAAGCAACAAATGCTTTGTACACACTGCATCTTGGCCTACTTTTGTTGTGCATTTGTAATTTGCTGAGGCAACATCCTTCTGCTGCAATGATCCCCTACCCAGCCCTTCATCTCCTCTTTGTGTAGTATCTTCTCATGTATGGGATCAAACCTGTCTCATCCAGCGTATGCACCAGGCGTGTGATCAATCTGCATCTAAACACCTGGTGAACACTTCCTTTGAAGTCATAAGAGTTATTTTTCTGCATCACGAGTAGAAAGGAAAGGGTGTGTGTTCTTCTGATTTGTTTAAATAAATGGCTTAAATATTTAGCTTTAGTATGGGGGTGGTTTTGTTGTTTCTAATAATATTGTCTTAGGCGGAGATACAGGAGGATGTCTTTTGGGAAACCTCCCAGCAAGTATCTGAGCACTTCAGTCTGTGGTACACCTTGGACACCTACTTTGTACCTGTAACGATTCTTCTTTAATATTCCCTTCTGCCACCCTGTCCCCAAAAATTCAGTGGTACAGGAAAGCAAAAACCTGCTTTCCCTTATAGGTTCCCTCTACAGGACCCAAACACTGGCCTTGTTCTGTAATCCTGGGTAAGCCACTTAGCCAGCTGTGCTTAGTTTTTCCCTCCTTCATTAACTGTTGATTCATTGTCTTGCACTGGGGAGGACTGCTAGGAATGCAGCGTATTCAGTGCGTGCACAATGCCCTGCAGTGACTAGGGTCATCTAAGGACCAGCTGTGGAAATTTGGCTGCACTCCTCACTTTCCTCTCCTCCTTGTCATTGGGCTGTGGAAAAAACAAAAAAAATAATAGCACCCCAAAGTTGTCATGTGCACGTGGTGGTCAGGGTCACCTAGATAAGGGCTTGGCTGTTGATAGCATTTTATCCATGACTTTCCTGTACCTCTTTAATACTGCTCACAGCTACAAGAAGCAGTTTTTTGAGACAGTAAATTGGAAATGACCCTGTAGTGATACCTTGAAAGTAGGACCTCCCTTTTCCAGGAAAAGCAGCTTGGGTCTGTTTTTCTGTTTGTTGCAATTTTCAGTTTCTGTGTTCAAGTTTTTCATTCTTCAGCTTTGAGGCTTTGAAACTATTTTGATGTTTGAGTTTCACATGTAATTATCAGCCTCCAGATATTGAGTCTTAAAGTGCCAGCTGTCACAAGCATTAGGAACCAAATTGGAGGAGCTGACAGTCTATAGGCATAGGCAGGTGACATGATTTACCCAGGCCATATGGCCAGCTGAGTCAGGATTAAAATTCAAGTCTTATGATTTCCCCAGAGAATGCCAAGCCCATGGGATCCAGCTGACTTTCTGCCACAGCTTTGCACAGGACAAACCTCAGTTTATACCTCAGGTAGTTAAAATAGTCATGTAAGACTGGTCTGAGTTTCCTCAGTGTAGAAATACAAGAGCTGGTGCTAGCTGTCTTTATGGCAGGCAATTTCCTGTTCTGTGCTGTCTGAGATGACCTATGCTTGCTTTCCAGGCTCTGGGAAAGTTGTCTTGCAGGAGCAGGTGAATTTTTGCTTGCTAAGCCCCAGCACATACTATGGCAGGAGTTACCTGGTGTAATCCATAGCACTGTATGAGGTTTTTCAGGTGTTGGACACTGCCCAAACCTGGACTGTGCAGTATCAGAGCTGACCTTGAGCATAGGCAGACAAACCTGTGGGCTGGGGGAAGACAGGGCTCAAGAACATTACACACCAGGGCGATTGGAGCATATTGTATTGGAGCCCCCTAGATCCCTGGCACTTCCATCTTCCTGTTAGATCTCCCATGCCCTGGGAAGGGAGTTTTTGGTCTCCAGCACAGTTCCCAGAGGTGAAGATGGCTAAGAACCCGTTTGAACTGAAGCTGGGACTCCATCTCTTGTGGATTTGATGCTGGTCAAACTGTCTACCCCAAAAATAGTCCCATGAAGCTTTGTCAGCACCCACTGGCTGCAGCAGACACCCTGTTTCTGTCAGTGTGTTCATGGGAACAGTGAATGTTTTCATGCAGTTTCAAAGGGAGGCCGGACAAGGTTCTTGGAAGATAAGGAAGGAACCACGTGGCTCAGGAACTGCCCCAGGTTGACACTGGCTAGTAGTTGGCAGATGTCTTTAGGGAAGTCTTCTCTTTGCTTGCCCTGCTGTAACTCTTCCTTCACCAGCCTTTCACAGCCACTGTTGAGGGCAGGGTGCTGGGCTAGACAAACTCTGCTGTGACCCATTGCACACCTTTTTATGATGGAAATCAATAGCTCAAGATGCAGAGATTGTCCTGACTCCAGGTTAGGCATGGAAATTCTTACTGATGCTGACTGAAAAACTACCTTTTCCTGCCAGAAGGGACCTGGAAAAACTAATCCTGACAAGAAGTTTTGGTAGCAACCACTGGCTTTGTCACTGGAGGTGGCTTGACTTCATCTCTCTGGCAGAGCCTGGCAGGTTTGCCTGACCAAAAGCATTAGCTGCCTGTACATATCTTCTCTGCCTTTGCCCCTTGCATTAGGCAAGCGTGGTTCTTCCCAAGCTGATCTTTCTGCACTTAAGCCACCTTTGCTTGCCTCACTTTTGGATACCTGTCCACAGTTCTGGTACTCCAGTGACCTCAGCCTCCTTCGAAGTGGTCCTTCTGTGATGTTGTGCATCGTGCTGATGAAGCTGCTGCCCCAGTACTTTGCAGTGATGATCTGGGAAGGTATGACAGCACTTGTTAGACTGAGATCTGCTTTGTGCCTCACCTGCACCACGCACTGCCCTTACAAACAGGGATAGAGAGGAAGAACTTCTCAGTCACAAGCTTCTGGGAGAGAAGTCCATCAGAGCTGCAAAGTATTTTGCTTGCTGGGGCTCTCTCTTATTTGCTGCTTTGTTCTTCTCACATTCAGTGCTGTCTCACCATTGAAAAAGCCACATCTGGCTTGAAGCCACTTGAAGCAGCTTGGACAAGAGACTTCCTGCTCTGAACATTGAATTAATGGGCTTGGTCTTTTACACAAGTGAAATCCTTTCAGACTTTTGTCCATGTCAGGCTCCCAGCTCTTCTAATTAAGAGGCTTTTAGCTCAGCCAATGTTTGGGAGCTACAGTGCAGCTGGGCTTTTGATAAAATGAGGAAATGCTAGAGGTAGGGATGTAATGGGTTGGATTTCAGCTTCAAAAAAATGTCTCTGAGAGAGAACAGAACATTCTCCTTGCACCTCCTTTTGTTTGCTGCAGCAAAGCTGGGGAGACATCAACTGCGTGGGCTGCTCTGGAACTGATGGAGCTGATAATAAGAAAGTAAGGTCGTCTTTACTTCTAGGGTCCTCAGTGTCTCTTAGGCAGCTAGAGGGATATTTTAGAAAACATTGCCTACTTGTGCCTTTTCTTATTCTGGCTATTTTCCACAATCCTGTCATGGCTTCTGCTTTGAAATCCCTTTTGCTTTCCACCCCTGCTGCTGTCTAGTACAGGGTGCTGCTTGTGCTGAGGCTGTATCTTTGCAAAAGGAATGGGTCTGGAAAAAACCTTCAGGAAGGTGGCCTGTAGAAGCCAATAATTATCATTCATCGGTGTGGTTGTTATTCCTCACCATAATCACCTGTAAAATCTAGGAAGCATAAGAAATTTGGGTCCTTTTTGTTTTTCTTTCAAGGCCAGCTTTGCCACTTTTACTTGAATATGTAAAGCAAGCTGGTGTTCTTTCTGACTTCTTTACTACTTACACACACAGATTTGCTATCAGAAGCAAGCTGACTGTCCAGCTAATGTATAGAATCGCCAACACGCCAAATTTTGCTGTGTTGGCTCCATAGCACAAAAAATGCTTGGTAGGAGGGTTTGTTTGAGAAAGAGCAAGGGAGAAAAATATGGTCTGCCTTCTTATTTTTTATGCTTTCTTCCTTTCTTTCCTCTGCTGTATTCCCCAAAGCTTGGGTCCAGCTCTGTGTCCATTGCTTGCCAGGGATGTTTACTTGACTAGAAACATATAACAGTACCCATTTATAGGTAGTCTTCTGCAGAGTTTAGTGTCACTTGAGCAGATATTTATTTGAAACAGAGGCACCCTGAAAAAACACTGATTTGAAAGGGGGAATGAAGCGTTCTGCTTGTTCTGTGAAGCAGAACCACCCGCTGGCTCACGGAGCAGCAGTAATAAACGGAGTCAAATAGCGTGGGGCATAATTGCCTTCTCCTTTTGTGTCAGCTTCATATCGTTCTCACATGTGACATTCTTCCTGGCCATCACTCTCTTTATCCTCCCATTGTACCAAGAGCGCAAACAGAATTAGTTTGTTTGTTATCGTGGCATCTCTACGTGGCTTTTAATTTCTTGGAGGTTAAAATAAACCCAAGCAACCCAACCCTCAAGCCCTCTTTGTCCAGCACTGTTTAAATCTGCTCTCAGCCTGCTTGCACAACTCACTTCTGCCCTGCAATGCAGAAAACAGGTCTGCATAAGGAGAAATCTAAAGCAATCAGTGCAACAAGGCTTCAAAAATGTGGTGGTGTTGTTGAACAGGAGCTGTCTGGAGAAGCTGTCTGATTCCATGAGATCAGTAAGTCAGGAGGTGGCTTGGTGTAGGGATGCATTGTAGGCATTTTTACTGTGCTTGAATGGGTGCTCCCATTCCTTTTTGCTTTAGGTTCTTGTAAGTGATGGGAAATATTTTCTTTGGCTTCTGAAATATCTCTAGTTTTGTGGTTTCCTTCCTATAAAGGTGAACGTTTCAGATTAAAATTCTGTTTGGCAGCTCATGAGTTCTCAAAACAGAGGCTTGAAGGCAAGGGGTCAGAAGTGCCCAGCTTATTAAATTTTTCCCAGTGTAGGAATTGTCTGACCTTTCTTTGTACTGTAACAGCATTAAAAAAAAAGATGGAGCTACTATTTGGAAAGCGTTAACAAGAAAATGTCAGGGGTGGAAGGCCAGACAGAGCACCGGGCTGGGAGAGACATTTCTTCTTTCTTCTGTCACTTTCACAGATTGTCCTCCTATCTGCTCTCATCCTGCTCTGGGTTTTTGCAGTTTTAATGCAGGTTTGGTGCTCAGAGGTGTGGTGCAGAAAAGCAATAAGAGGAGGAAAAGTACGTGTTATTGCCAGAGGAACCAAGAGCAGAGAGGAGCAGCTCGCAGCGTTTGAGCCCCGACTATCACTGTGCTCCCACGCAGATTTACCTGGGTGCTTTAATATTCCCTTCCCACCTTCTTGTTTCTGCTGAAACCTTCTCTTGGCACCTGGCTTTCACCAGCAAAGAACTCAGACTGCCCTGTAGGACTGAGGCAGGGGAGGAGAGACGGCAACAGAGCCTCCCTGCTCGGTGCAGGGTGGAGGGTTCCAGATGTGTGGAAGGCTTAGTTACACCCATGCTGTGTACAGGGTGTACCTCCATGTGGTGTGTACCTCAGTGTGGTGTGTCTCTGACACAAACTGCCTTTACCCCCTCTGCTCAGTTCATAGAACCATGGAACATTTTGAGTCTCAGGAGACTTCTAAAGGTTATCTAATCCAGATACGGATGCTGAATGTTCTTTCAACCACCGAGGCATTTAACTGTATCATGTGTGGGTTGGAAGTGGAGGGTCATGTTTGACTGGGTTTTCTCTGTTTCCTGCCCCACAGCTCTTCTGTTTGGCCCTGCCGTGGGGGAAAAGACTTTGAGAAGATGGAGAACCAGAGTGGAGTGCTCTTAGGATATGTCCACTGGGAAGCAAAAGAGGAAGGGGGTCAGGAGGATGAAGTGGCTCCTCATCTTTCTCCTCCCAGCCAAATGAGCAAACTGGAAGATGTGCAGGTGGAGATGCTTGAGAAGGCAAGGGAGCTTTTCCAGCTGTGTGACAAGGATGAGAAGGGTTTTATCACCAAGGTGGACATGCAGGTGAGGGAAAAAAATTCCTCCTCTGTCCTGGGAGGATCTGTAAAGTCATGGGTGTGATGCCGTTGTGATTTTTTGCCTTTTCTTTTATATACCCTTTTATATAGCCTTTATGTATCCTCAGTGCTTTTCGCATGCATACTTGTAATTCCTTAAATCCAATAATTTAGCATAGTCCTAATATTCTGTTAAGCCAGGAGACCAAACATCCTGGAGGCCTCACAGGTGGAGACTGGAAAGCCCTACGCTATCCTGAGAAACCAAGGTCCTTTCTAGAATACATCCTCTAAACTGAGATAGGCCCATCCAGGGGGGAATTCCTCAGGATGGGGAAATATCACACTATTCGTTCAAGCCTCTCATTGGGGAATCTTTGATAGATATGCTAATTAGTAAGGTCTATAAATTCTATACACAATTTATCGTGTGTGTGCATTTCGGCGCATTCCACCTTGGCGAAGTGGTGCACCTTTAAGGACCCTTATTAAATAACAAAGTAAAAACCCCTTTTTCCCTTAACCATGTCTGGCTCCTAATTTTAAGACCAGGGAAAGGCAACAGATTGCAGAAGAGGGGACAATGTGGCATGCCTTCACTGTTGGCATGTGTGGGTATGCATGTGGCTTCTGTCTTTACTCAGATTTCTGAGAACCAAACTCTGGCACAGCCAGCTGCTAGGAACTGAAAGTCCCAGGAGGGCCTTGCACCTCCAGAGAATTCCTGAGACAAGTGGGACTGCAATTCCAAATTTTTAAGGAATGCATAAAATAAAAAGAGTCATGACAATTTTTACAAACATCAAGCATGCAGTGGATAGGAAATCTGAAGGGAAAAAAAATCTTTGGTTTAATTAAAAAAAAAACAAAACAAACAACAACTCCCCCCAAAAAACCCACACGATGAACAATCCATCAACCTCTCACAAAAAAAGTTGAGGCAAAAAAGTTATACAATCATAGCTAAAGCCTGATCCAAAAACTCACCTAAGACCTGAACTATAACTTTGCTCTACAAGAATGTGTTTTGCTGCATTCTGTTAAAAAAACGTACTTGTTAACAAAATCCCTGTAGTTCTTAGTGAGTTTTGTTTTAAAGGCTTATCAGGAAGGTTACATGTGGATTGTTTTTTCTCCTGCCCCATCTCTCCCCACATCTATAAATAACACCTGACAGGTTCATGCTGCTTTAAATATTGACTCACTTTGTTTGGGTTGTGTGATGCCTAATTTTTATAGTTACATTAATAAATTTTTATTAAGCATTTATCTAAAGCTGCACATTTAATGGACAGTTATGAGGTTTTAGCCTACACCCCTTTGTTATTTGTTTCTTTGGGTGCCCCTCCACACCAGGTGCTCTGCACATGTGTTACAAAGGGGAATTGCTCTGCTCCCTGTCCATGTTGTGGGAGTAGTGATACAGTCCCAGCAGGCAGAAGGTGACAGAAGAAAGGTGACAGTCCGCTGTTATTGACTGAACATTTCCTTTAGGATCTGCAAGATTTCCTGTGAGAGCTTGGAACTGAATCCAGATACCCACAGGTCTGACCTCCCTCCCTGGCCAGAGAGATGGAGGTGTACCTGATGTGCCCAGAGAGAGCTCTCCTGGGAGCAGCACTGGTCACAGCAGGCTGGCAGTGCCACCTTTGAGCAGGAACGGAGGGAGGCAGGCAGTGAACTAGAGACAGTGGTTCTGTAGTGGGGGAGGAAATGGGTTGAGCTTTCTCCAAACAAAATAACCTGAAATTCCCTCTCTGAAGTCCTGGTTGAATCATCCAGTAATGGAAAAAGTCAACATATCAATGGCTCCAGACATGTGTTTGTGTCATCACTCAGCTGTACTGGCACACTGTCGCACCCTGGGCAGGATGCAGTGCTGCAAGGGCACATTGCTGCGGGCCAGAGCTGAGGATGGTAGGGACAGTTTGCCTCAAGTTTGTTCATTCTTTTGTCTTTGCAGCGACTCCAGAGTGAACTCCCCCTAACTCCTGAGCAGCTGGAGACAGTTTTTGACAGCTTGGAACAGAATAATAAGGGATACCTGACACCTGTGGAATTCAGCATGGGTCTAGGTAAGGACCGCACAGAGACAGAGGAAGGAAAAAGCCCACCTGTGACAGGATGTTTTTTGTTGGTAAGAAAGAAAGTGCAGTGGTTCTGCTGAAGCTGCACCAGCTATGCAGGACAATGCCCCATGGTCATGTTGCATGAGCATCATTGGAGAGGGTGGGTGTGTATCCCCCTCCTGGAGGCTTTGTGCTGCCTTCTCCCACACGTGTGACCTGCCTACCTGGCAGAGCCAGCCACAGAACACCTCCTGCTGGAGAGGGTACATGCTGTGAGCTGTGCCTGGCTATCTGATCCACAGTTGTTCATCTGCATGGAAATATGCCTCTTGGCATGTTTCTGGAGTAGCTACTGCTACTCCAGCTGGTAGCAGTGCTGTTCAAGGGCATTTATAGGAGTCCTGTTGGTAGGCTAGAACACTGGCAAATAAGCCTTTGTCTTCTTTTTACTGCTGTCTTTTCCAAACACTGGGAGAATGCTAATCCTTGCCCAGAGCCCTCACCCAGCAGCACAGGTGCTCAGCTGCCTTGGCAGCTCCCAGAAAATCTGCACCTGTCTGCACCTTTCTTGGATGTGCAGGGGTGTTAAGTGGATCAGGTCAAAGCAAGTGAACACAGGTGGTCTAGGGTTTTCAGAAGTGATGGAAGAGGCTCCTGAATTTTGTTGTGCTGATTGCTCAGATTGTGTTTGCTCCTGGCTTTCTCACAATTTGGGAGGGAGGGCTTTTTAATGCTGCAATTTGAATGGTCAGAAACAGCCACTGTGAGAGGAGAAGTTGCAAAGATTTCCTCTAAATAAACCCAGTAAACTGTGTCTTGGGCCAGCCTGTTCAGGGACTGTTTTAACCCACTGAGTGCCTGCTGACTGCACCTGTTCCTGCCCTGTGCCTCTGTCCTTGTTGTCTGGTTCCACTGCTTTTGGCAGAAACAAGAGTCCTGTCAGGAATGGGGGCTTTCCAGCCCAGCACCATGTAGCAGGTGAATGGGCACCATTTGGGCACCTTGGCATCCACAGTGCCCTCTGTGTTATAGCTTGGTTATTCCCAAATCTCGTTGTATAGGGCATTTGTCCCATGGGCACAGCCTCAGATGTACATCATGAGAGCATCTGCCTCAGTGCCACTGCTGGGAGAGGTAGGCAAGTTTTCTCTTTGTGTCAAGTGCCACCCTGTGTTGGCAGCCTGGCTCCATGGCACTTGCTCCAGTCTAGGCAAAACACTGAATTTCTGCATTTCTTTTCTTTATAGATATTCTTTGTGTCTGGCATCACTGAAATCTTTTTCAGACTTTGCCCCTAACTCAAGAGTTTGGCCTGGCTTTTTTATGGAGTGTGCAGCAGCAAATCAAGGGAAGCAGTTCAAGCTGCAATCAAATCTGCTTCTTGAGATGGTTCCTTGCTCCTTCTAGGATATCAAAACAATCTTCAGATTATTCTCTACCTCAATTTTCCCATCTCTACCTCAATTTTCCCATCTCTAAAAGAGAGATAATGAGACATAATGACTCTTTCTCAAAAGCAGACATCAAAAGTGCCTAATCCAGGCCCTTCTCCTTAATTAACTGTCTGATCATCAGGTTTTAACTAAGCAGGGCCTCTATCTCCACACTGCAAGTTTTTTTACAGCACGTTTTAGGAGTGGGAGAGAAGCAGCTAAATTCTGGATTTATGGAGATAAGAAGAGGTAGAGTTGAGTCCTTTGAAGTATAATAACGGTGGATATTTTTCCCCTTAGAGTAGCTTCTTGTTCTCACCTGTGCTCTGTGAACATCCTTGACTCCTGGTCTTGTAGTTGGGATGTCATTTCTGCCTTTTGAACCAAGCACATGTATTTTGGAAAGGAAGACTAGCTGCTGCTGAAGACCTGACTTCTGTATACAAGATGAGGGCCAGTGTTTGGGATAGGATTGCTTGATTTGTTTCTTTGAGAAGGATTTGTTCCCAGCACCAGTATTTGTCACATGCCTTGCATAGCAGGATGTTCTTGTGGCATTAGCGTCTCAGCACGAAACAGAATCCAGATAGCTGGAAGCCATCCGTACATGGGATGGGGCAGGAGGAGGTGCTTGGAGGGCAAGTTCATTCTGTTCTCCACGATCCTAGCAAGAGGCTGTCCTTGTGTAGCGCTTGACTCAGAATGGATGTAGCACATGAGGAGGGAGGGGTAAGGAGCCCCTCCTCTCCGGTTTTTAAGCAGAGGAGCTGCAGCATGGTACTATTCGGGGCGGGCATGCAGTCCCGGAGAGAGCTTTGTGGGATGGCTGGCGCCTGAACCCACAGCGCCGCTCCGTGGGACTGGAGTGACCGCATGCCACATGCTGGGAGCCCAGTGGGTGGTAGCTCCTCTGCACACAGATGTGAGCAGAGCCCCGGCAGCCTGTGCCTGGGCTGGGAGCCAGTTTCTGTCCCAGCACTGCGGAACGGACACTGACATCACTCAGGACGTCAGAACAGAGGCTCTGCGCTGACCAGGAGCTGTATCCGGCACCGGCAGCATGCAGGAGGCTTCTCATGGAGCTCTGTCAGGCTGCCATGTAAATAGCAGCTTATTAAATGACGTCCAATTTGACTTTCTTTATTCTTCTTCTCTTCACCTTCCACCAGGAAAGTTAATAGGGATTGAATTGTGTCAAGGGGCTGGGAGAATGGATCACTCCAGACACGAGGAGACCTTTGAGTCAGGCTGGTCAGATGACTTGGACCCTGCAGATGATGATGAAGAGAAACGATTCTGTTCCATGATGGAGCAGCTTGGAGCAGCCCAGTTGTTTGAAGAGTAAGTAGGGGAGTCGCATGGCATTGCTTCTACCCTGTTTTGATCTTGCAGTACCAAAACTTCAAAGTACCAGAAAAGACCAAAGAGGTGAACTGAGCTGCTTGTTCTCTAAAGCGCTGTTTGGGATTTCTGTACTGCTGCCTTGGATTTTCATATGCTTGGTAGCAAATGCAGTGAGGTCTGGGTTTGCTCATTGGTTACCAATTACTTTTAGCTCAGTGCTTTTCGCAGTTTCCCAAATTTGAGTTCATAACACAGCTGTAAAATGGAACAGCTGGTGGTGTGCAAGTCCAGCACAGGCAGCAAATGAAAAGAAGCTTGTGAGGGTTAGATGAGGTAAGGAGGATGAGTGGGCTCTCTGTTGCAAAATGGTGTGTGACTGTTCACATATTTTCAGACAATCAGTTATGAGAGTCTCTGTGAAGGATCTGTGTTCAAGGAGCTGCTTGGGGCTGGGCTGATCTTGAAGAGTGTGAAAGGCTAAACTGGGCAAAGGGGTGCTCCTGTGAGCCTTGAAACTTGGTAATAATGTCCTTGCATGTAGCCCCAGTAGAGTCTACTGGCCTCAGTGTCATCCAGCCTTTTTTTAGGCTTTCCAACATGAAGCATTATGCATAACTGGTTCTTACTGAGGCACACCTGGGGCAGGGCCTGGGGTGCCCAACTGCATCTGGGCTGTCCTTTTCAGGCATTGCACTCCAACTGTGTTGCCAGTTTGCAGGGAGCAGTCCAGGTTAGGGAAGGAGGTGGACAGGATTGGAGACAGAAGCTGAGAGTGATGGAGTTTGCTGCTTTCAGAGGTGCATCTGTCACAAAACAGCCTTTTTTTTCCCTTATTTTCATTGTGATGCAAAGCACCTGCATGTTTTTAGTGCTAAACAACTTCTGTCTGGAAAAAATTCTGGAAAGCTGTTACGCTTCAAACAACAGGATGACACTGTGAAAGGCCATATTACCGTTCTGGGAAAACAGTCTCTACTGTTTATAACTCTGCTTTGACAAGCAGAAGTCTTAAAGTGGAATTATCTTGTGTTTTATTTTGACCACTTACTGGCAGTTTTATGCAATGAGTTCAGTAGCTACTTCATGTCATGTCTTTGTGCCAAACCAGCTGTTGTAAAGCAGTCATATCAAACAGAAGCTAATTGGGGTGAGAGCAGGAATCTGAAATATTTTCACTGCTTTCTCTAGAAAGAAATGGTTTCATTTGCTAACAGGACTCTATATGTTCTTTTTATCTAAAACATGAAGTTTTGATGAAGTGCTGTAACTTTTTAAACTTGGGACAGAAAAATAAGTCTGTCATGAAATACTGGCAGAGGAAATCAAAAGGTTTTTGGTTGGTTTGTTTTGTTTTTGTGTTTTCCCAAAGAATACTAAGGGACACAAATACACAGGCAAAGAAAAATACCTGTGTAGCCAGTATCCAAACATATAATTATTCCGTATCTTTCAAGGCAGTTTTTCCAAAGTGTTTCATGATTTAAAAAAAAAAAAATTTTAAAAAGCTTTTCCCTAAAAAGAAACATGAAGTGATGTCTGCAGGCTTACAAGACACTTTGGGAATGCATAGGTTTGTAAGTGCTGTGTTCAAGTTGCAATGAATTAAATGTCAAAACAGTGTAATCATTATTGCAGGTTCAGAAAAAGACATCTTTGGTTTTCCAGGGCTTCCTCCATTGTTATCCTGATGTGACACTTGAGCAAATTTGCATCATTTTTTGTGCCTCGGTTTCCAAACCTGTAAAAAAAGTAAGGAGGACTGTAGCAGGCAGCAGTACAGTCTGAGTGTAAGAAAAACACCAATGATGTGTGATGTGTGCTAAACTCTGTGTGCTGTAACAGTTTGACCATAACACACAGCAAATTTGCTGAATATTCATTTCTTCAAGTCTTGATGTAGACACCAAATGTGTTATCGATGAATACTTGGAAAGGCAATCATTCCATGTTTGCTTCCTAGATTATTTTTCTTCTTTCAGATGACTTCCTTTATTTTGACCTCACAATAGATCCCACTCTACCTGCATGCTCTGTCACTGTCCAATTTCCCCCTTTGCTGTAGTGGTGTAACAGAGATCATCACAGGAAAATGGCAGTTTGTCCTGAGTGCATGGTGGAATTGGAATAACAGTCCATAATATGCCACAGTAACTCTTTTGCTTTCCTTCTCTTTTGTATGCTTGCTCCAGCCCACATGAGATTCGGGAGCTCTGGGCTCGCCTACGAAAGGAGCGTCCAGAACTCTTATCCAACTTTGAAGAGTTTCTGTTGCGTGTTTCGTCGTACATAAAGGAGGTGAATCACGAGAAGGAGTCTATGGAACAAGCATTGAAGAGGTAAGGAGGATGTCATGGCCATTTGCTGCCAGGAGCTGATGCTTGGATCCTGCCTCAAATGCAAGCAGAGACTGGGTTACAGGATGCACAGATATTTCTTGCTCTAATAGAATGGCTCTATCTTGGTCTGATCCCAATGGGTTTTCTCTGCAGCAGTGCTCACCCATAACATTCAGTCTGGTTAAAATCCCACTCAGTGCCACACAGCTGTTAGTAGCAATCTGTTTCCACCCTCCTCTTTCCTTTCTGTATTCTCTTTTTCTCTCCTGACCTGCGTGCACCTGTCTTTTGTAGGAAGGAGTCAGATCATGATCGAGAGGTCAGGTGCCTTTATGAAGAAATGGAACAACAGATCAAAGCAGAAAGGGAGAGGCTGGTCTGCCAGGTACCTTCTCTCTCTCTCTTGGCTGGAAGGCAGCCTTCCTTTGGTCTGAAGTAGAGGTGGTGGCTCGTCTGGCCAAGGAGCAGCTCTTACTGTGCTGCTTGTTGTGCACAGCTGTGTATCTTTACCTCTGCAGGAAGCACTGAGGCATGACAGGAGTAACCTGCTCCAGAAGGAACTGCACAACAAAGAGCAGGAGCTGGAGAAAATCCTCTACCGCCAGAAGAAGGTAATGGGATCCAAATCCTTTCTAACAAAGCACATCCCCTCTTCTGTCTTTCTGCTGAGCCGTTTTCTGATGGAAAATGGTGTTCAGCTGCTGAGGGTTGGCACTAGATAATTTGGCTCTAGCTAGTGTAGTCCTCTTGTGTCTCTGAAGGTGTTGAGATGGTTTGTCAAATAACTGGTTTGTCTTCAGCTCTAATGCTTTTCTATGAATGTTTTGTGCGTGCATTTTCTTTTCTGCTTTGTGTTCTCTTGGCACAATCTTCCTATCAGCTGTACAATACTGGCAAGGAAGATGGGGCAAACATTTGAAAGTTGTGACTTTGAAGCCTTTTGTGGTGTGTATGAAGGGAAGATGTGTATGGACATAAAAGAGCCAGATTTCTTTAGTTTTTGTATTCTGGCTGCTCCAAAATGACCCAGAGTGAACAGTTCTGTGACAGTTAGAGAGGTACATATTCTAGATTTGCTTTTGGGCACTTGATGGCATACTGATTAATCAGTCACATAAAAGATCAAAGCACAAGCTTTCCTTTAGCCTGCCATCCTGGGCATGTACATGTGTATGGGATGGTCCATTCTGGATGTCTTTTTTCCTTGGTGTCTGAAGAACTGAGATGTGACCCCCACAGAAACAAGTCATGGCAGGTACCTGCAAGATGCTGGAGACTGGGAGGATCCCAGTTGGATACCTAGCTGTGATGTGTATGAAACAGCACTTCTCTGAAATCACCAGCTCATTGTGCAGCAGCTGGAAAGGCAGCAAACTGAGGTGCCATCAGGAAGGATGTCGAGAATAAGACAGAGGATGTATTTTTCCTGCTGCCCACATCTTTGATGTGCCTCATTTAGTGTGTGCAGTTTTGGCCTCCTCTAATTCCCCTGCGTCCTTCTCGAATATGAAGGTACAGAGTGCTACTATGATTGAGAAAACAGAAAATTTGCCTTAGGAAGAGAAACCAGGAAAGTTTAGACTTGGTTTTGGAAAGAAGGGGACTAAGGGAAAATACGCATGAGCTTTATGAACTCAGAAAAGCGATGGATAAGGTCCACACAAACAAAACTGTTATTCCCCAAGTCCTGCAACAGCAAAGGTGAGGGATGCTCAATGAGACCAGCTTGGATTTAGAAGAACACACTCCTTTATACAGAGATTAGTGCTGGACATTTGGCCACAGGAGGCAGGCAATATTGGCAGTTCAAAAATGAATTGGAGAAAAAAATGGACAGCAGGCTTCTAAATATTCATTGAAAGGAGGAATAGTCAGACATGTGGCCTCTAACATCCCTAGTCCAGGTCCAGATGGGAGGGGTGTATGAGGGGAATGGACCATAGTTAGGAGCCCGGGCATGCACTTTCTAGGTAGCATCTGCTCTTGCTGAGGGTCAGGGCAGAACTCTTGGGCTGCATGGGCACTTACTGTTACTCAAATGGTCATTTCTGGTGCTCTTGACTCCGAGGCTTGTACTGAGCTGTGTGGATAATCGGGTCCCTCTTGTGGCCTAAGACCAGTACTGTGATGGTGCTATTCCACAGTATCGCTTCCAAGGACAGACCACATAAACGGGAGAGTTGTACATCATGGAGATTCCTTAGGGAGGGGCAGGTGTGCTTTAGTTAAAGCCTGTTCCTTGGCTTATTGAAAGATCTGAAGGCTGTAAGCAGAGGTTTTTAGTCTCAACTCCACTGCTCAGCATATGTAGTCTTGCTGAAATATTCCCCAGTGCCCACAGACCTGGAGGACTCCAGGCAAAGCTGGGTGTGACTTGCCCTCGTAGCCTCAGTGGGGAGAGAGGTGGGGCTTGTGTTTCAAGGAAGCTAGGAAAGGTCAGATCCATTCATTCCTGCTGTTGACTGTTGTACATGTGTGCTGGCAGAGAGGAGGGTAGCAAGAAAAAAAACATTTTCTCTTCTGCCATGGTGTGCTGCTTTATTTTTCTCTTGAGAGGGGGAGAAAGTAGGCTGAGAGAAACGGCAGGCTGAAGGTGTAAATGTGGAAGCTGACTCTGCCACCTGCTACCCTGATCAGACCTGATTCCTGGTGCTTCTATAAGCATGGATTGCATACTTTTATTTTGGGCTGTAAGTTCTTGGATGGGTACTGCAGCTTCTGTGTAGCAGCAGCTTCAGCAGAGGGCCCTGGTTAGCTGGTGTGGCTGGCTGGATGCTGCAGTGTCAGTAGGATCCCTCTTGGAATGCCCTACTTGTCATCTGAGATGGGCAGGTTTGGCAGCTGCACCTGTCTGTGCCTCTTCCCCAGACTATGCCAGCCATTTGTAAGGAATTGAGGCACTGGCTGAGTACACGGCAGCAGGCTTTGAACTTCCCAAATCAGGCCTTGTTAGTTGTGCTGGGGGCTTGTGCTGCCTAGAGTGCTGCTGGGCCACTGTGGTGGCATTTAAAGAACATCTCTAGCCCAAAGTCCTGTGTCCAGCAGTGGTAAAGGCCACCCAATCACTTCACTTTTCAGATGTGGGGTGAGATGCCCCTAGCACCTCAATATATCCTCCTCTAAGCTGCCACGGGCTCAGGAAAGTCCTAAACTAGAGGATGCATTTCAACAACTGTGCTTAATAAGTCCCAACAGACACAACCCTGCTTCCACCCAAATTTTTCCAGTCCACCTTTGACCCCCATTCGCACTCTGATCCCTACAATGCCTGACAGCATCAGGCTCCTCATGCTGCCTGAAGCACCTCCTCAGCTGTGCCTAATTACATTGCTTGGTTCCCCAGTGCTGGTGTGATGAAAAAGAATTCCTTCCAGTTCATCTTCTTGATGCCACTGGTGGCCCTGTAGACTTAAGTTGTGTTTACCCCCTTCTGCCTCATTATTTACATCTGCTTTTTCAGCTTTTTTTTACAGTTGTGATTGTAGCACAAACCCCTTCCTCTCTGTTGTTTAACTCCTCCTCCTCTCCCACTGCAGCTGGAACATCAGCTACAGTCGCTGAACTCAGAGCAGCTGGAGACCCGTGTACAGAATGAAAGGCTCCGGCACCTGAATGAAAACCTGCTGGAAGAGCTGGAGAAAAGCAAATGGGAGCTGGAAGCAGTGAAAGGGCAATTACAGAAGCTCCAGAAGGAGGCTCAGCTTGAGCAAGAGCAAAAGGACAGGTGGGAAAGGGCAGGAAGGGGGGGTGTTAGGGCAAAGACACAAACAGAGAAGGAAAGGTGGCCAAGTAGTTAAAGAATAAGTATCCCTAGTTAGGAGCCTTGGTCTTATCAGAGGATTGTCTGTCTCTTTTTGAAGAAAAGGAGAAACATCCCAATGGTCTTATGGGCTTAAACAGAGAGTGATACTGCTACCTCTTGCCTACCTTTTGTGAGAAATCAATATGAAAATCGGTACAAAAATACGGATGTTCCTCAGCCTAAAGGAGGCCTCTCTATGTATTTTCCAGTTCACGATCACCTCTATAATGCTCTCATTAAAGATCCTCTTCTAATCACTTTTGTTCCCATTTCTGGGTTAAATCTTATAATACATATATAAAACATAGGGATGTTTCAGATCCAGATGGCAGTGAGCATGCTCCCCATCTCTAGCAGCTGAGGAAGTGGAGAGGATGAATTGCCTGCTCTCATGTTGGAGGAGAGCAGGAGAGCTGTGGTACAACCCAGCTGTCCCAGCTCCCAGAGCAGTGCTGCTTCCTCTGAATTCTCCTAGCATAGGGCAGGCCCTTATCTTTGAGTGCCCCTGAGAGAGGGATGTTTGTATTTTCTCTCCCATTAATTTATCTCCCGTTTTTAAAATACCTTTTGCTCAGGGATGTGTTTAGAGTCTCCAAGAACATGCAGAAAGAGAAACAAAGCCTCCTTCGGCAGCTGGAGCTCCTCAGGTGAGAACTGGTGGAGGCTGGAGGGAAATGCCCAGCTCTTATGCCTGAAAGGGACTGAGGTTTCAGTACTGTGCTCATTTCTCCCACGGAAAGCTACAGGATTGTATTCAAGCAGTGTTTAGACTCTGCTTGTTTTTCTAGGTCCAGACAGAGTTGTGCAATTTGGACAGCTCTGGCACATTACAGACTGTGTTATTTCATTAGATAATCCCTCCTCTGGAGGAATTTAGTCTTTCCTGCTGGCTAAGGCAACCATCTAGAGCCCATTACCTCGGCTGGGTTACATGGAAGTCCCAACATGTCTGGCCATAAACAACATTTTTATCTCTGTTCCGAAGCTCTCTTTGTTCTCACTTTCAAATGTTGGGGTTTACTTCATTTTTGACAAGCATCTCATTGTGTCTTTCCTTTGTCTTCCTTTGGAGCAGAGAAATGAACAAGAAACTTCGAGACGAGCGAGATGCTTTTGAAGCCAAGAAGCTGGTTAGTCTAAGAAAGAAAACCTTAATTCCCAACCACCCTCCTTTCATCTGCTGCTGTTGCTGTCACCACTCGGGGGCCTGTCACTTCCACGGGGGACAATGACAAGAGCTCATGGGGTCTGGTGTTGTGCTTAATACAGACTTTGCAGCACCTCTGTGTCCGTGCTGGAGGCAAGCTCTGCTCATTGCTGCTGCCAGCTGCCCGGGTTTAACCCAAGGCACATTGGCTGGGGACTGTCACACAGCCCTGTGCAGGGCTGCACTGGGTGCTGCCTGCTGCACACGTGGGGTCTGTGTGTTGTGCCAGGCACTGGGCACGTGAAAGGAGGGGAGAGAAGCTGGATGCATCCTGGAGCTGGGTGGTGAGGAAGAAGATGGATTCCCAGATGTGCTGCTGGCTGACTGGCATGGAGTGGCACAGGAAGGTTTTGGAGTTTTTCTGACCCCCTGAGTTTGTAGTAGATGTTTTCAGAGGTTCCTCTGGGGCAGCTCCCCATTCCTGTGAACTCTGCTGGGTACAGCAGTGAGCCTTGTGTCAGAGAACTAGGAGAAAGCAGGATCTCTCTCATCTGGAACTGTCAATCTCTGGCCTTTCCCAGTCACCAAGATAAGCACAGATATGTGGTCTATTTTTACTACTTATTATTTTTTCATTAAGAAGTTTTTGTGTTCCCAAATGTCGCTTGCACAGCTGCTCTGTCCTCTTGGACCCATCCCTGCCACCATGTCTTTGCCTGCTCTGCCACCATGTCCCACCTGCAGATCTGGAAGTAGGTGACTTGCAGGGAGGACAGGCAGTGATAGGCTGTGAGAGCCTTTCTGACTGGTGTGTAAGTGACTGTGGAAGGAAACACAGGGATCGTGCCCAGATAGGAGATGAAATGCCCTGCTCTATCCAGAGGTTTGAGTTCTCCAGGTGGAGAGCTGTATAAAATAATGTCAGTAACAATTTTGGATAGAGGTGAGATGTGTATGTTTCTGAAATCTGGAGGATTTTTTTTTCTTCAATCTTCATTTTTAAAGCTGCTAACTATGTGTGTGTACACCAGAGCTTCCTGCTCCCTCTTGGAAAAGCCATAAACACAGTCACTCCAGTGCAAGCAGGCAAAGAAAATGGTTTCTTCTCCTCTTTCCATGTGTTGTGCTTCATCAGCTTGTGGGTTCCTGTGGGTGGGCGGGTGGCCTGTGAGGACCACAGCTCAGGTATGTACCTCTGTGTGTGCAAAGCTTGTCTGCTTCTCCTCTGTTCTCTTCTCCCGTTCCCCTGCAAAGACCTGCTGCTGCAGGTGGACCCAAGAGAGAGCCATAGCACAGAGGGGCTGCTCTCTCCCTTCTCCCAGCACTGGCAGTAGGGAATGAGGTGCAGGGTGAACTCCTTCTCCCACCATTGCTCATCTGCCAAGCCTGTGGCTTGCTGGGCAGTTGAAGCCTGTACTGGAGTAAGGTTTTTTTCCTCTGGCCACTCTTGTTTCAGTCTGCAGGGAAGCAGGGCTCCAAGGGCTTGCAGAGATGCTGCTATCATCATATACCTGCAGAAGATGTGCTCTCCAGCCTGCCTCTCAGTAAGGGGGAGAGAAAATGGCAATACTTCCCTGCAGAAGCAAAAAGGAGAGTCCAGCCTTCTGATGGGGATCCCTGGGGTGCGACACACACTCTGCCAGATACTATCAGTGCTTTTACAGGCTAAAAAGAAACCCAAGGCCTTAATGCCCTCTCTTAGTGCTGGGAAGCATTATTTTCATGAAATGAAGGTGTGGTGAACAGAGGTTCTTTCATAGCAAGGATTTTGAAGTGGTTGGAAGGAGGAGCTGGGCTGTATGTGGCTGATAGCAACCCAGCCACTGCTCCTTTGCTCTTCTCAGTTCCCAGCTTAATACCTTGCTCTTCATAAGAGTTTCTGGCCTTGCCAGGGTGGGCAGACCCTGGCCCCACTGCACTGTGGGGCACTCTGGTGTCCCAGACAAGAGAGGCTGGGTCACAGACAGCGATATGTGGCTATTTCTGCCTATGTGCAAACCACTGATGGGTATTTTTAAGACCCAGGGGTTGCAGGTTCAGTTTCCCACCCATGACCCATCTGGCTGTGGAGTTCCGCTTGCATGCTTTATGTTGACAGAGCAAATTTCATGTCTGCTTATCATGAAGAGTGTTTTGGTACTTTGACTACATTTGACATGTATTTTTATTTCACTGGTAAACCAGAATCTTTCCCATGCAAAATGCTTGTACATGTGCTGTTGTGGAATCCTTGTCATCATGTGTTACACAGCTGTGATGTCGCACCTGTCCCTTTATCATCCCGGTGAAAAGCCAAATGTTACACAGACCTGGCAGGCCAATAAAGCATGGCAGAACCAATGGCAAAACATGCCCCATTGTTCCTCCTTTCTTACCCAAGTACGTGCTCCACAGGCAGTTCCCTCTCCAGGTAAGGTGGTGCCAGAGCAGACTGTGTGCGAGTCCTTTTGCTCCACAGGTGAATTGGAGGTTGTGACTCTGCTCCAGTGGCCTGTAACACAATTTCCTTCTTTCTGTGTGGCTAGAGGGTGCTCTCGAGTGAAGCTGCTCAAACACTGAAAACTCCTCTTCTGTCCCTGCTGCAGAACCACTGGTTGTCTGTACCAGAGCCTGGCTGTGTTGACTGGAGTGTTGTTATGCACTTGGGGGTCATTTGCTATGGAAGATTTGTGCTCCACAGTTGTGAGCCTCTCAGTGCTGGATTGTTGCTGTGGCTGGAGGTTCTCTTGAACATCAGTTTTATATGTAAAAAATGTTTTGTTCTTTCCCTCTGAGGCTCCTAGTTGGGTCAGGCCCTCTATGGAGTCCAGAGTGTCTCCTTTGGTTAGACTGCATTGCAGTAAAGGTGTTCTGGGAGTACTGACCAACAGAACAGCTTCTTAATTATTTTGCCTTTTAAAATAAGCCTTCAGTAAAGATTATTGAAGAAATCATCTTTGTAGTCCACCAGGCTGTGGGAAGCATGAAGGAAGGCCTGTCCAGAGCTGCCTGCAGGTGTTTGGTCAGTTCAAAACTGCTGTGAGGCAGATCTGGCAGACTGCAAACCCTTCTTTCTCCACCTTTTCCCCCAGAAATAACTTGTAAGGATGTGTTAGAAATCTTCAGATTTGCAGGCTGAATACATCTCCCTTTCCCCCAGTGCCAATGTGATGGGCTCCTTTCCATGCTGTCTCTCACTTCGTGTTTTGTGTGTGTGGCCGGAGCAGTGACTCTGCTGGGAATGGCAGAGCTGCTGTATGGGGGAAGAGGGTTGGGAGAGAAGTTGTCCTGCTTTCTCCTTCTCTGAGGAGCTGGTAAATACTGGCTGTAGGAAGTGTTCAGTCTGAGGTAAGTAGGAGGAAAGCAGGGAGAGGGATGTTGGTGTAAGGCAGAGCATGTGTGTCACCCTTTGCAGAGCTGCCTCCTTCCTTTCCTGTGGTTCATGTGCAGCTCTAGGTGAGTACAGGTGGAGGAAGGGTACTGTTGTCTTCTGAGGAAGGGGCAATTGGTCTGTCCCACAAAACATCAGCATAAGGAAGAGGCAGGTGGGGACCGAGAGATTCAGCTGTGAGACCAAGTGGAGAACCAGCCATAGAAATAACAACTCTGGCTGGTTAGAGGAAGAATTCAGATTGGGGCATCACCACTTTTGATGGATTTTAAAGTGAAGGAGAAAGCAGCAACAGTGTTGGCTTCTTGCAGGAATTAAATTATCTGAACTGAGAAAAGCAAGCCCTGTGCTCAGCTCTTTGAGCCTTCCAGTGAGGCACTACCACTGCACGGTGTGGGGCTGCCAGGGCTCCAGCCTTGCCTCCCCAAAGCGCTCTACAGAGGTGGGGAGTGGTTGAACTGGGGCTGCAATCACATTCTTCGCTCCTTCTCTTTTCAACTTGCAGGTGCCTCAGAACCAAAAGCCCCCGCTGAAGAAAGGGTCAGTGCTAGGCAGTTACCTGCTGGAGGACAAGCCTGTCAAACGGTTAGATGGGTGTCTGTGTCGTGTCCATGGTGTCAGCCCGTGCCCACTGCAGTACCCTGCCACTCAAGCTGTGTCCTGTGTCTGGTTCTCCCACCTTGGTGCTGGCTGGTTTTGGGAGCATGGTGGGGTGCAGCTGTTCTGTGGCTCTAGCTGACTCTTGGCGTCAGGTGGTGTTGGCTCAGCGTGAAGCTGGGGATAATGTTCACTAATTTCCACAGGGAGGTGGCCCCGTTGCTGCTTCTGCCTGCAGCAAGGGGGGAGCAAATCTAAACATCACCAGAAGATTTAGGACTGTTCATGGCATGGGAGTCACAAAGGCTGCCTCTGAGTCAGACAGCTCTGTTGAAATGACTGGATCAACTCCCAAGTGTGCCGGTTCGTCTTCAGGCACAAATCCTGTCCACTGGTGCCTCATGCCAGAGTCCATATCCCTGGGGCACGGGAGAGGGCAGGAATTGCACAAGGGGTGAGTTCTTTCTGGCAGGTGAAGGCCTCGAGGAAAGGGCCTGGCTCCAGGTGGGTTCATCCTGCCCATCTCCCTCTACACCTATGCAGATGCTCACCTGGCACACCAGGCCTCCCTTCAGCCAGGGAAGGCAACACGTCTGTGTGGCTAAGGCCTTTTCTGTTTTCTCCCCTCTACATGCAGACAATACAGTGACTTGGCTTGGAGCTAGATCTCGCCTGCAGCTGCTGGCCCCAAACAAGTTTTAAAGGCAACACACTCCTCTGTTTCTTACCAGGTCTCTGCAGAAAGTTCCATTGCTCCCCAGTTTCTCCTGGTGCCAGCCAGAGACATAAGTCTACACTCAGTTTCTTCCAGCTTCAACTCACCCTTAATGTTTGCAATTCTGGTAGTGGCATTTAAGAATTTAGCTCCAGGCTCCTTGGCTCATGGACTGATGGAAAACCAGGTGGACTGTGGAAGAGTGTTGATTCTTGAGTGCAGGCTGGGAGGTTGCTTGGATAGGTCTGAGGCAGAGCTCTTTCATGGCTGTGTGACTGGCACCCATTCTATATCTATCAAATCAGATAACCATGTTCTCCCATCTTCCTCCCCAGTTATTTCTTGCAAAGATCCCTCTAGCTACTGCTGGCATAAACCCACTGGAAAGGCTTAACAGCTGGAGAAGTTTGGCAATGAAGCTGATGAGAGAAGGGCAGAAGTAGTTGTTGGTCCTGTCTCTGTCCCAGTGCTGTGTCACACCACATTGCTTGAGAAACATGAAAAGAAATCCATTAGATCTGGGGTCACTGTTCAGAGTTTTGTGTTTGTCCCTTTGCCCCCACTAAAGAGGCTCCTGAGGCCCCTCATTGTGTGACTTTGCCAGCCTTGGAAGATGGGCACCATTCCCCAGAGCCTGAGACTGAGAGTATGCGTCCATTTTCAAGAGGGAGAAGTTCCAGCTGGCCTGGCTCTGGGCTGGCATTTGGGCCAGATGCAGGGAGGGCAACCAGGTAATGTGATCTCCCTTTCATGGAAAAAAGTGTAGGCATGGCAGCAGGTGAATTTTGCAACCCAGATGAAGTGTACTTGCTGGAGTGAGAAAGAATTGTCCGGATTCCTGCACTAATAGCAAGAGAAAAACGTTGCAGAGCTGGGTGGGATGTCCTGCCTCTGAAGAGACTGACTGTAGTAAGCTCTGGTTGCTCTAATTTGCTTCCAAATGCAATCTGCTGGCCAGTGAAAGCAATGGAGGTATCTGTGGTGGATAAATCCCTTTGGTTGAGTTCTAGGTCTTCTCATTCCTTGTCTAGTTCTTTAACCATGGAAAACCAGTGATGCTGCCTTGCTCCTCAGCAATGATTCCAGTAGTGTAAATTGGTTTTTCTAGGTGTTCTTTCTAAGGTTGTTCCTCCACCTACCATGTCAGCTCTACCCTCAGTGAGCAAAGTGCATCAGCCCGCTCTTGTGTGGGCACAGTCTGTTACTTCTTTTAAAAATACAGGGGTAATTGTTGCTTTTTAAAAAAAAAAAAAAAAGTTTTCATTTTGCTATTTTTGTATGCTTTGCTTCATGTTTTTCACTACTGGGGGAAGCGGTAGGCAAAGAATTCTTGAAAAATTCAAAGTGGCAATTTTTATTAAAATTAATGAAATATTTGTCAGCACAATGAGTACAGCACAGCTCTGGTGAGCTGTCTCTCTTTCCCTAGGGGAGCCACTGATGCCTTAGTCACAGGGAGTATGGGGAGTGAATATATAAAGTAGAGCTCCTGCAAGAGCTTCATAACCACTAATTGGATTGCATTGGTTGTGTGGGAATTTGCAACCTCCTTCTTTCCCTATCTCCTCAACCCCTCCCACCCTATCTGTGCTGCCTGTGGGCTTTAATACAGACAACTGGCCTCTGCGGACCTTCCCTTCACCTTCCCAGTGGATGTGGCAGTGGAAGAACCCAACAGAAAGAACTGTAAATACTTCCCAGGCAATGCGGTATGGATGAAGACAGGAGAAGCAGGCAGCACAAACTTTGGAGAGAGCAGCAGAGATGAGGAGAGATGGCCCTTGGGAGCAGACCCTGAGTGGTTTAAGATGGCTTTGAAGGGTGACTCTGGCTGCAGAAGAAATGCAGATGGCTTGGATGCTGCTCCGCTGCCTCCTCGAGCCCAACCTGTTGGCACCGAAACCAGGGTGAGTTTCTTACCTGTGGTTATTCCTCAGACACTTCCTACCTGCTAGAGACTTGAGGGTGTCTGACTCTCTTCCCATCTAACTCCAGCTCCACGGGTTTATAGTGCAGGGGTCCAATGCCTAAATCAAAGCACCACCTGCAGCTGGGCTCTTCAAAACCTCATCCCTTTTTTCCATTGTAGCTCCCAGCACTGGAACCAGCCAGCTGTTCTCCAGATCGCATCTTTAAAGTGGTGTTTGTAGGGAATTCTGGTGTTGGGAAGAGTTCTTTCATCCACCGCTTCTGCTACGACAGGTTCTTGGCTGAGCTCAATGCAACCATTGGTAAGTAATAGGATGCCTGGCTCATCTGGATAATGGAAGGTGGGAAAGTCAGCCTGGGCAAATGCTTTTTTGCCTGTATTATAGCCCAATTCGAAGTAAAGATGATCCCTCTCCCAGTATTGACTCAATCTTGCAATTTCCTAACTAAACGGAGTTGGCCTGGCCATTGTAATGGCAAGCTGCTCTCTCCCCATCCTACCTTACAGTCATTGTTACCTTCCCGGCAGGTATCGATTACCAGGTCAAGAGTCTAATGGTGGATAACACCCAGGTTGCCTTACAGCTGTGGGATACAGCTGGACAAGAGAGGTAAGATTTCTGCCAGGCTCAGTGGAGGAAAGGGAAAGAGTACATGCAACTGGTTTCTGTCCCTGGGAAAACTATCAGGTTCAGAAGGACCAGACAGGTTCATGACAGCTATTCCAGTGCTGAACCTGCAGCAAAGGTCTGGTTTAGAGATTTCTAGAAGCTGTGGATGTGAAGCAGGACCCAGGGAGATGGCTCTGAGGATTGACAGAAAAGTAGTTTTCCATGTGTCTGACCTGCATGCTTGTGGCTCCAAGCAGTCTGTCCATAGATGTATGTCATGGGGTTCAGAGCTCCTCTAGCCCTCAAAGCTCTCCAGCATCAGCCTGCTTCTGGGAAAAGCTGCAGGACAGGGCTGCAGACTAGGATAGAAACTAAGGCTCTGGTAGACATTCCATCCTCAGATACGATTGTGCTACTGCTGTCCCCAGCTGCCCACCACCACTTGCTATTCAGGGGGTGGAAAGGACTGTGAACCTTTCCAGATCTGATTCAGTTGCCAAAGCAAGCTGAATTAGCATGACCTGTGGGGAAGGTGATTTGAACTACCCTGCTGGACTCTATCAGTGAGGTTATCAGCCCCTTTCACTGTCCCTTCTGCTGACAGACTTGTGGAAGAGCAAATCCTTGGTAGAGGGATTGTGCAGCTTTTTGTGACAGTGAACACTGGTTCCCCATTTGAAGGCCTCTAGTTTCAAAAGCATGAGATATCTCTAGATGTTACCAGCACTGTTGATGAGGATCAGAGTAGCAGAGGATACATTTTACCCTTGTCTGCTACTAGACATGAAGGCCCATCCCTGCCTCCATGTAAATTACATTTTATTTAGGATACAATTTGAAGCTTAAGACGAAAAGCTATTTCAAGGGGACCGTGAACCTCAGGGGCCTGACAAAAATAAGTAGTGGGTATTTTGAGCTAAATACGTTATGGGGGCAGGCCTTCAGGGGGCAGCCAAGGTCATGGGAATATTCTAATCCTAAACGGTGCCAATGATGCTGTCTGTCTCAGTCAGATAGACCATGCAGGGCTGGTGGGAGTGTACTAAGTAGGAGTATTTGTTGAAAAGTAACTCTCTCTTCCCAAATTAAGCTTCATGCTGAAGAAATAATTATTTCTGAGGGGACTCCTGTGGTTATTTTGATGCTGAAACAGAGCAGTAAGGGGAGTCGCTATGACATAAAATGTGACATTTTATTGAGTCCAGATTGCAGCAGAGGCCAAATTCAAGATATTGTCTCTGCAGAAGGACCTTTAGCACAGGTCATTGCAGCACTAGCAGGTCTTAGATGTGTACCCACAAGAGAGAGCTTGGCTCAGTGCTGATACCAAATAGGAGACTTGGGAAGAAGCAGAAGGCTTTTCTTCTGGGGGAATATTAATTACTTCTAACTAGAGGTGTCCAACAGTAAATATCCTAAGGAAGAGGTAGAAGAACCCCTTGGAGCATGCAGGAACTCCTTGGTGACTTCCCTGAGACTGATGCATGCTACCTTTGATGTTTCTTCTGGAGCATCTGGCCTGGCTGGCAGTTCCAGAGGTGCACCTTGACTGCCACAGATACAGTCTGTGCTTTCTCAGCTGGGTAGGTGCCAGAATGTCGTGTTCTTATTGTACTGAGAAAGAACAGGCTTCAGGCAATTACCTGAAGAGTTCAGGAGGGGTAACAGCTGTAGGTTTTCTTGGCTCTTCATAGGAGAGTTCGTTATCCTGTGCAGGGCTGAAATACACAGCTCTTTAGTGAGATCTCAGTACTTTTGTTACATTTAATTCCATCAGTTTGCAATCAGTGCAGTTATATCGTGGCTCTGTCACAAAGTGCTTACAGATTTTAAGGTTTGGGTTTGTTGTTTCGGTGGTTTGGTTTTGTTTTTTGTTCGGTTGTTGGCTTTGGCTGGAATTTATTCACAAAATACAAGCCTGTGGTTTTAAATGGTATAGACAGGAAAAAGTAGATGTCTGGCAGGACTTTTTCCTGGAAATTGTGTCTACCTACTGATTTATTATGTATAATGGGATTGGTTTATAGATTCAATAGTGGAAACAGACTGTACTGATGCTGAGTTCTTAATTGCTATTTTGGCAGCACTGGGGCAGACATTACGCATGCCTAGTTTGTACTGTGGTACAGCTTAGTCTGTGGATTCTTCCAGACTATAGAGAAAGATCATCCTTTCTCCATCAGTTTCCATTTTAATAGGAAATTACCTTTTCCTATCCCACCTAAACAGATTCTTCTTTCTCCCTGACCTACAAAGGACTTCCTTCTTGCTTTCTCAGCACCATGCATTTGGCAAGATTCCTGCTCACCCATGGTGATGCCTAAGAAGGCCAACCTAAAAACAGAGACTAGACAGGAGTAAGGGAATAAAGGTGGATATTTATTTGAGAGGCCTTCAAAGGTACACCTGGGCAGGCCAAAGGCTACACCCAAGATGGACCCTGAGTCACGAGTTCTTCACACTTTTATAGGTTTGGGCCATTAGCATATCAGCTTAAATTCACCAATTAAACTTTGGCTAATGACGTAATTTCCCCTCAGCTTGCCCCCCTTCTCAGGATGCTGGGTTACACATTTTGGGCCTAGGCCGGGCTGGTTGTCCTTGGAGAGCAGCCTGGAGAGGCTTTGTTATGTCTGTCTCAGCATGAGAGAGCAGCAGCTCACAGGCTACAGGACACTGCAGAGTTACACACTGGGAATACAGAATTTGAAAAACATAAAAGTTAAAACCTAAGGCATCAATGGCTGCCTGGCCTGTCTCAAAGGTGAAGGGGTCTGACCTGTCACCTGTGTGGAGACACCAGCCCTGAGGGACACATCATGCACGGGGGCTGCCAGGCCTTGCAGAGAGCCTGCACTATCAGACAGATAACCCCATTCTGTGTCTTGTCATTGCACAAGCGGTTCTGAGAGTGCCTTTGGTGTTGTCTGGGCTCAGGTTTCGGAGCATTACCAAGCAGTACTTCCGGAAGGCAGACGGGATCCTGGTGATGTACGACATCACGGCCGAGTGCTCCTTCGTGGCGGTGCGGAACTGGATGAGCAGCATCCAGGTGAGAGCGGGACCTGGGCTCCGCTGCTGCTGGTGCTGTCGCTCCCTTGCTCCAGACCAGCTCCAGCAGTCTGTCTGGAAGTGACATTTTTCAGTGCCCCAGGAAGTCCTATTGACCTTGCAAAGCTGAATTATCAAAGCACGTGCCTGTGGTGGTCAATTTGGGACCAGGGGCTTTGTGTTGAAGGTAACAAAGCCAGTGGTAGCCCATTAAATCAGGGAGGGCTGTTTCTGTGGCAGAATGTGGTGGGACCTGCCAAAACAGTAATGTGTGTTTGTAAGCAGCTCATGTGCCCTGGCTAGATCTTCTAAACGTGGTCACATCCCACCTGTGCTCAGGCAGGGAGATCTCCTTGTGTCTGGCCTATGCACAGGAAAGGGAGGTGGCCCTTTTTATTTCCTTTTTTATTTTAAAATTTGGTAACTATGTATTAATACTCTTGGTTTTCCCCCGTCTTTTATTTCCAAATACTCACTTAAAGCATTTATCTGTGGCTTATATCTTCTTGGGGAGACAAAAATATCTCTCTTTATAATTTAAATTAGTTATGTGTAGATGATCAAGAGGTGAAAGGAACTTTTCAAGGGCGGTTTTGTTTTGATTGTGCTGAGTCTCAAAAAACTAAGATCTCATTGAAATGAGTAAGTGTAGGTTGGAGGTTTCCAATATTATTAATTTCCACAAGCCTGTTGGGGGAAAAAAAAAACCAAACAAACAACCACTTAGCTATGTTTTTGGACTCTAGAAGATCAAAGGTTAGGATCTTCAAAACTAACCAGCCTCTGAAAATAGGGTTCCTTTCAGAAGGAAGGTTAAACTGAGCCCACAGAAAATCAAACCACATGAAATTTATAACTTTTAATCTCTTCTTTTCCTCTCCCCATCTGTGTATTTATTTTGTTTTGAAGCTGTTCAGGTTCTGTATGTCATCCAGGGCACTTGAGTGTGGAAATAACTTGGAGCCCTGTTCTTACTCTGGCCATGTTTTAGTGAGCCAGTGGAACTATAGAGTTTGACCAGAGGTGAGGGGCTCCAGGAATTGCCTAGGAATAACAGTTCCTGCAGAGACAGTTTACAAGCAAGGTTGTGTAACTTGCTTGGCCAGTGGATTTTCAGCACGGGATCACTGAGTTTAGGACAGCACATTAGACACAGTACTGCACATACAAAAATTACTGAGCTTATTAGGAAGCTCTGCCTGATCACAAATTCTGAAATGCCTATGGGGCAAGCTGCTTTCCTTTAAGCTTGTTATTTTCCTGAGAAGCACTTATGTCCTGTCTCCCTTCTCTCACGATCCCAGCTCAACCTCAACGTAACAAACACTTGGAATGTTTTCCTAGCTCAAGCTTCCTTTCACAAATCCCTGGGGCTGTTGAAGAAATGGCCCTTTAATGATCTAATGGGCCTGATCGTGCTGCCACTGAAGGTCTTGTTTGCTTGAGCTAGAAGGATCTGCTCTGAGGTGCTGGGTCTCTAGGGGTCTTTATTTCTTTTGCAGGAAGGTATCGAGGATGGAGCTGTGGTCTTTCTGCTTGGAAATAAATTGGATGCTGTGCAGAGAGAGACCCGGAATGTGCCCAAGGTGGAGGGGGAGAGGCTGGCAAAGGTGTGACTCAGTGCTCTGCTGCTTGACCTGCTCTGCAGCCACCCTCCAGCTGTGAGCAGGGCGGTCTGGCTGGCAAAAAGCCCTTCTTGGAGCCATTTTCCAGTATGGTACCTTCCCTCTCCCTCCCACCCCCTGTTTCTCCAATGTGAACATGTACCAAGGTCCCTCTGGTACCAGGGAGGATGAGGTGGTGGCCTGTATGTGGCAGACAATGGCCCTTGAGGCAGGCTCATGTATTTCTCTTGGGGCTTGATGCCTCCTTGCAGTCTTTCTGAGGGGAACATGCATGGGTGCTTTCCCATTTGAGGGCTCCCTAATGCAACATCATCCTGCCTCTTTCCTTACTCCCTTGTCTGCCTGCCTGCTGGCACCTTGGCCCCTGGGTGGGGGGAGACGGGGTTTCAAAGGTGTTTCCTACCTTCTGGACTCTCAACAAAAAGGCAAGGGAATCAAAGTACCCTGGACAGATGTTTTCTCTTCCCACACAACTCCCCCAGTGCTCTCTTTTGGACACTCTGGTTTGGCCCCCAATGCTGAAAAAGCATCTCCTTTTCCTGGTTGGTGAGCAGGGTGCACCCCAGCAGGGTGCTAGTAGCCACCCTCCTGGCTCCAATGGCTCTTGGCAGGGTTCCTGGGGATGAGGGTGGGCCAGCTCCCAAGGCTGTGGGTGAATGGTGCTGGAGGAGAGCTGGCAGTCACTGTGGGTGCTTGCTGTGCTCTGTGGCAGGAGTACAAGGCTGTGTTCTACGAGTGCAGTGCGATGACTGGCTACAACATCATGGAGCCCATGCTGCACATGGCCAGGTCAGTGAACAGGAGCAGTCACCCTGGGACACTTCCCCAGCTGGAGGTGACTGGTGTGGGCTCTGCTGGGGAATGGGCAGAGAAGAGGGGGGTGTCAGAGACTGCCTTTCTGTCACGTCCCAAAAAAGACCTGACTCCCCTGACTCCAGGTCCTTGTCTTTTGTGCCTGGAGAGCACCAAGTGTAGACTCGACTCTTTGCACACAAAGCTTCACCTGGTAGAGCTGGCTGTTGCAAGATCAGGAGTTTAATTTGAATATTTCATCACAAAAACCTTGCATACTGTCCCAGATTTTAAGCCGGTGTTTTCAGTTTGAAGTCTTCATATAGCTCTCAGGGTCTTTTCCTCCCTATCTTAATAAGCAGTGTACAGACTGTGCAATTTCAGTGGCAATAGTTTTAAAGGGAGATAAGACACCGTTCAGCTGAAAGAAGTTGGCTCTAAGATTTTTAGTTTTTAAAAAAACAGGTAGTTTTGGGGAAAAAATGTCTTTTAGATCTTGCACGAAAACTGTCCTTTTGTTTTCTTTTATCCCTTCACCTCCTCCTGCATCATCTCTGTTTAATCCACAGCGGGACTTAGCTGTTCATTAACTGGGAGGATTTACTTATCAGCTAGGTGAATCACATCTCCCATAGCACGTGCCTTCAGCATGCTTTATTACCACGCTGCTGCCTGAGATGGCCCAAACAGGTGGAGTAAACAACCTGGGATTCTGACATCAGTGGGGGAGCTTGGGAATAAAGCACACTCACACTAGTGCTCTGATTACTAAGCCATGGTTCCCCCTCTTGTATGTGTCCAGTTGCTTTTCCTGTTCCCTGGAAATTCATGTTCATTCTCTGTGTGTTGTTCATCTAGCCCAGCTTCCAGAGAAGTCAAGTCTTTGGGCCTGTTACTTCTTGCAATCCTAAATGTAAATCCTAAATGGCTGGTGGAGAGCAAAGGGTGGAGGCAGAAGCCTTGGAAGGAAGATTTCAGTAACCAGGTTGTGTTCTTGCTCTGTGCTGCTCTTTCCAGGTTGCTGACAGCACAAGAAGACAGGCAGAGGGAGAATGCCCTGCAGCTGGAGGATATCAGCAGGAGGAAAGGGTGCTGCACATAAAGCACACCGATGTGCCAGCAAGAGACATGTACCAGTGCTACATCATGAAGCTGCGGGTTCCTTTCAAGCAAGCTGAATTTGATGGTATCAGCCCTCTAGAGACTTGGGGAAGGTGCAGCTTTTCCCAATCTGTGAATTTTGAGGCATAAATCAGGCCAAAACGTGCATATTATCTGCACTGTTCTCTTTCCCAACTCTGCATGCAGCCCTGGTCTCTGGAGGCCCCTGCTTCTTTGGGGGAATTTGGCTGGTCTTAGCTAGTAGCACAAACTGGGCCTTCTGTCTGGAGAGGTCGGTTCCCTGTAAAGGGATGAAGTCTTGTTCCTGTTCTTTCTGGCAAAGAAGTGGCCTAGTAGCAGAGAGCAGAGGACACAGTGGGTCTGTAATAAATATAATTTCCATGTAAGAGATAAAGAAATTATTCTAAATTTGGGCTAGCTCTAAGTAGTGATCCATCTGTCCCAGAGAGCAGCATCTCCTCTTGGTTCTGCAACAGCAGTGCTCAGCTGAGAGCCCGCTGTGGTGAGTGAGAACACTTCCACCACTTCCTGCAAGATCTGGATCAGGCCCTGTATTTACTTGGGGATTTGGTTGGACTTGTCAATATTGTAGATAACAAATGCCATATGTGATTATAGTAGGGACTGATAGGACGAGTCATCCCAATGGCTTTCAGCGCTTTGCCACCCTAATGGACCTTTACACTGTCCCCTCGTGTGTTTACAGAACACAGAGCAGTTGCCCTGGGACCTGCAGGCGCTGGCATGTGCTGCTGATTCATGGCCCATTGCAGGAGCTGTGCTGTACAAACCAGGGGAGCCATATATAGCCTGTTTTAAGGCTGAATGCTGCCTGTTTCCTCCCATTCTCTTATCCTTTCCTGAACAGTCTCCAGCAACTTAGAACTGCCTTACCCTCAGTCCTGGAAGATCCCAACTGCAGTGCTTTCAAATGCACCTGGGCTGGAAGCACAAGGCAACTGCCTGTGTGAAATGTACCTTTTCCTCTTGCAGTGATCTTGAGCAACAGCCTCACTTCACTGGTGAAGGGCCTGAGAAAAAGCCAGACTGAATCTGTTCCCATTGGGAAGGGGCCTTCTTGTCACTAATTTAAGGGGCAGAGGCACAGGCAGAGGTAGAAACTGTCCCCAGAAGCGCTCCTGTCAGCATAGCTGCCACTGTGCCTGGGCATGGAGCTTCGGGGGTGCTCTGGGGTGTGATGCTTTCGGGTTTGCAGCTCAGTGGCTCTCAAAGCCTTATAGGGACTAAGTGAGATTTTTGGCAGTGCCCTTTTGCCTTTCGTCTTCGAGGCTGTTTCTGTATGTGACTCTGACATTTTAGGCACAAGATGTGATACTGCAGCTGTGAAGCAGCCCCCAAACCTTGTAACACAGGGAAGGCCTGTACTTTTCCATGGTCTTTCCTCTCTTGGGATAAGCTGGTTACTCTGAATGTCTGTTTATTGTACAAATTTTGCTGGGAGTATCCCATGCAGGAAAAGTGCTCTGAGTCACTTACAGCCCATCAGTATTACAAAGAATTTCCATGGTTCCTCCTGGTGCCCTTTACTTCTGATAGGAAAGAGGAAGTTTTCCTCTGGAAGAGCAGGATTTCTTAGTAAAAAGAAGAGCTAAAAGTAGTAAGATCCTGCTCAGTCCTTACTGTTGCCTGGCTGTGGCTCACACTGTTTAACTGCACTAATGCCTTCCAGAGACTGGGAATCCGAAAGGTACAAGAGGTCCAGAAGGAACTAGGGTAGCTGGTGTGGAGCCTAGATTAAGACCAACAGTGCTGCCAGGGGAACTGCTTGTGTTTGCAAGAAGTGATGTTTGGGATGGGGAAATCCATGCTAAGGTGTTCTGAACATGAGCCTCCCACGCTCTGTACGCAGCACACCCGAGACAAAGGCGTGAAATACAGCTGACACACAAATAAGGGCCAGCCTGTGTATTACCTTTATCAGTGCTGTCATGCTGCAATGGCAAGAACCATCAGGTTCTTTTAATGTACAACCTTAAGTATGTTTTCTTGGTGTGCAAACAGTACAGGCAATAAAGAAATGCTGTCTTACAAGCGGTTGTGTTGAGAGATTTTTTTCAGGCGCTGCAGGAGATTCAGCCTCCCATCTTCAATCACTGATCGTAGTGTGACCTTCCCTCCTCACTGCTCAGGAAGTGGCCTGTCCCCCATGGTGGTACACGGGGGATCTTACAAGTAGGGAGAGAGTTGACCAGGAACTCATGTCTTAGAGGCAGCACAGGAGAAATTAATCTCCAGTCTTTTTTTACCTCTTTCAAGCAGCCAGAGTCCAGCTGCCCAGGGAATGCAGAGCATGGAGGAGAAAAAGGGGAGACACTTCCCCAATGGTTGGGGGTGTAGTGCTTTCAGAGAGGGCAGGTTCTCACCTTGTTACCTATATTCATAGATATAAACCGTTATTTTATTAATGTCCCATGCATCCTTTTCACTAGAGTTTGGTTGCTTTTAGTCCTTGTGCCCTGGCACGGCTCCAGCTGGATGTTCACGCCTTACAGAACTAATCACTCTGCAGTTTTGACCAAACAAATTATTACTCATTTCCCCTGGTATAAACTGATAGCACAAGTAACTCATTGTAACATATATTTTTTTTAAGCAGGAAAGGGTGGATTTTTGTTTGAAGGATGAGAAAATGGCACAGAACTCAAGCAGACTGAGCTTGGACAACGGTAAGCAGCAGGGTGGGGTTTATTACTAGAAAGTCTTTGTTGTCTCTCAGCACAATAATTAAATGTCCTGTTGGAAGACGCAGACGCAGTGTAAAGGAGCATGTTGCTAGTTTTTAAACCTGTCTGATATCAGACAGACCAGACCAGAATTTTCAAAAAATTTTTCATTTTACTACATCCCCTTTTTTGTCAGAATCTCTCCTGCCTCTAAATGGAAGCTCTGGGAGCAGCCACCCTTTGTAAGTGACTGCTGGAAACTGCAGCATAAATGCAAATAATGGGATATCCTGAGGGGGCATGAGATGAGGGAGGATGCAAAATAAGACTGCCTGGGGGCTTATTCCTTCACCACATTGGCTCCAGCCTCTTAGCGAACAAGTGACTTTTTGCACATAATCTGTAAGGTATTTTGGAATCATATCACAAGAAAGTACTCTTCTTATAGCCTGGGAAGCCTTATCCTGGCACATGCAACACTGCAGCTGTGTACACAATCAGGTTGAGGGGCAACAGCAAAAAAACCAGCTGCTCTGATAAGCAGCCATGGTCCCACAAATCTCTGCAGGCCGGCAAAAGGACCTCACTCTGCTTTGCTTTCACTTGTCTCTTTCATGTTAATATGCTAAGGGTAAGCATAAGAGGATTAGGCTGACAGCATCTCTTTGAAAAGCCAAAACAGGGATGAAAAGAGAGCATTAAGGCACAGTGAAGTTTAAAACTTTTCCACGGGACAAATGCAGGAATTGCAAAGGTTTGAGATGTTGTTTTCCACTACCTTCTTTATTCCAGCAGCCTGAACTCCAAGTGATAGTTTCCATTTACACACAATTAATGAGTTCCTGCTATGGGGATCATGCAGTCACTCACACATTATTTTCTGTCCTGTCACCTTCATCCGTTTGTGTCTTTTCATGATCTTTTTACTTGTTGATTGCTTCGACTATAAATATAGATATTGACCAAGTACTTCATCTCCAATTATAAATGTATCTCACAGCCCATTATCCATCGTCAAATGCCCTGTTTGGCAATCTCCTGCTCAGTGCCAATAGCGGCCCTGCAGTTCGGAGCTTTGTTAGAAGGCACTCATTACTTATCTGGCTGTTGCTAAGTCACATGGAAATTTCGTTCATCAAGGCTCCAGCCTCTCCAGCCTGCAGGGCATGTTTATAGACATATTATATGATGCTGCAAACACAAGTGTAGCTTGTGCTACTTCTGAATATACTAGTCCACAGGAAACCTGACCAGGTAAAATTAGTCTTCTCAAGGTAAACAAGCATCTGCAGTAAATATCTATTACTCCAGCAATAAGCTGAGGACGGGGATGTGGGGGTCCTGTGGTGTATCTCACCTTTACCTGCAGGCTCTCCCAAGCACAGGAAGCACTTGTGCCCGGTCATGCCCATTTGTTGACCCAAATCTGCCAGGGTTGGGAGGGTTCCGTGCTTTCCTGTTTGTGCATGAAATCCCTGGACATGGCAAGAAGGCAGCGGCCCAGTGCAGTGGCTACTCAAGGCTCCACCAAGGAGGGCCAGGACCTGGGCAGGGGCTGGCGTCTCTTGTGGCTTCCACGTTCTGCCAAATATTCCCTGCAACAATGTAAGCATCCCCCAAGGCTCTGTTTGATCATTTGGTTCTCCAGCAGCTCTGAGCTAAAGCTTACACAGGATTCTCATGGGCTGAGAGAGAGAAGTGAGCCTACTCCTTGGGAAGGATGAAGAGATTTTTGAGTTGGGCACACAGAGAAGTTAAGGCAAGCAGGAGGTTCTAAACTGGCCTTTCCCTTCCCTGCCCCGATCTCCTCTCTTCACCCCACCCCTGAAAAACCATGTGAGGCCACTCAGCCGTGGAGTGGAGAGAGCGCGGGTCTTTTCCTGGGAGCATCCCCCGCACAGGGCTGCTGCTTAGCACAGAAATATGTGGGCTGCGGCTCAACTGAGGTAATGGGAGGATGAGGCAATGTGCCAGTCAGGGCTTGATCTTGATTTACACGGTGTTTCATGGAGAACTCTTTTAACAAGCAGGTCTAACGCCTTAAAAATAATTTTTAAAAAAGCCGCTCCAGCTGCAGTTCGCTGTAACGTGTTGCCTGCGGCAATGGAAATGGCAGCGTGAGGCGCGGGAGCCGAGACCCGGGGCTGCGCACGGCGCCGCAAAGCACAGGCAGCCCGGGCCGCAGGGGCGAGCCGGGTGGCGG
>VWZT01013502.1:615406-665614 GCA_013397055.1 Pachycephala philippinensis
GGCGGCAGCTCCGGAGAGCGGGGCAGAGCGCGGCCCCCGGGCCCCGTGTGCGGCAGCGGGGCCCGGCGCTGCCTCCTTCCCTCCCTGCACCCCGCACCCGTGGGGACCTGGCCGCGGCCACCCAACCCCGGCCCTACCGCAGCACTGCTTTGCTTCCCCTCCAGCGCCCTGTGGCACTGCACAGCTTCGCAGGGGCTTGACCCTTGTATGGTTTGTTGTGTTTTTTTCTTTAGAAAAGTGTTTTAACCTGTTGCGGGTGGTGTCATAAACTTTGCACGGCCCGCGGAATTAGTAAAAGTGTACTGAATGTTGCTATAAGTCTTGTGAAAGGATTATTATCCCCTTCTGCCTTTTGTTCAGTTAAATTTCCCTGTTGTACAAATAAAGATTTGGCCTTTATGCTGGGCTTGTAGGACCCTTGGAGGCGGAGGAGAGAGGGAGCGAGCCCTTGTTTACCACGCAGTCCTGGCGATGTTCTGTTCCCTTCATTTTCTGGAAGCTGCATCGAATGGGGAGCTGATGGCAGTGGGTTATTGCTGCACCCTGGTGCTGCTTGTCATGAGGAATCTTTACAAGTAGCTGCTGCTTCTTGTCCTCTCATGAAGAACATAAACTGCTGTAAATTTTTTTAAAAGTCTGACTTTTCCTGAGAGCTTTTGTAATCAGCTTCTTGCAGTATCCGGTTGAATTTTATCAATTACATGTCTTTATCTCAGGCTGCTGTGTAGCATCCCTTAAATTATGCTGCTTCACTTCCTTTGTCCTCCTGCAGCGCTTCCTCGTTTTCTCTGAGGGTTCATGGGGTGCCCCTAGAACAAGGATGGATTGAAATAGCATCACCCATCAGAGGCTGTTTTGTTCAAACAGTTTTGAAAGATGCTCCTTTTGCAAAAATGCATTTCCTTTGCCACCTAAAGGCCATTGCCAAGGTTCTAAGGGAAGATTTGGTGTGATGGATAGTCTTACCACCTGGTATTGTGGAGGCTGAAGAGCCTCTTTAGTGTGCCACCTGTCAGACAAAGGTCCGTCCCAGTCCTCCTGGGTGACTGTCATTGCTGCCAAAGGACTGCCTGTGGTGGAGGGAGCAGAGCGCCTGACTCGGCTGAGCTGTTGCTGAGCTCATGGTAACTGGAAAAGTCAGTGCAGAAGTTTCAGTGCATTTATATTCTCTGAAGCATTTTGTGCGCCTAGGGCAGGCAGTTCCCGGTCTGTGGATTGTTGGAAGCTGGCCAATGGGGAATTGGATGGTTGGAAGCTGGGGCAGCATCACTTACATTTTATGTGACACATCTGGTGACAGGTCCCTGTCAGAGGCACGGTGCTGGCTTGCACAGGTGGGCCTGGGCTCTGGCTTGCTACAGCTGCTCTGGGCTGCCAGCACTTGTGAGGCAGATCAGTCCTTGCTGGAAGCTTGAGCTGTGAGTGGGAGGAGGTGGCAGTTTTTGAGCTCCTCGGTGTAATTCTCCTCAGATCGCATCCTTGCTCTGTAGCTTGCTGATGATGTCTTTGCGTTCCTGGCCTGTATTTCCTTCTGGCCATATGCTGTATTTCTGCAAAAAGCATGTTTCATTCCAAACTGTTGCATGTGTTCATTGGCCTATGGCTTCTGCGGTAGAGGAGAATGACTTCCCCAGTTGCCTGGTAAAAGTCATGGCACTCCCTGCTGTATGCTGGCTTCAGGAATCAATAAGAAAACACCTTTTCCGAGTGCTTGAAATAATGTCCCATGTGTAACACTTCATTTTACTCTGGAGTCTGAGGTGGTTAGTCCCTCTTGTGGTACATTTTGTGAGAGTTTAACAAGGGTATTTTGTGAGAGTTGTTTTCTTTCTCCTAACTCAAGGCAAGTGCGTTAAATGGGTTTTATTTGCTACTTTCAGAGCAGCCTCTGAAAGTTTTGTGTCTTTGGGTGTGAGAGATTCTTCAATAAGGGGGTGGAAGAAAGCTGCTGGTATTTGCTTGTCAAGCAAAAATGCTAGGTGGGAGTGGCTAATGAAGGGCTCTCTCTCCCCTTAGGAACTTTCCAGCAGGCCTATCATTTCCAGCAAATAAAAGTTGAATCACGACTCTAGCTGTTTCCATCAGACTTGCACAGAAGGCAACAACTCCCTTGCTCTTGAGACAGCCCTGAGGGGGTTGATTAGAGAGCTGTGTCTCTTCTAGCCAGGTCATCCCCCCACTGGCAAATTCACTTGTTCCTTCTACGTAGTTTGGCTTCTGCTCTCAGGAGTGCATTGGGCTACTGGTTATGCATGGAAGGAAAATACGTATTTACACAAATTTGTTCGTGTAACATCTGTATCACCGTGTGCACCTCTTTGTGGCAGACTATCCTGTCTCGCATTTCCAGGTAATTTGGTCATTTATAAAACAATCATACTGTCCCTCTGTTCTTCTTGTGCCTTCTGTTTAAGACAGAAGCTTAGAAAGAAAAAATTGACAGACTCTGAAAAACAAAAAGGGTAGCTGTGCTTTTTCATGTCCCAGTTTACCATTACTGTCCCCAGTGGCCTCATCAGCCTTGTTCCTTAAGCCTCCCAAGAGGATGTTCTACCCATCAACTCTACTTTCTGCTCCTGAGCTCAACACTGGGCTATCTCCAGCTCTCCCTGAGCGTGTGCACTGAGAGCTGAGGTCATGGAAAGCCTGAGGGAGGGGGACTCCTAGAAATGACAGCTCATCTCAGCTTCCCTGGCTGGGAGGAACAGAAGCCTAAGTCTCCCTGGTTGTTTAAAAACCTTCAAGATCCTAAGGGTGAAGACCAGGTCTCCTTCTGTCTCACTCTCTCATCCTGCCTTTCAGACTCTGAATGTGGTTTTTCTTTTGCCACAGCAGAGCTGAAATGAAACGAACAGTGTCACTGTAAAATCATCCCATTTTCCCATCCTTTTTTGTACGTACATTTTGACAGGGCTTTCCCCAGGATGGTGCCCATCTTCCCAGTCTGTGAGAAATGTGCTTTTCCCGGCTACCCTGTGTCTGAAGCCAGGGTGTGGAGGGAGAAATGAGGAATGGCAGGCGTATGGAATGGAGATGAGGTGTTCCGTGGAGAGTGCCTCATTCCATCCCTCCCCATGGCACAGAAATTGTTGTCTGCCAGGCCCTCTTGGCAAGGATCTGCCCTGTAATAGCAGCACTGCTGATGGGCATCTCTTCAGTGCTCCGTTCTGTCCTGCCTGCCAGACTCCTCTGCTTGTGATCTCAGCAGCCTGGGATCCTGGGGAATGGATTCAGGGAGTCCTATTAAGTCCTGTGTCCTGGCTGCTGGCATTAATAAAATTCTTGGCAAAATGAGCAGGAGGGTGATGACTATTTTGCACTCCTGGAATTGCATGGCTGAGTAAGAGGTGTGTTTTGGGGTCTCGGCATTTGAGTATGACCAGCTTGGTCCTTGTTTCTAGCCTGAGTTTCCTGTGCTGGTCGGGTGGTTATGACCCCAGTCCAAGCTGGAAAGCTGCTGTGCAGCTCCGTAGGGCAGGAGTGCAGTAAGCTCAACACAGGACTGAAAGTGTGTCCAGCTCCTTAGAAGGATGCAAGCGTGAATTGATGCCATGACATGCCAGCTGGGCTTTTCATGGAGTTACATATATATCTATATATCTATATATATCTATATATCTGTATGTGTGTGTGTGTATTTCATGCATGCTTTTGATGCCAGCAGTGGTGGACATTATTGGAGGCAGGATACTGGTTTAGTGGGATAAGGAAGGACATCAGGAATTATGTTCTGCAGCAGTTGAGGGAGGGTCCTTGGCAGCTGTTTAAATTCATTTGGGTGCTGACCCACAGGCACTGGCTGCAGGGTGCAGCCAAGTAAATACACACTGTACAACTCTTAACATTGCATTGCCTGCATCCCTGTGGGCTGCCTCTCCTGCCTCCTGAGTGCATCCCAGAGAGGAAGTGTGGAGGATGTGGGGTGTGGCACAGCCTCTTAAGAGAGGTGGAAATGAGACATGTGGGAGGTGTGAGAGAGGATGTTGCTCAGACCCACAGGTTGTTCCTGGCAGCAGTAATGAGGCTTCATAAAGAAAAGCCGACACACAAGTCGGTGACATAAAACGTTTGGCATTGACCACTGTTTCTTATCTGTGGCTGGTGCCAGATCTGAATACAAAAGGAGCAAAGTTCACTTGTTCAATCCAGGTTTTCTTTACTTTTATAAGAAAGAAGGCAGCAGTGGGGAGCTGGGGCAGTGGGAAGAGTTGTAAGGGTAAGTGCCTATGCTTTGGTGAAACTTGTCCTGGTAGCTGTGATGTGGAAGACAGGTGCTCCTAAGAAACAGTGGAGTTGGGCTGAAATTTGCAGCATGTTTCCCAGATGTCTTTGCCACTGTAGGAGAGGGACAGGTTTAAAGGAAGAAACACCTTTTGGAGATGCTGTGGGAGAAAGATCTGCTGTGCTGTACAAATGGACGAGGTGAAAACGTGTCTGATACCTCACCCTGGAACACTTCTGCTCCTATGGGGAAGAAGTGGACAGGAGAAAGATCAAGCAGATGATTGCTATTTTGTAGTATTGGCACTGTGTGGCAGAATAAGAGGTGTGTTTTGGAGTCTGGGCTGCGTTTGGGTCTTGCTGGTGGGGTGGTTATGGCTCTCCAGTCGCAGCCAGAAAAGCGCTGTACAGTTGGGTAGGTGCATCTCGGGCAGGAGTGCAATCAGCTCAACACAGACTGAAAGTAGTCCTTGGCAGCTCTTTCAGTACACGTCTATGACTTATCAGAATAGCTGGAGGATGTAAATGGATTCATTGGCTCCTTCACTGATGAAATTCACTTAAAAGTGGGACCAAGAGTGGCTTGAGGTAGGAATTACTGTGGGAGAGGTTTCTGTTTTGTCTGGAGTGCATCGCTGACCTGTTACATGCCAGAGTAGCAGCCACAATGCCTGTGTGGTTTTTAGGGAGTACTCTGATCCTCAGTGACCACCACGCTGCAACAATAAAGAAAATAAGGGGGAAGGATGGTTTTGGTCAAATTTATCTGCTGTCAGAGCCAACTGGCAGATACCAGCCATGCTGACATTTCTGGCATGCCAGCCAGTGAGCAGGACTTCTGTAGTGCCTGACAAGGCAGGCGTGAGTCATGGCTTGTGAATGTCAGTATTTCTTCTTAGCTTTGGTGGAGTCCAGAAGGGAGGAATTCATATCCCACATCTCACCCCCACACTGCCCTGGGAACAGAGATGGCTCTTTTTCTCCATGGTCACTCTAAGCTCCATGCAGAGCTCCCAGGGAGGTGGTGGGGAGCTGTGTGTGCCATCCCAGGAGTGTACAGTGAGTGTACAAGCCAGGCACATGGACACGTGGGAGCAGGAAAGAGTCTCGGGTGGGTGTGTTGAGTGCTGTGTGCAAGAAATGTGCGTATGGGAAAGTGTTGGGCTTTGTGCTTGTGGTTTTGGCTGTTGAAGCATAGAAAGGGTGAGTCCAGTCCTGTGTGGAAGTACCACTTGCTGAGGAATTCACCTGTGGTTGGTTGCAGGTTCCCCTTGCCATGTGGAATAGCCTCTTCCATCTTTGCTGAGAGACTTGGCTGAGGAGAGGTCTGCCAGAGGTGAGGAGACATTTGGTGAGGTCTCCAATGTACCTTGTCCACTTGGAGGGTTTTTAAAAGGACACATTTCTTGTTATTGGGAGGACCTCTTTCTGTATTTGGGGAGGAAGAACTGTCAGGCTGGTTCCTGCACCTCTGAGTCCCAGCTGCCTGGGTTTTTTCGTCCTCCTGAGCAGGGAAAGAGTGCAAGTGTCCGGCTGAGCTCATGTGTGGGGAATGAGGCTGTGCTCAGCCCAGAGATGGGCTCTGGAGAGCCTAACAAAAGCCTGCTCTGTCCATTGTGCACTCCCCAGAGCTTACCTCTGGTGTATGCAGTGTGTCCGAGACAGGAAAAAAAAAAGGGAACTTAAGCCACTGTGCTGAGACCAGGACGAAATCCTGGTTTCTCACTTCACTGGGCTGTTTGCCCTCAGGCACTGGGGAAGTGTGGATCCTGACTCACAGGTGTGCTGCAAGAAGCCTGGGAGGAGGGAAAAGCAGATGGTTGCAGAGGAAAACCTCTACTTTCACTGATGTCATGAGCTTTACTTTGGCTGCAACTGTCTCCATGCGAAAGAGAACCCCCTTGTAGAAAAAAGGGTTTTATTGTTTGTTACTTCATCAGGAATTTTAACAATCTTTTAAAGAAAAAGAAGGGAGGGGGGAAGCCAGCTTAGATGAGAGCAGTGGGAATATCCAAAATCAATTATTGTAGTTATATCAGTGTAATTGTTATCAACATTGCATTTACAAGTGTGTAAGTGGGAAGCTGATTTTTCTGTGTAGGATACCGTGGATCATCAGTATCCTCACAATTTTTGACACTGATAACCATGTGTGGCCAGCTCTGGTCCCCTCTCCTTGCATTATCCTGCCCTGGGCAGTCAGAGCTAGAACACCCTTTTGGCTGAGGTGAGTAACAGGAGGATTATTTTCTGTGCCAGAATTGACCTGGTTACTTCCAGCATGAATTTTAGATTTTTTTTTTCTAAATTCTTCAAAAGCAAAAGTTGAGTTTTGTTTCCTGGGTTCCGCTATCCCTTAGTATCCTAGAAGGACCTCGTTTTCACAGTGGGCATTTAGTACTGAAGGTAGTTACTCGGTTTCTTCAGAAACTTTTGACTGTGTTGTTCCTGGATTTTCTCTTGGCTGTGTTTTGCTTTTAATATTTAAGAACTTCCTGAGAGTCTAAACCTACAAGTGAGCCATGCTATGGACTGCTTTTCCCATCCTGCTCACTAATGGCATTGGATGAATTGAAAGATGGATAATGAGTCTGCCCAGCGAGTGAGAGCAAAGTGCTCTGCTGCTTTCTGCTGAGCTCAAAGAAGTCTGAATGCTGGGGATGTGCCAGTTACGTTTTTAGAGGCTCCTGAGGGAACAAAATACGTGATTTCTCCTATCTCCTGAAGTGTTCCTGAGTATTCTTGAGTATTTGAGGGTTAATCCAGGGCAGAATGTGCTACCCTAGAATGTAGAGTGTATTACTTGTAGCCTTTGAATTTTAACCTTTAAAATAACAAGAGATCAGATGAGATGATAATGGTTTCTCTTGACTTGAAAATTGACCTCCAAGGTGTAGGGGGTGGTTGTGGGGAGGATTAAGTTTCCAAGTAATTTTAGACTTTCCTTTATTTAAGCTTCTTCATAGAGTGCTAAGGTAAAAGGAGGGTGAGTTGGTGGCGAAATCTCCTGCAGGATTTTCCTGTTTCATTTCAAGTCCAGCTGTTTTGTGCTGGCACCTGTTAGAGGAACCTGTTTCCAGGTTCTTTTCCTTGCCATCTCTAAATGCAGTGGATGATTACGCTGTCATTGTTTACCCCAGCCAGCAATTATGTACCATGCAGCCACCCCTCCCTCATCCCCCTGCCCGTGTGGGATGGGGAGGAGAATCAGTAAAATAATATAAGTTATGGATTGAGATAAGAACAGTGTATCAATTGAAACAATGTAAAATAAAATAATAGTAATAATAATTTTAATAATAACAGTAATAGGAATGAAAAGGAGAGCAAGAGAGGAATAAACCTCAAGAAACACAAATGATGCACAACACAACTCCGTAGCTCGTCCCCCGCTGGTGATTGGCAGCTCCAGGCCAACTCTGCCCAGTTTATATCCTGAGCCTGACATTCTGTGGTATGGAATGGAACATCCCTCTGGCCAGTTTGGATCAGCTGTCCCGGCCATGCTCCCTCCCTTCTTGTGCACCTCCTCGCTGGCAGAGCGTGGGAAACCGCCACGTCCTTGATCTAGAGTAAGCACTACTTAGCGACAACCAAAACATGTTTGTCATCAACATTGTTCCCGTGCTAAATCCAACCGCAGCACTGTACCAGCTACAAAGGAGAACACTGACTCTATCCCAGCCAAAACCAGGACATACACTGACACAGCCTTGCCAAAGCTGCTGTACTGATTATGGCTCTGTACCCTCATGGAGAGCTGCCCTTTGCCTTTGCTTGAAGCTGCGGAGGGCACCAGAGCAAGCCCAGCTCCCTGTGCAAGCAGTGGGAAGTGGTTGTTGGCATGGGGCTGGGGGATTTCTTTGGAGCTCAGTGGTGTGTGCTCTGGAGCCAGAGACTTCTTTGTGTCTTGTCCCCTGCCGCCAGCCTTGGTGAAGGGCCAGCAAGTAATTGCCTGGAGGCAGCCCTTGCCTCCCGGTTGTTTATTCACATGCTGGTGCCTCCCTGTCAAGTTTGCAGGCTGCTCCAAAAACAGCTGTGTAAATGGTTTTGGTGGAGTCATTAAAGCGTTCTGCACAAGGGCAAGGCGGAAGGGGGAGGAATGTTTTATTTTTGTCCAGGAGTTGTTTAATTTTACTGGAAGAACGATCCTTTTCAAGGCTGCCTTACACAGCGTGGATTGAGCATTGTTTTCAGCACTGCTCCTATAGCAACAGGAGAGAGACAGCTCCTATGAACTTCGACTTACAGCTCTGGGAAATGAAATGTCATTTAATTGCCCTTGACTGTGCTTGATATTTGATCTAACTCTAATAAAGTGATTTTAGCTGTGGAGAGGAATATAACTCCTCAAATCGTCCAGTGACTGCTTCAGAACACCTCTGGAGACAAGGATACTGGGGATATATGAGGACTGATGGTCAGAAGAGGTTTCTTGGCCATTCCTGGCAGCGCTCTTAGCAAAGTGGGTATTTCCAGGTGTGAGCGTTCCCACATGAGGATGTTTTGGGTAGAAGGGGAGGCTCCTGAAGCTGTCACTGGCATCTGTGGCTGCCATGATGAGGTGAGAGCTGCTGTTGCCCCCTTCTGTGTCTGCATGAGTGTTCCCTTTGCTGTTGGTGTGCCAGGGCACCGCAAAGTGCATCACCCCATTCCTGGTACTGCAGCCAGCTGCTCCACTTTCTCTGGCATGGCTGGCACCAGTCCTGAGCTAATCAGCAACAAGTCTGAAGCAGTAAGAACATTAACCTTGGTTTCCACTGCCAAATCCCTTTGTCAGCTGCTTTTAAAATATGATCTTATGGAGTTCAAATTGAGGCAGGCTGCCTGGAGAGGATGTGTGGGATGACTCCAGAGACTTTTGCTTTGCTTGTTTGCACCTCAGAAAGTGAGAACAGGAACAACCCACTCAAAACAAAACAAGTTTTATACAAAAGCTAAAGCTGGTGTGGGTTTTTGTGCACCTCTTGCTTTGTGCTGTTTGCAGTCAGGTGTCTTGGGCGCAGGCAAGACAGTGCTAACAAGTAACTTGAAAACTTTATGGTTTATAGCTTTGCGTTCTGTGTTGGTCTTCCAGAAGACAGGACAGCTTGGCTGCTGGAGAATGGATGTTGGGGAGGGCAAATTCACCCCTTCTCTGTGCTGCGAGAGGCATTTAATCTCTCTGTGCTCCTATTGTAACCTGCTCCCTTTTTTTCTTTATTGGGGTGCTTTGAGGAGGCAGAGGATCTTTTAGGCAGTGAGATTATAGAACACTGTGTGATTGAGAGGCTAGAAATGCCCCTTGTGGTGATACACCAATTGCCTGCCCTCTCTTCCAAAAACTGCTGCCTATGTTTTTGACAGTGGGATTTAAAGTCCCATGATTTGTTTGTGAGTTTGGTGCAGTGAAGATGACGGCCTGCCATGGGATGTGCACCTGATACGGCGGGGAGGTAGAAAATCTACTGGCTTTTAGCTGAGCACCTTTTCAATGTAGAGATTTGCAGGGAACAAAACTGCACTGAGACTGCAGCCAAATTTTGAGAGACTGTGTAGTAGCTACAATGCAGCACGTGTTCTTTGGTCAGTCTTTGCCCTCAGCTCAAACCACTGTGTAAAAACCCAGCTCTTTGTAGAGAGTGAAAAAATTATTATCAGTGCTGCATTATTTGGATAGCTCTTTGAATTTTTGTGCAGAATTGCCTGAATAGGCTTTGTGGAGGCTGGGAGGATTTCTATCTTCCCAGGACTTTTAGTGCTTGTTGACTTGGTCCTAGTACTGGCATAGCTACAGGGCAGGGAGGTTTTGTGAGCACTCTCTGAAAACACTGAGAACCCAGTGGCTTCGCTTCTGAGAGCTGGGCTGAAAATGAATGTGATGAATAGGAAGATAATGAATAGGAAGGGATCAGGCAGAATGCTGATTTGGCACAAAATGTTTTGTTTAGAAATGTGGTTTAATGCTACTGGTAAATTCTCCAGCGTAGACAAAGCCCTGCTTTAAAAAAAAGAAAAAAAAAACCCAAACAAAAAGAACCCCACAATGCCCATGAGCAGAGTTGGGAAAATAGAATTTAAAATACCAATAGTAGGCTGCAGTGAAGAGTTTGCCTTGTCTGTTGGCTGACCCTGACCTATCTGAACTATTGCTCCTTGTTGTGTCAAACCCTCATTGCTATGAGCTCTCTGCAAACACAGCCAGGCACTGATTTCTGGTGCTTCGAGTGAGAGAAAAGAGAGGGTATTGTTCCTCTCCTCAGTTCAATGACTAGTGAAGTGGCTCCTGTGTATAAATAGCGTAAAGTGCTTTGGGATCCTTCAGGATAAAGGAGGCCTTATGGAATACAAGAGGATGTTGTTTGACGCAGAAGGAGTTTCCCTTGGTTGCACAGGGGGTGCCGGTCTCTGGCCCGCCTGCCAGCTCCCGATGGCGACTTGGAGGGGCTGCTTGCTTCCCTGCTTATCCACTTCTGGGAGCAGGAGACGTGGGCTTTCTGCTCTCAGGTTGTGGCTGACTGTGTATGTTTTGTCAGGGAAGGGTTTTTTGTTTGCTTTGTAGTGAAACAGTGCTAGAGTACAGACACACGGTCCCAGGCACGCTCAGTCACTCTTATCTTTCTCTCTTATGCTTTCTTTTCTTAATAGTTGTAAAATTGGGTCTGTGCCAAGGTCCTTGTTATCCTCGAGGATCCCGCAGCCAGGCATTGCCTCACCCAGTTCGGCTAACCCCCTCATAAAACACTTAATTTGCAGGTATGTGGGTGGTGCTGAACGTGCAAATCCTTGCTGAGTTTGAAATTTATGCTTATTGTTATTTATGCTTCAGTAAGCCCCTCCCCCGGGTAGTAAACAGTCTTGAAAATATGAGTGAAAGGGCTGAGTGCTCTTCTCCAGAGAGACAGCTCTTGTCTCAAAGAGCAGGTGACCCCTCAGGTGTATTAAGTCTGCAGTTCCTCTCATCAAAATTAGCAGGAGTTAGGGGGCTACATCTCTCTTGAGGGATCCATTCAAAACACAGCAGCTTGAGCCAGGGCAGAAGAAAGGAGGGATTTGGCAAGCATCCCAAGGGGTGACAGCAAGGCTGTCATGTGCCCATGGAGATGTTGCCTAGACACAGAGTGTTGATATGACATCCTCCCAGACTCCCAGAATGGGAACTTACTTACTCTCTCTCAGTTCTTTGGAAAACTGCTCTCCCAGTCAAGAGGTGGGGTCAAGCAGCGTCTGCCAGAGATGTCAGGAAGGAGTGGTTTTGGCCAAAATCTGTTATGTGTGCCTGCCCCGCCCTCCCCTGTAAGTTTAAATGACAATTCCTTAGAAGGAGCTTTGCCTCCTCAGTGGATGTCTGACTTGTGTTTTGCATTCTGCCCAGCCCTAGGCACAAGTACTTTGACTTTGCAGCACGTTCCAACATGCTGAGATGGAAAGCAAAGCATTGAGCTTTGTGTCCTGGGTCAGCTTTCCCTTCTGAAAAGCCAGGAGCGGGAGCTGCATAAAACAGATGAATAAAGGGCAGGGCACTAGGGCTGATCTTGGACAGTTTGGGCCCAACTCCAGCAGGATGCTTCAGAACTATTGCTTGCTGTATAGGTGACTGGGCCTTCCCTCTTCTCCCTAGATCCTCAGAGAGTTCCCTTATCTGATCTTTAATTAATGAACCCAAGAACTTTGTTTGGCCTGCTACCCAGTGGCTCAAGTACTGGAATTTTCACTTGTTTCTCTGAAGAGGTGTTTTTGTGGTCTAGAGGCTGTGTAGTAATGTGAATCAACAAGTTTCTGGCTCTTATTGGCATCATTTTTCATAGGGAATGGAAGCAGGGGTAATCCAAGCTGGTTATAAATGAAGGTGTGTCGTCCATACTATGCTGGGTAAAGGCCTGCAGGAACCCCTGCTTGAACATAATAGAAAGTTAAAATGGCTACGAATTGTTAAATTTGATCTGCTAATAAAAAGTGCCTTTTTTCTCTTCCCAGGTGATTTTCAAATGCTCCATTATCCCACCCAGGCAAGTCAGGAAGTATTACTGCTTCCATATCTCTGTATGGGCAGTAGATAGGAGCTTAAGCCTTAGGCTGTGAAGTAAGTTAGTGTCATGGTGTAGATCAAAGGATCATTAATTCAATATCCAAACAGGCTGAGGACGAAGACTTATTACTCTATCAATGGCTACAGGCTGTTCAGAAGGGAGAGCTGAGGAAGGGGAGAGGTTGGGGTTGCCCCTGACCAGGTTGAAAACTTGATCCCTACAGGGCACTAACGCCAGCTAGGGCTTCGCACTGCAAAGAAGGATCTTCCTGAGCTTTCTCATGGAGTTGCTTTCAGGCCTTTTGCACCAGAATGAGCTGTCATTTTGTGTACACAGCCTTGGCAGAATTGATAGCAGCATTTACAGGATGTAGCAGTAAATACAAACCTGTTCTGACAGCTTTCTACCAGCAGAAGATGTTCATGCTCCCCACTGCTGCAGTTTGGCTCTTCCCTGTTACCCAGTGCACGCTTTGCAGTTTAATCAAATGCATTCACAAGGTGTATTCTGAAATCATGTGCTCTCTACTTAAAGGACTTGATGGCAAAGCATATAATCATATATTGATTTCAGAATAGTCTTTGACATAGTTCATGATTCTCTGCATCTCTCTTCTTTTTTCCTTCAGCTTTCTGCTTTCCAAAATCCAGCAGCAGACTAGAGCCAAGCAAGAAGAGAGGTGGGGGGGAAATAGCCTTTGAAGAGGACTGAACGTTTGCGCTGGTGCTGTGAGCTGCTTTGGTGGTGAAAGGTCAGTGTCAAGACTGCTGATCCATGCTGGCTATCAATTTGGGGTGGATAATGGCACATGGTGTGAATTTGCGCTCTTCACCTGCAAGCTTTAGAATTCCTCTCCTGGGAAGGCTTTGCTTAAATTAGTTTTAGCTGCATTCTGGCAGGTGATAAGCAGCTGGAGGCCCTTTCTGAGGATGTTCAGTGGGGTAGGTAAAGTGTCAGTGGTAATGTTTTCATCTTGCAGAGAGGGAACTCAGGAGAGGTCATGCTTTCAAAGGCTGGAGTTTAGCCTTGCTGGAGAATGTCAGTGAGTTTGCTGAAGATTAAAGTTATTGGCCCACACCTGCACTGCACATACCAAGGGGAGGACGTCTGCTTTGTTTGCTAATGGCTGCCAGGGTTATCTGGCCCAGCTCAGATAGTGTTCAGTGGAACATTTCCCTCCAGGCCAGCAGTGTGCCTGGTGGTTGCATTAGGGGACTACTTTTGTTGCAGCATAGGTGCGGTGGGATTTCCTGCAGCAAGTGTTTCTTGTGTGCTTTGGCAAAGATGTTAGAAGTTATCTAAGTTGTGGTGTATGAGTTATCTGTGAAATAGTTGTCACTGTTATGTTGGATACCAATTTGCTTGCTATCACTCAAAAATCAATACTTTTAAATAATGATGCTTTTACTGGCCTAGGAGCTATTTCATTTGCTTTGGCATTGTTTCTTCCCCATCTGTCAGATGCTGCTTTAGGGCAGGTTGTGCAGAAAAAGCCTGCAGGCCTGGCTTTCTTTGCCATTTAATTAAGTGCTGTTAGTGTGCAAGTTGAGGCAAACGTACCAAGCAGTGTCTGGGATGACTAAATGAATGTCTAGCCAGCAGAAGTGTGTGTGTGCATGCCATACGCTTTCTGAGCTGGGCTGTGTGTGTGCCTATGTGTGCCTTTGGGTCTGCAAAGGAAAATGCAGTGGTGTGCTGTGGAACACCCAGAGCAAGTCCCACCATTGAAACTTCAGGTTTCACAGCTGCTTGTGCAGTGCTTGTGTTCCCAGATGCTCAGCACCCAGAACTGGAGCCGTACTGCTCAGCTTCTGGTGAGTTCATGTGGTCCAGTTTGTCCTAAGGGTTCAGTCGCAGTAGGATGAAAGCCCAAGAAAATCAGACCATGGGATGGTTTCATTTTTGAAGTGATCCCAGCCTTGCCTGGCAGTCATGCACTGTATATTCTTACCCTCCTAGGAGGTTGTGGCTTGCAGTCACACAGGGCAGGGTGAGCTCACTCTTTATCTTTTTTATCTTTTTGATATGTTTGCATAGGTTCCTCCTTGCTTCACTGTTATTCCACTGTTATTCACTGTTATTCTTGTACTTCATTATTAGCATCTCTCAATCTCTGATGCATTTGAACCAGCAAGCCTCATAAATTATTGCCAAAATTGCTTTACCAGGCAGTCCTCTCATTATAAGTATGTATTTCACTAATCACGAAAGAGGTTGTTCCAGTTCACTGGCTGAAATAATCTTTGCTGGCAAAAGCACTTTTGAGTCTGGGAAATCATGTTGCTGTCGGGCTTTTGCCAATTTGCCAGTCACCTGGAGCCTGTCATACCTCTCAGCTGGCATTCCTCCCTCAGCAGGGCTTCTCGGTGCAGATCCTCATAAAATCACTGGGTTTAAAGACGAGGGTCTTGCCCTGGGGAGGAAGAGCAGAGGCAAGGGTCAGACTGAGGGACTTGCCCAAGTCCATGCACAAAGTCTGTGTCAGAGTGGAAAGTTGGATTCAAGCTATTCAACTCCCAGTTTCTTGAATTAATCTTCAAATTGTTACCCCTTCCTTTTATCTCCAGGTTCTGTCACTTGTGTTTTCCTCTCGGCTTAATGCATTTTGTTTTCCCTAGAGAATGATTTCTGCCTGTCACTTCTATTGCAGCATGTGTGGGCATAGTAGGAACCTCTTGTTGATTATTGTGAATTCCATAAAAATACTTTTTTCCATTGTGTGACTAAATTTCACAGCTGTATTCCGTGATTGCTTGCTGAAATTTAACTTGCTGATGAAGCTGCTGTCTGTTGGACTGGACCAAGTGAACTTCATTACAGAAGTACTTTTACTCTGCTAACCACTTTTTCAGTTAGCAAAATACTTTCTGTTATGAAGCTCATGTTTAATTAATATGTTTTCATGTATTTGTAAATAAACCCCTGTGGCAGAGCTTGCCATTTCCTGTTCATCAGAGAGCTCATTTGTAATTACTGATAATGATTCAGAACAGGTCTTTGCCTCAGTGTTTAAAATAGAACAGAATTACGTGTGTTAAGTACTGTTGCTGCTTCTTGTCCAGTTTCAAGGGTGATTTATATCAGTTCTGAGGGTTTGTTGTAAGGATGACTGAAGGCAAGAGACCCTGGTTATGTCGGTGAATTCAGGATGAGGCCCCCATATTCATCCTGGTGCTGTGACACTGATCAACAGGTCTGTGCTTTTTGGGACCATGAGGCTCAGAGTCTGAAGTGGCCCTAAGCCTGGGAAGCAGGTTGTGGCTCCCCATGCCCACTGCCGGGGCTCCTTGGGAAAAGTGTTTCACTGTAGTCTCCTGCCCTCACTTACGTTCCCTGAAGACCAGGATAGCTCCCTGAAGCCTGACCCTGTCTTTGCAGGTGATGGGAGGCAGCAGATCACCCTGTGTGAGGCAAGGAGCACAAACACAACTTCCAAAAAGAGGATCTAGAGAGCTGCCTTTCCCTGAATAGTGGCTGGGTGAGTCATTAAGCATGCAGAAGCAGCCAGTGCCACCAGCTCTGCTCCTGGCTAGGAAGGATAGATCAAACAGGAGTCAGCCCTGATTGCTTTCTGATTCATGGTCTGCCATCCCTGGTGATTCACCCTGCTTTATAAACCTGCAGCTGTTCCCTGCCAGCTTTCTGGAAACAGGCATATCCTCTGCTGCCAGCAGCAAAGCCAGGCTGCCTGAAAGGCCTGTACCCAGTGCTGGGTGGAGCAGGACCTGCAGTCTTGAGGGGGATTTCAGACTGACTGTCATCTGATGTGCATGCAGTCTCAGCTGTGCGTCTGCCCAGTCCTCACCCAGGACGAGATGGAGCTGTGACTGGGATTTCTGAGAACTTAGATCAGAAGGAGGGACAAGTTAGTATCCCTTGCCAGGGCCTAGCACCTGCTCTATGGTGATATGTGGGGAAAGGAAGGAAGGAAGGTTCCTAAAATCCTCGAGAGCAAGAGGGAAACTGGGCCAAAGAGCCTAAGGACAGAAAGCATTGTTATCATCCCCTGGGCAGTCCCTGCAAACCTGCAGTGCATGTTCTCTGCATACAGCCCTGATGTTAGGAGGGGTGGGCAGAAGACCTCTTACTGGAAGGCATCTCTCAGGTCTGGGCTGAGGTACCTGTCATGAGTTGTGCGGGTGTGCGTGGCTGCTGTGCTGCTGTTGTTCTTGTTCTGTGGCTAAATGAAACCTTTGGAGCTGTAAATCTATCACCTTCCATGAATGTTATGTTCTTGGGGGCGTCTTCTCAGGGAGAACTTGCAAGCCTGGTCAGTGCATACGGTACCAGCAGCATCCATTCCTTCCCCAAGCCTGGGGCCCTTTTGTGCTGCAACATGGTAATTAATCTGAGCATTGCTGGAGGTTCTGATCTCTTCTGAAGATAACTCAGAAGAGTTGTTCTCCTTGATCTGTGCCACCATCTCAGAGCTGCTCCCTTTGCCAGTGAAGCAGCATTCTGGAGAAAAATGTTCTCTTGTGAAATGGTGACGGTGATAGGCATGGGTGGGACTGTTGGCATGTTCACACTCTTGCTTTCCTTGTTAGCTTCATTTGTTAGTTTCTAAAGCACAGGCCTGGCAGGGGCTTTTGAGTGGGCTGGCATGAAGCACAAGGAAATAGTTTCCTGCAAATAAAATACAGTTACGCTGCAGAATGGGCAGCTGCTGTTCCCAGCCTTGGTTCATGTGGCTCTAAAGCCAGACATTAGAAGTGTGGTGACAAAGATAATGCTGATGGTCACCTGATGTGCAGCCTGGCTGTGTGTACCTGTTTCTCAACTTCCTTTGCTGTCAGGTGTTTTGCCAAGGTAGATGAGTGTCTGTACTGCATGGCTTGGTGCAGCTACAGTGGGTCCCTGGAGGGAGCTTCCATCACTTCTGTGAAGAAGTTTTGTAATTTAACTAAGCATGAACTCCATGCCTCTGGGAAAATGTAGAGGCTGTTTGCCTGCCTGCTTCCAGGGAAATGGCTGGTTTAGGAAAACGTTGCACTCTGACATGAGTGCACAATGCTTGCATTGTTCCTTGCTGGCTGGTGGGGGAGGAAATGGATGATTTTTTAATTGAATGCAAGTGGTGAGGATTTGGTTGCACTTCTACATCCTGCCTCACAGAGGTGATGCTGGCAGTGATACTCTGGGCAGTGCCTTTGTCCTGTCTGCCTGGTCAGGCAGTGATGACAATAATTTTTTTAAAGGTTCAGACTTTGAGGTCTGAACAACAGTGAAGTGACATGGAGCTGTGCTTGCTGCAGACCTTCTTCTGAGGAACCTTCCCCGGGTTGCAGCAGATCTGTAACACTACACTGGGGCTGACTCACAACAAACTCCCATTCCTTACATATCTATGGGGGCATTTTATGCTGTCAGATCATCTGAAGCCAATGGTTGTATTTCTTCCTCTTAGTAGCTAGGAGAGTCTCTTTAGTGCCCCGGGGGACAGCTAGCCACTGAGAAGGGCCATGAAAAGTAAGCACTGAAGAAGATAATTAATTACTCCAACAGACTGCTAGGGTTCAAAAAAGATAGGACATCCAAACATATAACAAGTATGTTCCCAGTTCCAGTTGTAAAGATTAAAAATAGCCCAAACTTAGAGAAGGATCTATTTAAGGCAGTTGTAACTGATGCCAGTGAGAAAATAATATTCTTTGAAGACAGATTATTCCATAAATATCAGAGACTGAGGTTTCTGTTGCCGCCTTCAGAACAGCAGTTCCAGGCTGTAGTCAGGAGCCAGACTGGGATTTTCTGGAGAACAGGTCAGGGATTGCGCGAGATCTTGTGTGTAGGTCACCCAGATGGGTACCAGAGCTCTTTATCAGAGCAAGCACTGTCCTGTGTCCCTGAAGTCAGCTGAATGGCTTGTTCACCATCTTACTTCAGCAAAAGACTGGAACTGCTAGATGTTGCAGGAGGAGAGTAGTAGTGCTGACCTTCTGGGAGAAGTGGTGTGATCACTGACTCACTCAGGCTTTTCTGGTTTTGTTTTTTTTTAGGAACTTGGTGAACCAGAAAGATGCGTGAATATACAGAAAAGAAGGAAACATGTGGGACCATCTGTCTGAAGTACCTGCTCTTCATCTTCAACTTCTTTTTCTGGGTAAGGAAACTCAGTCTGTGTCAGAGGCAATGCGATGGCACTGCAGTTTTGGTGTCAGGGTGCAGAAATGGGCGTGATGAAGTCTTTGGGAAGAAGTGCTGATGTCAGTAGGATACAGCTTTTGTCCTGTTGGGTGAAATGCCACCCTTTGGGCTTGCCTGCCCAGGCTGCAGAAGTTGTGGTTTGACACTGTAGTATGTGGCTGTTTCTAGGTCATATTACCAAGTATAGAAAATTACAGAACCCTGAAAATAAACTTCGGTTTTTTCACCTAGTTTACTTTTTCCAGGAGCCTGAGGGCTCCACTATCTTGCCATTCCTCCTCTCAAAATGGCAGAGGGAGTCCTGGCAATGACGTGGTACAGCTAGATAACACACACCTTCTTGCAGCTGATCCACTTTAGAGCTTCTTAGAGTCACACTTTCCACTAGGAAAGTTACTGATGCCAAAGGATTGTGTTTTACTGTGGTGCATGGGACAGAGCAATGGAGTGTGCAGGTCAGACCTCTAAGGAAAACTGTCTGAGTTTACCAGAAGCTGCCTAAAACCCTCTGGAAACCGAAGGCTTACAAGGAGAAAGGGGACTGCCAGGGGTGTGGTTGGGTTCTCTGTATTCATTTGCTACAAGGGTTGGAGTTTAGCCAGCCAGACTGGCTATACAGATTTGATGTTTTATTTGCCCAAAACCCAGTGTGGCTACATTTGGGAAGACTCTGATCTGAGTATGAACTGCTGTGCACAGGTAGGTGGTTTAGACAGCTTCCATCTCAGGCTACCTGGGGTGCTGAACTGGGTACCTTGAAGCTCAGCCCTTCCCACTGCACTGGGACCTGCTCCAGTCCCAGTAGTCCATCCTTTAATGTAGATCATCTTTGGCTCAGCTGAGGGAGCTGTGGCACATCCTGCTGTCCCTGTGCAGTTGCTCTGGGAGATGAGGAAGTTCATGCCTCAGACATCCTTCATTTGCTTGCTTCTCTGTCCCCAGCTGGCTGGCGGGGCCGTGATGGCAGTGGGCACGTGGACCCTGGCTGAGAAGAGTGACTACATCAGCCTGCTCTCCTCCAGCACATACTCTGCTACTGCTTATATCCTGGTGGTGGCTGGGGTGGTGGTCATGGTCACTGGCATCCTTGGGTGCTGTGCCACCTTCAAAGAGCGGCGGAATTTGCTAAGAGTGGTGAGTTTTGCTTGGTTGTTTTGTTTGAGGGAAACATCTTGGTTGTGTTGTGTGCAACCTGATTTGTTTGTGCTAGAGCAAATACCACTGAGGCCCCCAGCTCCTGGCAGCAGAGCATTTCCTCTGTCCCAGGGGACAGGTCTTACTGCAGAGCATTTCCTTTCATCCACACAAAGAATGTGCTGCGTGGTTCAAGAGTAAGAAGTGTAGTTGTAATACCTATGCTTTGTGTAAGAACAGGGGACAGGTCTTACTGCAGAGCATTTCCTTTCATCCACACAAAGAATGTGCTGCGTGGTTCAAGAGTAAGAAGTGTAGTTGTAATACCTATGCTTTGTGTAAGAACATCTATTTGAAACTATTCAAAACAAAATCTTACATCTTTTGTCTCTTCCTTCTTCCTTGCCTATTCTGTATTCTGTTTTGGAAAATGGGAAGAGGGAAGAAAACATGAGACACCTGTAACAAAACTAGCTTTTAATGGCATTAGGTTCAAGCCAGATTAACACACTTTTTCACTTGGTTGTCAAAGATCAGAACACTTCCAATATTTTCTTCAGTTGCAAAAAAATTACTTAAGTCTTGCTTCCACAAAAAAAGAGCCATACTGTTTTGATAATCTGCTGCTGCTTTTACACCTTTCTCTGTTACTTCCTGAGCTCCTTGCTCACCCACCTACACTGAAGTTTTTTATCAGCCCTGAGGTTTCTATTTTGCTCGCTCCCTCTCAAATCTCCCTTTCAGTCTGGAGTGTGGCAGCCAGTCTGTTTTAGTGTCTGGGCTGCAGTGGTGACTGCAGTGACTGAAATAACAATCAGTGGCTCTTGGCTTTCACAGGTACAGAAAAAGATCCTTCAGCCACCAGCTCCTCCCTTTGCAAATCCTCATTCACCTGACCGACCTCATTTCTCCTCCTTAGTTGGGATAGAGGAGCAGAAATGGGAGTTATGAGCAAGCCTGATGCTTCACTGCTGTGAAGAACTGATAATCCCTGTGATAGGCAGAGTAGGGCCAGGGAGGGAGAATAAAATATAGAGGGAGACAGTGAGTGCATTGCTGATGCTTGTTCAGTAGGCTCCTGGTCTGTAGCAGTTGGTTTTGGCCTTGCTTCACTGACTCTCCATGCCAAAGAGATCTCCCTTTGTCTTTTTCCCTCAGCCAGAAGCTACGTATGAAAATCCAGTGGGGTTTTCTTTGTTATTCTGCCATAGAAAACTAATAATTGTCTCTAGGGAACAAAAGGTCACTCTGTCTCCTTACACCAGCGTCCTTTTGGAGTGGCTGGTTGTGACAGGCCTATTGTCTCTTCTTGCTTGTGCTCTGCTTTGGTTGCCCTGAGTAATCTGAGACAGGGCTGTGCTTGCCAGGGCTGGGTGAGCCTGGCTGGGGGCCTCTGCCAGCTCTGAGCTCAGACAGTAATCCTGACAGCTTCACAGTCACCCCAGGGGCTGTGCCAGCCAGTCCCACTTTCTCTCTGTACAAGAGACCCATGTATATATAGGAGGGAGCAGTATAAGCAGCACTCTCTGCTTACTCCCTAGTAACACCTTGGTGCTTTTAAAAATCGATTACTGACAGCTTTGGGTGCTGTTCATAAAATGCATATCTGGTTTTTAGTTTGTTTTTCTCTTGAAGAGTTGGGAAGCTATGAATTTTTTTGCTGCCTTGTATGTAACTATGAGTTTTGTGGGCCCACTTCAAGGCTCCAAACAGTATTTCATTGCTCATCACTCACAGCTGTGCTACTTTTTTGTCATTTCTTATTGGCCTTCCTTAACAGTGTGCTGTGCTGAGGCTTGGGCAGCAGGGGTGGAGTTTCTCTGGCTCCATGAGCAGGCAAGGCAGTGGAGCTGCAGCCTGGCTGGCTGTGGTGCTGCAGTCCAGCTCTTTACAATGATACAGACCACTGTTATATCACACTTTAGTCAAAATGCAGCTGGAGTCCCAGGGAAAGACCTGTCAAATAGAAGACCTTGCTTATAAAGAAAGGAGGTGAGTTTCTTCAGGCTTTGTCCCTCACACTGCCTTTTCTAGTCAGCTACCTTGGACAGGGAGAAGGGAACACACATGGAATAGGATTTCTGTCCCTGCTGCATTTCAGCCTGGAACCCTCCCGCTGAAGTGAGGTTGCTGATTTAGGAGTATCATTGCTATCTGTCTCTTTTTCAGGTAGTAGAAAGATGTCTCCAGATAATTATTGGGGTTAGGTGGGTTGAACCATTTTTTGGGTTATTCAGAGAAAACACAACACTTGGTACTTCACTCAAACACTTGAAACTGGATGGAAGCAATTTGGACTCTGTAGATCTTGAGGAGACACCCAATAGCCCTGACTGTGTCTTGGAGCCAGAGCCAGGGTAAATTTTGCTTAGAGCCCACCCAGGTCCGGGTATGTGTTTGCTAGAGGGCTTCTGGTGATCACACATTTCTGACTTGGGAAACAAGTAGGGCATGTCCTTACAGTTCCATGCCAGAGCTGGCCTACTCCTCCCATAGCAGCCCTCTAAGAAAGCCCTGCAGCTACGGCTGTAGAGCAGGGAGAGCAGCCCTGTGCTCTGTGTGTGTCCAGAGTGAAAGCTGCTGCTCCCCTATATCAGCATGAGACTTAGAAGTGGCCCTGAGGGAACGATGAGAGTAAGATAATGGGGGAGTGTATCACAGAGTGTATCAGCAGAGACTGGTTGGGTTCATGGGTGGTAGATGCACTAAACTCCCTCACAAGGTTTTACTTGTGACTCAGATTTGTTAAGGTCTGCTGGATACATGTTTGTTTCTATCCACTGTAAGCCAGCACAGCGAGCAGAGACCTTGTGGTGACATAACTTTAGCTCTACCTGAATGCATCTGACATTACACAGAGCAAGGAAAAATAAATAAGCTTTCCAGTCCATTGGTTGTTAGCAGCATCCTGCCCCTCCGTGGCAGAGAGATGATGTCAGGTCCACTAAGGCATAACAAGGTCCCAACAAAAGAGAGCCAGCCGTTGTGTCAAGGCCTGCCAACCCTTTCTTGCTGCTTTTCAACCTCCTGGGAGTGCTGGGAGCAGCCTTTAGCTATCCTGCACTCCAGTGGGTGACTCATTGCCCTGGGATGAATGGGTACCTTGTACAGGCGGCTGCAGAGATGGTCGGGATCGCTGTGGGGGAGAGCCTGGGGCAGGGGAGTGAAAGGCCGAGATTGTGTGCTCAGATTAAAGCCCGGTCTGCAGATAAAACCCAGCTGTCCTTCCTTCGCAGCTGCTGAAGCCCAGCAGGGGTCAAAGAGGAAGCCTGAGTGTTTGTGTCATTTTACTCCTGCGGAAGGGGCTTAGAAATACCTAGTGAAAAGAGTGCACAGTGAGGGTGTAAGCCTTGTGCAACAGAAGGCATCCTTGCTGTGTCCAGATCTTCACTATCCTTCTTTGTGCAGGTTTGGTGCCCAGTTACATTTCTAGGGAGCCATTTGCTTTGTCTCTTGCTAACAGACCTTTCTTAAGGTTGGGAGTAAAACAGAAAATGGGAGATATTTTGTTTGTTCTGTTCTGGGGAAGCCAGCTCTTACAGGGACTTAGCTTCTGGTCCATGTTCCTTCTGGCTGGAACTAGTGTCTCTTCAGCTTTATCTACAGAAAGATTAATTTAATATCAGTCACAGAACAGCCTGAATCTGTAAAGAAACTGTTCATGGCTGACCATGAGCAAGGTAGGGGCTGTTTGTCAGTAGAGGGCTTCTCCCTGAAGAGCTGTCTTTGACCCTGAGAAGGAAGTGGACGCATCACCCTGGCTCTTCAGGCCTGCCTAGTCCTTTTAATCTATTGCACATGTTCCTCATGGGTTTGGCTTACCTACTTGTCTGTATATAGAACAGGGCTCCCAAACAGTTTTCTGTACTGTCCATTTGATTCTCCTTGTGGTAAGCAGGGCTTACCCTTTTCACTTCACTGCCACTAAGCCCTTTTAAGAAATAGTTATGTTCTCCTATTAGTCCTCTGAGAGTTCTTCTCACTTTGGTTTTGAGATGCTGAGCTTTTCCATCTAGATCCCAGTTCAGGACCACGTACAGTCCCAGTGCTGAGTGTGAATCAGTGCCGAAGTCCATCCACTTCAACAGTGCCCCTCAGCCTGTGGCTGAGCCCCACAGAAGTCACTGGGAGCACAAATGATGCTTTATCCCTAGCTGCTGTGCTGTATATTTGGTGAAATGGGCCCTCTGTGGCTTTACTGAATCATCTTTACAACATACATTGCTTCTTAGTAACTTGGTGAAATGCCCTAAACAATGTCAAAACAAGCAGAAGTTTAAATTTTTTTGGTGTTGATGTCAGAATCAGATATTTTGTATGATACTGAGTGTAGTCATTAGGTTATCTAGCAACCACTTTCTTTTGTACAGTGATTTTATCTTGGTTGCTTGCACTTTTCCATTCTCTATATCCCTCTGGCTTTGTGAGTTAAACTCATGCTTGCTGCTGCTTGTCTTCAGTTATTCTGTGGTTTGCTGTTTCTTTATTAATGTGTGGGATTGTTCCTTTCCTACCCTATTGAAGTCTTAATCCCAGCCCCTGCCTTTGAACACTGCTGCAGAAAACCATTGATGAAGACAGTCAGGCATTTTACCAGGTAAAGAAAAGCTGCCTCCTGGCATCTCCTTATGTTCTGTTCTAATGTGCTCTTTTTGCCATTATTTTACAGTACTTCATATTGTTGCTATGCATCTTTCTCCTGGAGATCATTGCAGGAATCCTGGCCTATATCTACTACCAGCAGGTGAGTGGACATTAGTCCTTGGAGACTCAAGGGAGAGAGAACAGCTTGTTGTCATCCCATTTCTCCAGCCAGAATTTGGCTTGGAGGCTTGGGACATAGGTCTGGTTGTAGTTCACCTGCTCACTCCCCTCCATATACAAAAGACCTTGGATTATTTACTGGTTTTGACAAAGTGGTGGTCATTGCTCCAGGGGTGCTGCTCAGCCCTGCTGCTCAGCTCCTTCCTGTGGTGCACTTTGTGCCCTGTTTTTCTGCAGACCCTTGTAGAAGAGTTTTTGAGGCTGTGTAGATCTAGGGACTCTCCTAACACCCTTCAAGGCATGGTGCAAGCAGCTGAAATCATGTTAGTGCCACTTAGTGTGTTCAGGACACAGAACAGTTCCTGCTGCATCTGGCAAAGGTGGTGAATGGTGCAGCTGAGAGGTCCTTTCAGGTCAACAAGTTTTTGAGAGCTTTCCTTAAGCAGCACAGCTGAGGGGCTGGAGAAAAAGGACAGTCTCCCAACAGCTGCAGGTCTGGCTTGGCACTTCTTGCAAGTTGCTGAGAACAGGGCTTAAGTCATCACTTTGTTTTCAAAGGGATTTTAACCGCCCAGGCACAAACAGCCTGCAAAGTTGCATGTCTGGAAAGTTCTCATGTCTGGAAATCGATTGGAAGTGGCAAATTAGGATTGTTATCAAATGGCTGTCGGAAAAGCAGCTGAACGTCCCATCTTGTTGACTTCACTGCCAGAACTCTTTGCCATTCCGTTTTCTCTTGGACCTTCTGTGCTTTGCCTTGGATGGGCACTGGTGGGTTTCAAGAAGCCAAAGAACTGTACTGGCTCCTGCCAGGAGGGATCTGGGGTATGAGTGTGCATATTTAACAGGAAAAGATCAATCCTGGCAGGCGTGGCAGGAAGCCAGGATCTGTCCATCCATCTGTGCAAAGGCATGAGGTTCATATGTGACAATGGGTGAAGAGGAGCTGATCCCTGGGTTGAAATAAGGGACAGCACATTCAGAACTGTACCCTTGAGTGCTTTCGATCACTTGAGTGCATCTCTGATCAACAGCTGCACATCCCTTTGCTCTCTGGCTGATAAATCCCCCTTCTCTCTTGGTTGCAGGCTGCTTGCTGTGTTTGCCACTGTTTTTATTTCAGCCCTTGCTTTGGTGTCTAAGGCTTGCATGTGTGTGTCTAAACTGGTTCTTTTGTTATCTCTGTTCCATGCTGCAGTTCTTCCCCGTGAGCCCGCAGGTAACTGCTTTTCTCCCAAGTAATAGTTCTGCTAATGGACTCTCCTCTTTATTTGCCTCTGCCTTCCAATTGCTGAACCTTTTCCTTTATTTCTATTATGCTAAGTCCTTTGCATTTCCATAGAGCTTCCCAGCCCAGGATTTCAAAGCATTTTGCAAATATTAATGAATGATGCCTCATATCATCTCTGTGAGGTAGGTGTTGTCCCCATCTGACACATGGGATTGGAGAAAACAGTGTTTCAAAGGAAGAATAAACTCTGTATTTTGCAAAGTTTAGCATAACCAGATGTTTGACCTCTCATTTACTACTTGCTGTGTTGTAGAATAAAAGGTATATAAAGAGGTTGCTCAGCTGATTCATCCATTGACCCCAACTAAAATGCATGTTGACATTGTTTATTGGTATAGGAAACTTGGAATTGCAATTTAGTTGGACTAAAGCAGTGTTGCTGCATGAATCACTATGGAAAAAAAAAAAAAAGGATGGAGCTCTTTGGCACTCTTTGGCTGTCACCAAAGGGTGAGAAGAATTCAGCTAGATTAAAAGAGTCTTCATAGGAATAGGTGTTTGAATCCAATCACCTGAGCATGCCAGTGGTTTATGATGATGCTTTCAGAAATTCTGCTCTTGTGAAATCAGACTTTGTCTCTCTATTATCAAGAAAGGCCTTGCAGTGATTTTTGCAATCACACACTTTTAATTCCCTCCTGTGGCACCCTTTTTGAATATGACACAAGAGCTGTTTGGTCTATGTGGCTTCAGTCCACCATGCCACGGACTCTGATTTCTTCCTGCTTCTGGACAGGACAGGATCTGTATTTTTTACAAAAGCAGACTTCTTAGTATTTTGTTACAGGTTTTAGAGGGAGAAGACTGCACATGGTCTCACAGACATATTCATGTTTAAGTAGGCACACTTTTATATTCCCTTTCATTGCAATCATGTCTTGGCAGTCTTGCATATTCAAGGTGAGAAGCCATGTGGGGTTGTGTAATACAGGTTGAAATTTGGTCCCAAAGCACCTCCCTGCAGTTATTAAAATAGAGGCCTGATCTGTAATCGTTTGGAAATAAGCCTGCCCAGTCCAGCCTTGGAGGACAATCTTGAAGGAAGCTGTAGCTTCCACTAGGTTCTCCATCCTCCTCTTGGAGCAAAGGCAGTGGAATGTGTGCAGGGCTTTGGGTTGTTCTGAGGAGTGAGTTTGCCTTGTGATTTTATCCCGCTTGTCTCTTCCATTCAGCTGAGCCTGGAGCTGAAGCAAAATTTGAAGAACACCATGACTCAGAAGTACCGGAGGGAGGGAGAAGAGAGTGTTACCAATGCAGTGGACAAACTGCAGCAGGAGGTGGGTGTCTCTGGAGGCAAAGAGAATTAATGCAACTGCAGGGCTGAAAACCAAGCACACGAAAGGCATCTCTTGACATCCAGCCTACAGATATGTCTTCTGTATGTTCTGCTTGTTCTGATTCAAGACAAAGTCGGGTGAGGTGCAGTGCCTGAGCCATGCAACTGGCAGAATTGCATGGTGTGATCACTGAATTGCATGACCAGTAACACTGGGGAAACGATATTTGAACTGCTCCCAGTGAACTGGAGCTGCCAAGTTGCTCTGACAGCTGCTTCTACTTTCCCAGTTCAAAGCTTTGGAGAAATTGCTGACATTTTTCATTAAGCTTCTCAGTACCCTAGAGAGCAAGATGTAATGAAAGAAGAGCTCTCCTGCCACTGTTGCTCGCTGTGCCTGGCTCAGGGGTGGTTCAGGTTAGGGCTGCCACAGTTCTGACAGGTTTTCCCACAGAAAAGGCCCTTGTGCATAGGCACTTTGAAAGCACAGGCACTACGCTATGCATAGTGCCATAGCAGGTGTGTTTGTGATGGTAACTGGTAATTAAACTTATCCTGTTGCCATCATTAACACGCAGTTATGAGCCGAGGCAGCTGCAGGTGCACTCTGGTTACAGTTCGTCCCAGCAGTAAACAAAAGTCACAGCTGCTGAAGGGTGGATGAACTTAATATTTAATGGCCATTTGGGGAACTCTTAACACAAAAGTCACTAATAATTATAAAAGAAACAAACGCATGAGGTAGCTGGAGTGTCTGTAAAGGAGGGTGAAGCCCGGGGCTTGGTGGGGGAGGCTGGAGGGAGAAGAAGGTTGCAGTGGTTGCAGGCTCAGCCTTGGCTCTCTGTGTGTACAGTTCAAGTGCTGTGGGAGCAACAACTACACGGACTGGGCCGACAGCCTGTGGATCAGATCTCCAGAGGCCAGTGGGAGGAAAGTCCCAGACAGCTGCTGTAAGACGATCACTGACCTGTGTGGCCGAAGAGACCATCCTTCCAACATCTACAAGGAGGTAAAGAGCAGAAGGGCTTCAGAGCCACCTGTCACCAAGTGTGTGAAGGAGGTGGGCAGGGAGTGAGCGTGTTGGGTTATTACTGCAAACTGTCAGTAGGCTTCAAAATCAGTAGCATTCCTTGGAATGTAGAATTCACTTCTTTAGCTGAGTGTTCAGCTCTGTAGACTGTTATTTAATGTGTAGATATAGAGGAAAATAATAAATTATGTTTGTTACCACTGGGTATATTAATGATGGGGGGAGCAGGAGAGGTTGTTGGTTCTGGCAAGAGACTTGGATTCAAATCCTACATTTGACACAGCGTCCTGTGGTTGGAATTACTCAGTGAGGTGCAAATGGAGATACTTCTGGTCCTTGATTGACAGTTGCAAGACAGAGCCTGGCTTTCCAGGTTCACACCAGAACTCACTGCTGTAATAAATAGCAGTGGGAAGAATTTACTCTTAAAAGGCTTCAGTTATATTAGAGTTCTTGGTACTGGATGCACTCAGCAGCATTTCCTTGGCGTTTTGGCCTCACAGGAGTAAACATCCCCTCCAGGCAGGAGCTAGGCAGTGAGTGAGGGAATCTTTCTCCACATAGAGAAGAATGTCACTCTGTGTGTGATGTTGCTAGTTCTTCTGCATTTCTCCTGCCCTGCCAGCAGCCACCTTGGCTTTGTTCAGAGGTTCCTGGGCTAGTTGGTCCTGAACACTACCAACCATGATGCAGTTCACGTCATCCGCTTAGCTTTTCCAGAGATGTTTGGGAAAGAGATTGCTCACAGACACCACTTTTTAAAGTGCTGCTTTCAAGGGTCGCAAACACTGGATTTAAGTGAACAAGAAGGTAAAATGAAGCTGATTTTCCATGTCCCTCCTTTCACCCTGCAGAGTGGTTGCATTACCAAGCTGGAAAATTTCATTCAAGAGCATCTGAAAATTATCGGGGCAGTGGGCATCAGCATTGCTTGTGTGCAGGTAAGAAGGGCCAAGGGGAGTTTTGGGGTGCTGGGCAGAAATTGAAGGAACCCCAGAGCTGAGCGATGGAAAAAAGATGTTTTATTGCTCTTCCCTGCCTGGCAAGGAGAAGTTGCCAGGTAGTTCGGGGACCCGAGGATTCACCAGGTCGAGAGCAAAAGCCTTTGTGCCAGTCTGGTGAATTCCCTGCAGGTGGTGGTGCGTATCCAGCGGGGCCGGGGAAGGAGTTGTGCTCCGGGGCCATGGGAGGCCATGGCTCGGCAGCCCGAGGAAGCCCTCCTGTGGCCGTGTCCCGTAACTGCCCGCCCCGCAGCCGGGACCTTCCCTCCCGGGATCCTAAGGATTATCTCGAGCCGTGCAGAATTTTTCCTTCAGCTGTGTCATGTTGAAGAACAGCCCTGTGGGTCTGCGATGATTTGCGAGAGGGTGATGAATAAAGGTGTAGAATTGGAATGTCTTGCACTCCCATTTTAAGGGGGGAAGGCACAGGAGATTCTTTTTTCCCAATGCAGATGTGTCTGGGAGTTCCACATCTTCCCCTTTGTTCTGGCAAGCAGCCAAATTACACCCCAGGAAGCTACTGGTGGTTAATTACAAGGATTAGCACAGATTGTTTTTTCCTGCTGCCTATTGCAAGCTGGAGCGTGTTATCCCCAGGCAGGAGCTGGCTGACACTCCAGTGTGGGTCTGAACTGTCAGTTTGCAAGTTGCTGACTCCACTGCATCCATTCTGTGTTTTTAATGTATTTCTCTCTTCCCTTTGCACTGTAGATCTTTGGGATGATTTTCACCTGCTGCTTGTACAAGAGTTTAAAGTCAGAACCATATTAATAGCTGTGAGAGCTCTGTCGCTCCCCCTCTGCCACTTCCCTTAGCACCTGCCAACCTGACCACTCTCCACCACCACCACCACCAAAGTGTCTGTAACCTGAGGACTTGGCTCTGTAATTGAATGCCTTTAGAACCATGCACTGCCTTACCTGCCCCTCTGGGGAAAGTCACCCTCCTTGTTGTGTACAAGGCAGCCAGTAGTTCGGCGGGTCCTCTTCGGTGTCAAGAAACAAAAGAGCTGTGGATCTTCTGCTAGAAGCTTTAGCACAACAGTCCCTTGATATAACTACAAAGCAAGATTTATCCAAGGCCATTTCCCTTGAGGCTTTTCCCGAGCCAACATGAAGTTATCAGGATGCTGTACAAGAATCATGGTTTGCTGTCCAGAGAAGTGGCTCAGCAGTACCGGGCATTGACTGTGAGGACAGATGATGGTTCTGAGCTGGAGCCAGAGTTTCTCCTACATGGAAGATTTCTCTCCTTCCTCCCAAGTGTACACCAATGTCCTAACACAGCTGTAGTCCACCAGAGAGGATACCTGCCTGGTTACTTGGGCCAGGAGCTACTTGCCTTGCCAACTGGGAGCACAACTTGGTGCAGCTGAAATGTAGTTGTGACACTCATGTTTCCAAGATGTTGTGGGTGCCTTAGAATTTCTCAGCAATTCTTCCTCCTCTTCCTTGAAGCCTTCTCCAACACAGTGCCATTAGGAGCCACAAGAGGCCTTTTGCTTCCCCGTAATTCTGGAGCAAAGACGATGGACTGCCTTTCTTGGGTCTAGTCTGTTTTATTGAGTGGTTTCCAGCATGAGTGAGAACTCTATTTCCACCTCCCTATCCCCTGATGAGGTTTGGTGAAGAACTGGTCTTTTTGTGGGGCTGCCATATCTTGCTACCCTTTGGCCTGTTCAGTTAGTGGAAATACCTTTTTCATCTGTTACATGTTGAGAGGTTCCCTTGGTTTGATTTTTCTAACTAAAACCTCCAAGCTTGCCTCTCTTGGGCAGGAAATGAATATACGCCAATGTTTTATCAGCCTCCAAAGAGCTTGTTAGTCAGCTGAGGGTTTTCTGGCTTTGTCTGGAAGCTCACTTTACCGGTTACTGCCGAGAAGGTCAGGAGAGTCAGTTTCAACCAGTTGCCCCAGTGTAGCTGGTAAATTGGTAGTGCTGGGTTACCTGTTTGCTGCTGAGGAATAGGTTTTAATTAAATATTGTCTGTGCATTGGGGTGCTGGATACATACAGGACACAGACATTGCCATGGACTTGGTGCCAGCAGGATCTTAGCCTGAGTTCGTGGGATCTTGTGTTCCTCTTGTCTTGTTCCCTCCTTCCTGGAACGCCTGTTACACTCATGAAGCAGCAGAAAGGGGAGTTCGGTGTTTCTGAGCAGTGAAGATAAGCTCGGACCTCCATAAATACATTTCTTCCCTCTTCTGGCTTTTTAGCAGTGCTGGCTGAGCCCTGTCCCTGGCAGCAGACAGCCAACATAAGCAAAATCATCCAGACCAGTAAAGGGTCTTGCAGCATCATGGGGGTTTTGGTTCACAGAGCAGAAATTGTGGACTGGAGCTAAAGGGCAACACGCTAAAATTCAGAGCAGGTCAATCTGAAACTCCTCCATTATCAGTCCTATGAAATAATCCTCAACTAATGCAGAAAGAGAGGTGGAGGAACTGAGGTGTATCCTTGGTTCCACAGCAGTAAGAAAGAGAGGAAAGAAATCTAAATTATTCTGTAATGATCTAAAGGAGAAATCTCTAAATTATTTCTTGTTTTATAGTAAAGTTCCTTAACAAGTATTGACTACTAACTAAGAGGAAAATATTGAGCATGTTGCTTGAAGCAATATTTCTGATTTCTTAAGCATATCTTCATAGCTGCCTTTGCCAGGGTTGGGAGAGGCCAGGAAGAATGAGACATGAACAGTAAGTTGGCTCGTGTCCACTGAGTTGTTTTATATTTTTTCTCTGTGTAACAATATTCATCGCTTTTGGGTTTTTTTAACCCAGTTTAAGTTGCTGGCCAATAGAAAAATAAAGCTTAATACTCTGTACTGAGTGTGTGTGGCAAAATTGAAGGGCTACCATGAGCCAGGTGAGTTCTGTGGCTCGCTCAGATCCTGCTGCTGGGGAGCCAGCTCCTCGAGAAGATGATGAAGGGAGGGCCCAGGCTGGGAGGGAAGCTGGGAGAGGGTCTGCTTCACATCCCTGCCCCTGCCAGCCTGGATACGGTGTGCTGCTGTGGGGTGCTGCAGGCTGCTCCCCACTCAGAGTGCAGAACCTCAGGGGTTACTTGGGGTCACAGGGGTTACTTGAGGTCATTTGGGTTTGAGGTCATTGAGTCACTGGGAGGTGACCTTACTTGAGGTCACAGAGGTTACCTGAGGTCATTTGAGTCTCTCTTAATTGATTACAGGATCAAATGAGGACATGGGTTACTTGAGGTCATTTGAGGCTCTGATAATTGATCAAGGTGTCAAATGAGAGCACAGGGGTTAATTACTATGATCTGGGGCCAAATGAGAAGGGGCACTTTGTTGTAATGGATCAAACACTGCCAGTCCAGTCCAGGGGAGCCCAAGGCCTCAGGGTCACCCAGTGGCCTGTAGTGTCACCCATCATTTGCCTTCTGTCCTGTCAGGGCAATGACAGGGGTGGTTATTAGCTCTATTAATATTTATTATTAATTAGTATTATTAGTTTATTTTATTAGCATTTATTATCATCTCCTGTAAGCGATAGCATCTATAGCATTGGTATTAGCTATTAATACAATTATCAAAAATTCTACTGCTGGGATCTCTTAAATTCTATTTACAGTATTATCTTTTAGAATCCAGTAGTAGAATCACCTATTGCAACCTAAAACTATGATTATTTATTAGAATAAATAGTAGATTTATTAGTATTGGTAGTTATTAGAGTATTATTAGTGGCCACAGGGGTATAAATGTGTCCTGTTGGAACCTCCACGGTCTGTGCACGCAGGTGTGGGCACCTAGCACTGCTCCAGGGTCTGTGGAAGTGTCAGCTCATAGGTTGGACTTGATGATGTCAAAGGTCTTTTCCAAGCTAGTTCATTCTGTGATTCTATGATTCTTTGTCACATGGGCTACTCTTCTGTGTCACAGGCCGAGTGCTCAGGCAGGCAGGACAGGGCCTTTGCCACCAGGTACCTTCCCTCCTCCGTGCTGCCCAGCTGCCCTCTGTCAGTATCCGTCAGCTCTGCTTCAGAAGACCAGCTGAGGGTCGGAACTGGCTCAGGGCTGTGCTGTTCCCACTTCCCCACAGGTAGTGGAAGTCTTCCATCATCACCCTTTGGGATGTAGGGGTGGGAATGCCGCGCCGGCGGTGTCGCTGCCCGCAGTGCGCAGCGCGGCCGCGCGGTGGCGATGGGGACACGGCGGTGTCCCAGCCCCCGGAATCCCGCACGGGAAGGGAACGCCGCTCCTTCCAGCCCCGGCAGCGGGTCTGCTTCTCAGGCTGCAGCACCACACTGCTCACGCAGGACAGGCTGACAGCTTGACCTGGCCTGCACCCGGCTCTGAGCAGGGATTTCTGCCGAAAATGCCCGCAAGAGTGTTTGCCTGCGCAGGAGGACAGACCCGGCTGGCTCAGGAGCGGTGGGGTGAGCCAGTGCCCCGCTGCGGGACCGCTGTGCATTCCTGGGATGCATTGGGTGAGACAGGAATGTGACTGTGTACATTTATGAGACCTCCTCCCAAGCCTCGTTTCCAGGAGAAGTGAGTTGAAGATGGAGCACAAACCGAGAAGGAAGGGCTGTCCTGTTCCCATGTGTCCTTAGGAGTGCAGTCCTAATCACTCCCACCCCCAGAGAGAAATTAGCACCCCTTCTGCAAGACTGTCGTGGGGTGGTGTCTGTGAAGTCTGGAGCACAATGTCTCTAAGCATGAAGCTGTTGCTTAAAAGCGATTTCTCTCTCTTTGAAGGGGCTTCTGCAGTGTTTGTGATCAAGGTGCAATTGCCATCTCACAGCATCCCCACAGCCTCAGGTCTCGTCCCCCTCTCTCGAGACAGGAGCACAGGCTTGTCTCCCTTTGAACCTGCAGATTTCAGCTGTGCTAATTGCCCTGTGCAGCAGTTAGCTGAGCCCGGGGTCTGCTCTCCTGGGGTGGCCACGTGGTCAGCACTATTTGCTTAGGAATAAAAGGGAAAACAGCTGTAGTGGTAAGCAGTTTCTGCAAGGGTCCAGCTTTGGGCAGTCATTTTGTTCCTGCAGTCTCAAACAAGACAAGTATTTCATGCTCCCCTGCAAGGCTGCTTCTAACCCTGAACCAGTTCACAGACATGCCCTTCTCCTGCCGTTTAATTGGGGGGAATTTTCCCCATAGGGAGGCCTTGGTGCCCCTTTCTTTTGCCATTTATGAAGCCTCCCTTCAGTGGCGGTTGTAATGTCCTTGTTTTCCTGATGAGGTGGGGCTGAGCACGGCTGCAGCAGTGGAGAGAAAGTCGAGGCTCAGGCAGTGATACTCTTCTCCCTGCTGAGACAGGACAAATACAGCCTGCTTGGGAAATGGCAAAAGGGAATGCTCTCTCCTTTCCTGCCAGTGGCAGCGCCCGGCTGGCCACGGAGGCAATGGGGAGCAGATTCATGTGGTGCCTTCAAAGATGGCAAATTCCTTGTGGAGAGGGAGCATAATGCTCTCAAACGAGCTGTAATCACATGAGCAGCAAGGATGCTGATGCCTCCCAAATGCATTCGGTGACTCATTCCAGCATCATTCCAAGTTCCCCGTTCTGGGGTTCTGAAGTGCTCTTACGCCCTGCAAGGGAGGCTGCTCCTCCCGCGTTCCGGCTGCCTGCATTAACAGAAGGGAAGCTGCACGTGCCCAGGCCATCAGGATCAGCAGCTTTCCCTCTTCTGATTACGGCTCCTCTCTGCAGAAAAGGAGCTGCTGAGCATAAGGCATTTCCAGGCTTTATTTTTCTGTGTAGTGACCTATCTTGCTGACAAGTGAAGAGCAGTTTCTACCCACACGGAGTGTGGGGAGAGCCCCGTGCCCTGGCAGGACCTGATCCTGCCACCCGCTGCTGTCTCCCCACATTGGGACAGCAACAGCCAACCCTGCCCCCCTGCAGTCCCAGATGTGACATTGACGGCTGTCACATGTGTCCCTGGCAGCCATGGGGGCAGCGTGAGGGTCACTCTGAGCCCCTTGCACCCCTGGGGTCAGAGACAACCAAAGCAGGCACTGACGCTGGGGTGCAGAGGTGTGGGGTGACGCTTTACAGCTTTGACCACATGTGTGTGTATGTACATCTGTAGATCTCCTGCCACGCTGGAGGATTTCCACTGCCTGCAGGAACCTTTACAGGTGAGGTTTATATTTCTTACTTTGCTCAGAAATGCTGGAACCCCTTTATCCCAGAAGTCTAACACCACAAAAATGTGCTTGATCCTTCCAGAGTCATGGTTCCCCTCTCCCTTCTCTCCAGTTCCTGGGAGAGCTTCCTGTTGAATTACCTTTTTACGCTCCCAAGCAGCCTTTAGTGACTAGTTGCTTTCCCATGTTGTCTTACATGCTTTGGTTCCCTGCTGCCCATTTTGGGATGCAGAATTAAGCAATGATGACCTGAAATGTGAGGCACTTCAGCTGCTATCTTCACTCCTGGAGGATGTCAGCTCAGTTCCCCCCAGACTGAAACAACAGCTGATGTCACTACAAAGTGACATCTGAAGGCATGTTCCTCCACAGCCAGCTCTTTTGGTTCTTCTCTTGCATGTTATTCCTCTGTTACAATACTGAGCATCATCAGGATCTATTTTATATTTACCTAAATTAAATCTTGTCCCATTTAAATGTGCCCAACTCTCTAAGACATCCCAGGCTAATTCACATTTTGTCCTTGTGTTTTCCATCCCTCTTCCATCATCGTTCCACAAACATGATCAACATTATAATTTATTTCCTTTTCCTCCTTCCTCCCTCTCCCACCGCCCTTTTCCAGGTTTTTAATAGCAGCCAGTTAAAGGCTGACGTGCTCTTTCCTCTGCTGAATGCCTCGTGCTCTGCGGATGGGCTCATGAATGATTCAGTTGTTTAGGCTCTAGCTGGCAGTTGTGGCAGGATTACTCAAAAGAAACATTTGAGGTTTGTCTACAGTTCCAGATTGAAAAATCCTGAACCCCGAAACAGGGAGCAGAGCCCTAAATCATGGAACAGCAAAGAAGGTTGCATAGGTATTAAATACGTTTTGCACATGTATTTTACAGTTCACTTACCGTAGGTAATGTCACGGGATCAGGCTATTAAAATCACAGTTGCAACAAACATGGGCTCTTGGCCCCCTTTACACCAAAAAACCAACTCTGCCTTCAGGGAGTGAACTGAATTTAAACAAACGTGGGCGAGAAGAGGCGGCATTTCACAAGCAGAGCGGTGCGTTGGCGGGGATGTGGTTAGGGTTCTGACTGGAATACAGGAGTTGTGTCCCCAGTTTGCCTGGAGGTCTGAGGACACCTCTTGTGCCAGGGTTTTTGGCAGATTTCATGACCCCTTTGGGGCAATGAGCAGCTACTCGGATGTTACTGGTGCTGGATGGGAGTGGAGGAGCAGACAGCAGTGCAGGAAAGGTCCATCCTGCACCTCCTGAGTGAGAGCTGAGCTCCTTCTCACCTTCGAGCCCCCTGTCAGGGCCTGCTCAGCACAATGGACAAATTAATTACTAGCAGTGTTTCCTTTTCCTTGTCCTCTTCGATTGAAAACTTCCTTTTAGTGCCTGTTCAAGCTGTGCCAAGCTCCACGGAGCCCCAGGCGCAGCTGCACCTCTTCTGCTTTGCCTGTAATGTAAGTAAAAATAAAAATACTGCTGCAAAGGAGTTATGACCCCACAAAGCTGCTGAACTCTGGTGGCGCTCCTCTTCTAAAACCAAGCAACGGGAAATGTACATCGTTGGTGTCAAGTAGAGCTTCTGGTTTAGAATCAGTCATTTTTTCTGGTTTCTCATAGCCTGGAGCTTTGAGTAAACTCGATTCTGCTCTTGCAGGCAGAGGTTTCTGGAGTGTGGATGCAAATAGCTTCTGCTCTCCATGCACTGCTACTCTTGTTTCACTGCTCTAGGATTCAGAGTCCTTCTCAGAGACAGGGTCCAAGGATGCTGCTTGTCTCCCTGGGGAGGACCAGGCACTGCCAGCCTGTGGGTTAACTGTTAGCAGGAGCTAGGCTGGAGCAGAGAGGCATTTTGGGGAGACAGAGACAGTTCCTGCTTCACCTGCTTAGAGCCAGTTCAGGGGAACAAGTTCACCATTCTGGTCCAGATTTTAATACCCTTTTTCCCCAGGAAAGGGTCCTGGGGGAGGCAGCAAGCCACAGCCCCCTCAGGTGCTCCCACCTGCCCCACACACAGACCCTGCAGGTAGGGGCAGCCTGGCTGACATCACCTTCTGGGCAGGGGTCAGAAACAGTGGGCTGTAATTAAGGCAGTTATGGTTTGAATTAGACACAATTGAGCTAATGGCTTTTTTTCAAGTCTACATCCTGGATAACCTAAAAGCCAAGCTCTGAGCTTGCTTTTGGGGCATGTAAGAAGGCAAACGTTCACCCCTTGTTTCCTCCAGCTAATCAATCTTGTCCCCAGTCCCGCTAGAGGTGGCAGGAGAGGTGCCCCTGGTTGCTCTTAATGAAGTTGCTTGGTGCCTGAGGGTTATTTGAAGGCTTGAAGCTGCTCCCCAGCATCTCCCTTCAGGGCTGGGTCTTCTCTTCTCCTCTTCTTGTCCAGGAGAGGGGCTCTGGCACCAGCCATGTGGTGGGAGATGGGGAACCACCATCCTTCCCAGCCACTGGGGTCCTGCCCCAGGGCCAGCCTGCAGGATGAGGTCTGTGCTGGGAGAGGGTGGGAAGCCCAGCGGGCTTAATTTGGGGCTGGTGTTTGCAGCACTGACAAAGCTGAGGCATCACCTGCGAGTGAGGTCAACCTTAGACCTGGTGTTCCCAGCTCGAGTTCTTTGTGGTGGCCCAGATCTAGGTGGGAATCCTTCTTCCCACTGGGAAGCTGGTGGCAGCCACCCTCTCCCGCAAGCCCCCTGGCACCGGTTGCAGAGGCAGCTCAGTGCTGGCCCTCTGGAAAGGGCTTCTGCCAAGGGCTGGGGATGAGCAGCAGAGCCAGGACCAGGCACGTGGCACCTGGCCCAGCACCCTGTTCCCGTGCTGTCCCTGTGAGTTGCTGAGGAGCACCACAGCCATGCTCTCCTGCCCTCGCAGGCAGCTTGCAAAAGCATCTCAGCTCTTTCTAGACATCCAGCCCCAGTCATCTGGTGGGATTAAATCCAGCCTGTATTACATCTGCCTAAAAGTTTCCTGGGGACCTGGGGCTCAGCTGCTCCCTGGAGTAGCATCTCACAGTGTCTCTGTAACTCAGGTACCAACATGACTTTAATACAACTTTTTAAAGTATGCATTTGTATCTAGTAAGCCCTTGAGTACAGCAGAGTCCCTTTTATATTGAAATTCAGGATTCTCAATAACATTTTATTATGAGGATTGCTATTTTTGGAATTGCTGTTACTCTGTTATGAGCAAGGCACCTAACATCCTTCAATATGAAATCATTAAGGGCACAGCAGAGTTCATTACAGGGGCATTTCTCTGGATTAAGAACAAATCAATACCACACACTAATATCGCAGCCTGCTACCTGACTTTGGTTGCAAATAGCACATCCAGAGGCAGATGCTCTTATTTTGGCCTCTTGTGCTCTTCTTCCAATATCTTATTTACTGTTTTCCCCCAAGCTGTTGTGATGGATTTATGAGCAGACAAAATCCAAAGGTTGTTTTTCCTTGAGCTACCTGAATATTGTAGCTTTTAAAATAAAGAAGAAAGAAATGACCAGCTTAAGTTTGTGATATTGCAGTAACCTCATATGCAATATGACTTCCCTGCTTCTGGAACTTGGCTGAGGGAGCTGGGGTTATTTAACCTGGAGAAAAGGAGGCTCAGGGGTGACCTTATCACTCTCTACAAAGCCTGAAAGGAGGTTGTAGCCGGGTGGGGGTTGGTCTCTTCTCCCAGGCAACCAGTGGCAGGACAAGAGGACACAGTCTTAAGCTGTGCCAGGGGAGATTCAGGTTGCACATAGGGAGAAATTTCTTCGCAGAAAGGGTGATTAGAGACTGGAATGGGCTGTTCAGGGAGGTGGTGGAGTCACTGTCCCTGGAGGTGTTTAAGGAAACACTGGATATGGCACTCAGTGCCATGATCTTGTTGGCATGGGGTGTTCAGTCACAGCTTGGGCTTGATTCTCCCACAGGTCTTTTCCCACCTAATTGATTCTGTGAACCCCCCTGGAAGTGGATGTGTAGAAGGGAGTGAAGGCCTGAAGCTCTCTCTTATGTTTAGTTGATCACATTCAGAGTTTAGAATAAGTTTCACATGTTTTGAGTTAGGAACATGCCTGAGGGAGGTGGGATGGGAGGAAAAAAGGATGATAATTTATAAGGAGTCTCCAACAGAAGGAAGAACTCTGCTGTCCAGGTATCCCCTGGAGAATTTCCTTCTTTTGTGGAGATGTGCCATGGTTGAGATGTGGAAGCAGTAGGAGTTTGTTGGCCTCCTGGGCATGCTGCCCTGGCTGGGGGCAGGGGGTGAGGGTAAACCCCACTGTTGTGGTGGGTTTGGGCCAGCTTGGCCCCAGCCCCCACGAAGGACCTTCAGTCAGGCAGTGCATGACCACGTTGATCCTGGGTGGAGGCTCCAGCTTTGTTCTGGACAACACAGATCCCAGTCCTGGACCTGTCCCAAAGCAAGGCTGCCCATCGTGGATTGAGACAAAGGCAGGATAACGGGGGTTTAACTGTGGGGATGCCCTGGCAGGAACCACTGGCTGCCCTGGCTGTTGCTCAGACACCAGGAATGGTGTCCCAAGATGTCTCTGGCTATAGCTGAAATGGGAGTTTCTCCATGGTGCTGCTCCCAGCTCCTGCAGCACACATTCAGTTGGTTCAGTAGCAGCTCAGGTCACTGATGTGAAAGCTGCTGAGGCCAATGGCATCTGTTTCTCTTTATTTATTAGAAGCAGTTTTTCATCAGTGGAATTTAATTATTAGTTTTTTGCTTTTAAAAATGTTGCTTAATGGAGGAAAGCAGCCATTTTTCTAGGCTGCATTTAATGCTGAGTGGATCTGAAGGGGGTTTTCTTTAAGCCGTTTTGACAATAATATTAAAAATAAAAATCAAGTTGGTGAAGAAGTGCGGAGCTGTAGGCCATCTCTGTAATGATCTGAAGCACTCAAGCCCTTATTAACTTAATGCTTTCATTTACTAGCTCATTCCTGGAGGAAGACCTCCTAGTCAAACTGCTATTGCTTTTTTTAAAAAAAAGCTAAGGTTAGTAATTGCTTCAGCTGCACATCTCATTACAAGGAAAGGCCTACATCTTAGAGCAGCACTCATCTGATTTTTGTTTTTAAATTTCCTGGGGGAATTTCGGCAAAATCTCTCGTTATACCTCCAGCCCAAGCGTTAGCTATTGTGTTGCTGCCTACGAATTTATGAACTCAGCTATAAAAGTTCTGAATTCCCGCTGTCTTTGGAAATGGGAGGCTCGAAGGCTTGGCTGTACCCATTCTGGTGTTGGTGAGGAGCTGGGCAGAGCCCATCAGCTGGTGAGTAGGGGCTGATCAGTGTTGGGAGGAGCACATCCCGTGTCATCAGGGCAGCCTTTAGCCCTGAGTAGGTGCCACTGCTCTGATTACCCTTTACCTCCTTGTTCCATAATGTGGATGTTTCTCCCTTCTCCCTGCTATCCCTGCCTGGGAAGGAGCACACTTTCACACACACTGCTGGAAGGAAGACTTCATTAAAAAGGAAAAAAAGAAGGGGGAGGCACTTTAAGGCAGCTTTCAGTAAATAGCTGGGGATAATTGGGCTTTAAGCTGAGTTCTTATACCTTCTGGATTGCTGGGGACAGTGATGCTGCTGATCTCTAAATTGCTACAAAAGCTCAGGGCAGCAGCTTTACATCAGTACTTCCCACACTGGGCTCTGCTTCGTGTCAAAAACCGAGTTTTAAAATCTAGTTAAGAATATTCCATTAGGATTTGAGGGTATGTGATAGGGGTCGTTGATAAGAAGGATGCAAGAAGACACCAGGGGTTGGGTGAGGTTAGGCTACTCCTTGTTGCCCATCTCTGATGATTTCTGAAGAGGGGGATGTGCCATCCCAAAGGTACAGAAAGGGAAACTGAGGCATTGCACGGATTGCCCAAGGCTCACATTAGCGAGCCTGTATGTTCTTGTCAAGGCCTGTCCCTAAACAGACACTGTGAGCTGAAGCCTTTTTCTGTCCTTGAAAGCCATGAGCAATGATGTTATGTGGAGATGGGCAAAGGGAGTCTCTGCTGCTGCTGCAGACCAGCCTGGAGAATGCAGAGGGAGAGTGGAATAGGATGGACCCAAAGCACTTCAGAAAAGATTCCCATTGAGCTTCATGCACTTGGATCAGGTCTCTGGAGAGATGTTGGCAAGGAAAGTGACATTTAGGCAATCTCTGAAGAAATTCAAAGCTTGTAGATACAGCTGTGGTGAACCACTAGCAAATGTGGAAAGCAGCAGCTCATGAAAGGTCAGTATGTAAGAGTGGGTGCTGAGCACAGCTGTCCTACTCCTGGCACTGGTTTATTTAAAGCTTTTTTAGAAGTAGTTAATTTCTTGGAGTTCTCCAAGTAGACTTGCTTTTAAAAGAAGGAGATCTGATTCCCGAAGAGATGGTATTCAGTATTTATTCTTCCTCGTTCTAAATCCAGCCTGTGGGATGGGGAGTGTGTTAATTCAAAATCATCATTACCTACAGAAAGGCTTGACCACGGCCTTTGCCACTTGCTTTGTTAACTGCCAGGGCTCTTGAGCCCCCTAAAGTCTGTGAGCTTTTAGCTTTTTGTCAGCTGCTCCATGCCTTTCTTTGATCATTAGTTGTTCATCTCCTAAAGAGCAGGAAATAATGAACCCATTTTATTAAAACACTTGCTTCGTATTTGGGAGGGATAAATGAAGGGCTTTCCTGCATGAATTTTCTGGCTTGGCTGTTACAAGACTCAGTGTTGAACATGGGAGCAGATGTATCCTGAAAGTAATTGTGGAGAAACTCATGTGGTGCTTGGGATCTCGGTGGCTTCACCCCAGCTACCTGTGACCTACAGCATGAGACAAGGTGTAGCTCACCACAATGGATGACTGACAGAGTCTGGAAGATGTGTCTTTGTGGAGAAAGAGAAATTAGATTAAGGGTGCAAACCCTAACATTTTCTGCATAACTGGGCTATACATTCCCTATATATTTCTGGAAGGGAGTATGAAGAGAAAGCAATGATGGTTTAAACAAGACCTACTCCTATGTAAATACTGTGCTGCTTCCAAACACCAGCCCGAAGAAAAGCCTTGCAGCTGCCCCTGAGTGGCAGGAGTCACTGCAGGCAAAGGTAACTTTTTACCTTTTATTTTCTTCTATGGCCTTATGTGCTAGAGGTGCACGTGGTTGAAGTCTGCAGCAAGATCTGAAAGTTCTTTGAGTGCCTAATGCTTGGGCACCTCAAACAGCTTTTCTTAGCAGAACTTAACAAAATGAATTAATCCTGGACACCCGAGTGGTGTAGGGCACCACAGGCTACCAGGTCATTTTAAGTCACACTGAAGTTAATGAAAAGATTCCCACAGACTTCAGTGGGCGACACATCAAACCATCCAGCATGGCAGAGCCAAAGGCTTGGCCACGTGCTCCCTGTCCCGGGTTTTCAAACATCTTTATTGTGCTGTCCCCACTGAGCAATTAAAAATGCTTTCTCACTGGCTGGAGGAACTGAATAAAAATTGGAGCTGAAAGCAAAGCCACAATGTAAATCATGGTGCAAACGCACTGAAGGGGAAAGCAAATCTATGTTCATATTCTGGGCAGGCAGAGACAGGTGGAAGCAACATTATCTTGAAGATGTCTCAATTGAGAAGTTTCAGTAATAAGAAAATCTTGCTGGCTAATTGAGCTCAACTGGATGTACACGGGTCTTCTCTGAGGGGGTCAAAGTAGAGATGCTATTTTCTTACTAGGCTCCATACCGAAGTTAAAAACTGTTTGGAATTAAACTGATTTTAGAGGCAAACAGGCTATTTGGTTTTGATTTTGTTTGGGTTTTTTGTCAGGGCAAGGTTCGATTTTTCTTGTAGGGCCATTTGAAATGAAAGAGGCAGCTCCTGTTCTGGATTCTCACAGATTATTATCAGTGAAATGTAGCTGTGTAGCCACAGGGCTAGTTAGACATCTTGATGGAAATACACAGCTGTGGGGGGTTGTGTGATGGTTTTAATCAGGATTTTGAGAGTTTTCATACTTCTTCACATAGACGAGAAACATACACAAGAAGTCAGACTTTACTATCTAATTCCAGACTGCATTTAGGGAAAAGTCATGGGAAGAACAAAAGCCCAGCACACATCTCTCAGTAAATCACCCTGGGGTGAGACCCTCACAAGAGGTGGTTTTTCAGAGCAAAATTCCTTTTGAAATATAAAACCTGAGGCTCATTACAGATTGGCACAAAAGCACTTCACTTCCTTCCTGCAGATGGATTCAGAATTGTGATCAAGAGAGTTTTTTTGTTTAAAATTGTCATTTCAAGAAACATAAAGCTTTCCAAGCACACACAGCTTGGTGCTGATGCTCCAGGTAGAAGCCGGATGCTGAGTTCCATAAGCAGGTTCCTCTGTACTTCCATGACCTCAGCTCCCACCGCGTGTCGCAGGCACCACTTCGTTATTTTGGTGTGATTGTGATGTGTGAAGGGAGGCTGTAGCCTGGGTGACAGAGGGTCTCCTGTCACACTTCTGCCTGTGACTGCTTGCTTTTCCACTACCAGGTGTGCTGGCTTTGGCTGGGCTAGAGCTGATTCTCTTCACAGTGGCTGGGATGGGGCTGTGTTTTGGATTTGTGCTTAACATAGGGTTGGTAATACACAGACATCTCTGTATCTGTAATATCTTTTGTTATTGCTGAGCAGGGCTCACACAGAGCCAAGGCCTTCTCTGCTTTTGGTACTGCCACGCTGGGGAGGAGGCCGGGGGTGCACAGGAGGTTGGGAGGAGACAGGCAGGACAAGTGACCAAAGGGATATTCCAGACCAAATTATATCAGTATATAAAGTGAGGGGGAAGAAGGAGGAAGGGGGTACATATGGAGTGATGCCACTTGTCTTCCCAAGAAACTGTTACAGCTGGCCCTGCTCTCCTGGAGGTGGCCGAGCACCTGCCTGCCCATGGGAAGCAGTGAATTAATTCTGTGTTTTGCTTTGCTTGCATGTGCTGCTTTTGCTTTCCCTGTTAAACTGCCTTTATCTCCACCCACGAGTTTCCAGCTTTTACCCTTCCAATTCTCTCCCCAGAGACAATCGTTCCTGCTGGTGGGAAATGAGGGAACGGCTGCGTGGGGCTTGGTTGCTGGCTGGAGTTAAACCATGACCTGGGTTAGTGGGAGCCCTGCAACAGTTTTTCAAGACAGACTTGAAAAATTTCGGAGATGTTTTATATGTAAAGTGGATAAGTGACTGCAGAGGAGTGGTGGGATTTTTGTATTTTTCAAAAACCTTCCAACTGACAGAATTCTCCATGTAATTAAGGACTGCATATTCAGTACCATTTCTCTTCTTTTATTCTTTTTTTCCACTGCTGCCTATCTGTTGATTGTTAAGGGCTGCTTCTTCTGGTTGAGGGAAAACTGAGGCTTTTTTATTTCTTCTGTGTATACATGTCTTTTACATTGTCTTGAAAGAGTGTGGTTGTTGTGAGCATATTTAATGGTTCTTCCCAAAGACAGCTGGCAGTTTAGAAAGCAGATCCAATACTCTGTTATTAACTGCTGCAGAAGGTAGCACAGGGGAAGTGACAGCAAAAAGGGAATTACTTTCCTAGTTACCAATGAGCAAGGGTGAAAGATGGGATTTATAGAAATCCATTGAAAATATCAGACTCTTTCTGCAACAGGATTTAAGCTCTGCTTCTGCTCCTAACCCTCCCAAGGACAAAACTCTCGAGACAACCTTTCACATAATCACGATAAACTGTTTGCTTTGCCACATTACAGAAATGGCTTTTTTTGGTTAATGCTGCATTTGCAAACTCCCGAGGAAAAGCTGTGATGCACACAGGGTGTCAAGGGCTGCATGAGCTAATATTAATGCCTGCTGTGACTTAGTCTTGCTGCTCAGGTGTTTTTGCGGCTCCTTGGGTAACATCTGTCTGATGGAGTGATACCAGATTGCCATTGGCTCCCTGTTTTTGAGAATAGTAACGAGAGCACCAAGGTGGGTTTTTCTTTTTCCTTTGCATTTTTGGATGAGGCCTGCTGTGTTTTTGCAAATTGCATTTCCATTAAGTATTTAAGAGCCATAACTTTTCACATCAGACAACTTGGCACCCGCTTTGAAAAGAAACATGTTATTCTAAAGCAGAAAACGAGATTAGAAATTTGCTTTTGCAGATAGAAAGCAAGTCCTGACAGCTCGTCTAATCCAGTTCCTTGGCAGTGATGCAGGCCAGCTTTCTGCACGGCATTCCTGCACGGCTGCCTCTGCCAGACGTTCCCGTCTGGGCTGCTGCGCTCCCAGCGCGGCTCACGGAGCGAGCGCGGGGCGCGCCGATGGATCTGTGAACAGGCTGGCACGCTGGGCTGTGTCACACCCCGCTCCGACAGGGAACAGCGTCCTACACGAGTTCACTTGGGAAAGGTCATCCTCTAGTTCAGCGTCCCTTTTACAAAAGAGCCTGAAAGAGAAGCGAAGGGCTTTTTCTGGTTTGTTTTTCTAAAGTGCAGTTAGCTTGCTAATACAGCAGGCATGCAGAACGTAAGCTACCCAGCCAACTATGAAACAAATGTCAGAATTAATTGCTTAATTCTCTTTGCATTAGGGTAAAGCATAAGTTTTAAGATGTCTTCAGTGAAGAATTGCTGAATATGAGAAACATCTACTACTGCCTTGTAGTAAATTGAAAAGCAAGTTCAAGTGTAAATATTGGTGGGGTGATAGCCAAAGGCAAGCAGCAGTCCTGTCTCTTGTTTTGTGAGACAATCTAGTTTTAAGCTCTGTGCATACAAGTTTGACCTAGTAAGCACATTAAATAATTACTATTTCTGTAAACCCAGGGTTTGTTCAAACCAAATTCTTCGTACTACAGAAAAGAATCCACAGAGATACGCTTCTTACCCTGCAGCTGATACACGAGTGCCAATAGTTTAACTGCACCAAGGAGCAACAGACTGCATCCCTAAGGAATTAGCAGCTTTTCCAGCCCATTCTCTACTGGGCTGCTGTAATGAACTAATGCTGTATTTGCACAGAATCCTAAACCCACACAGGTGTAGAAATGGGCCTCCTTCAGTTTCAGGTAAGATGGGTGCGTCTGTCCATGCACACACCGTGTGCAACAATGCTTTTCTGGATGTCAGAGAACAGAGTGAAACATGATCCAACTTAGAAGCAGATGGTGCAAGGGGAAGGCGAGAGCCCTGGGCAGGGTCGGTGCCTGTCTGGGTGTAGGTGACCTTCCCCAGCCCTGCAGCTCCAGCTGCCCTCTCTGTTCCAGCCCCTCTCTGCTGGGCCAGGCAGCAGCGCCGCACACGCCCAGAGCAACGTGAAGTGACTGAGATGACAAACGGTGCAAAGCGTCTGTACCAGCCACAGAGGGTGCAGGTGCTTGGCAGCACCAGCACTTTGATCCTGTTCACACCAGCGCGCCTCAATTCTCACATCCAGTGCTCTCCGTGGAGATGCTCAGACATATTTTGCTTAAATGAAGGCACTGCACCATCTGAATCACTGTTTTTATGATACAGCAGCCCCAGTGTTTGGTAAGGATTGGGGTAGAGACCACAAGTTGACTTTAACTGAGGTGGAAAGTGTTCTCTACGGGCTCCAGCAGCTTTCTGGAGTAATGCCTCACAAACTTACCCACTTCCATGGCACGGGAACCACAATTCAGTCCTGTGTTTCTAACCCTTGCCTGCCTAGTGCAGGACACTGAATTGGGTACTCAGCAGTACCCCTAACCTTAGTGTAACCAGCAAGATCGGAGCACACACATAACTATCCAGGAACTGTAGGAAGGCTACTAGGGAAAAACTTCCTTTATTTCAACATTTTAATGAAATATAATAGTTTTTCTACATGAACAAACATTTGTTTTTACTGGCAGAAGCATCTAGAAGTTCACAACTCCAAGCACAGATTTAAGAAGAAGAATCCAAACTTTTAATCTCTAAATCTTGGTTAAGTGGACTTCATTCCTTTGTTTCCTTGAAAGAGGTTAGTGGCTTGAGGCAGTATTTTATCCAGAAGATAAACATCTCTTGATGGTTGCACTACAGTTGGCTTCCATCCTTTACTGCCTGAAGTCCAGTTTCAAGTTTAAATTAGAGATACGTTCCCCATGGCTTGCAGCACAGTGCTTTTTCCATCTCATTTCTCCAGGGGTGCATAATTCAAAAGCTTCTCAATCAGATCCACATGGGCGAGGAGCATTCTGCGGCAGCAGTATCTCTTCAAGCCAAGGGCATCCAGGGCATCTCTATTAACGAACAACAATTAAAAAACATAACAGATGAAATGAATCAGGACCACTTGTAAGCGTTTCCTAAGCAACACACTGATTACTTTGAGCTCAGTCATAGAGGAGAATTTGTTTGCAGTTCAAAGACAGACAGGAATTCAGCATGTGCTGTTAATGCCCGTTTTCACTTAGTGCTGTTGACAGGGTGTTTGCCCATTCTCGGCCGGCCAGAGCACAGGACCTGCTGCTGAGAAGGGTCCCCAGCTGCCGCAACTTTCAGAGGGCACTGTTTTAACATGTTTCTGTAAACTGAGGATGATTCTTGCCTATTTCACAAGATAAATTTAAGATCTGAGCCACGCTAAAAAGGTGAGATATACAGAAACTAAAATAACTCAGAATGCAACCTCCCCCACACAGGGATGCTAATTCTGAGGGCTAAAATCCTTCCCAGTTCCCATTAGAGAAGGCACTCAGTTATACAACCTGCCCCCCACATATGTACAAGTAAGTACGTGCAGACTGGTCAGAAATCAGTGTTTTACAGTCTTTCCCCTGACCTGTGGTTGAGTGACTCCTCCAGATTCTTATGTTTGGGTAGAGGATGTTGAGTCATCCTAGCCTGAACCACTGCATGTGTCTTCCATGGCTATGGCTATCAGACCTCTTAAAGATAATGATACTACCAAGATCTTTAGCTCCAACCTATTAACCATAAAGGCAGTCTGATACTCCTTCAGAATGTGACCTTCAGGAGACATGACTGACCTCAGGTCTTTAGATTGATATAATGCAGTGCAACAATAAAGCGTTTGCTTAAAACAAACTTCATTTCCTGGACCTTGTAATTCTCCTGCAGGAAGAAGCCAATGAATACAAAGGACTGGAAGGAAGCCTCTGCCTAAGCTGGACCATGGTAAAAGGTTGTTTGGCCTCAAGCAGTACAGTCTAACTGCAGGAACCAACTTTCAGCAGCTTCTCTGGTGTCACTCAGTCCTTGCAACTGTGCATAGTCCAGCAGGGCTGCTCATTCTAGGACAGCACCTGCAAAACTTGTTTTAGAGAAGGATAACAACACTGTGGGGTTTCTTAAAGAACGTTTATAAATAACATCACATGATGCCTAAATTCTCCAAAACACTTGAGAACAAAAGCATCTGATGTCTGTTGATAGGTAAATTTTAAGAGCTACCTGGTCAGTTCATGAGTCTCAAATGCAGTTACCAGAGATGCAAAACATTAACATTAATCACAATTTCCAAAGTCATACTATATACTTTAAGACAACTTTAGTTGTACTTGCCTTTTCCTCCAGCTTCCAAGGACTTGTGGAAAAAGAGGACTTTTAGGGGACAAGCAGAAAGGTGTGGGTGTCTTTTTTAACTACTAACTCATTAGACAAGTTTTTCCATTTTGTCCATCCATTTCTTAAGCCACCATTAACAGTGATTCCAGTACTGCACTGTGAGATTTTAGCTGTTTGATATCTGTAAACTCTGCTTCTTACAATACCATAACTGCATTAGTTTGAACAAGCACCCCAGAATTAAGCCAGGGACCACAACAATTGTTTTCAAGTGAGCATTTGTCAATGACAACACAAAACTCCTACACAAAAGCGGAGGCATAACGAAGATGGGGAAAATATTAAAATTTAATGCCTAGAATATAAGTCAGAAGTTCTATCAAAAAAGTCCTGGTGAACTGTAGCATGAGTGAAAAATAGTTAGCAACCCACGGTATTGTAATGCTTTTAACTCCATATATGAAAGGAATGGACTTAGCTCTAAGAACTGTTAGGATCCCCAACCACCTGAATGCAAACCAAATTATTTTCTTTCTACTTAACTGTTTCAACATCACTTAAATTTCTAACTTCTTTTTCACTCCTTTGAAATGCAAACATCCATGATTTTTTTTTTTTTTTTTTTTTTTTTTTTTTTTTTTTTTTTTGTTTCATACTTAAACTTGATAAAAATGTAAGCATTTCTCAGGTTTCCTTCTCAATGCTTCTGAGGTAGTGTCACCGTAGTTAGACTCTCCTTGGACTATTAACAGAAACTCTGGCTATGTAAAGGACGCACAGACTTCTTAACACAGAATTGTTGGGACTATCAGCGGGGTATCTAAAGCACTTAAAACTTCTTTCTCCAGCAAACCAGTACTTACAAATAAGGTTAGCAACCCCGGGTTAAAATGCTTTAAAAAACCCCTCTAAACACTTCCAGCATTTGTAACTTTTTTTCCTTCTCTCCCTTCAAAAAACTCATCACATTGGTGTCAAAGTTGGGTGTATGGAAGGAGAAAGGAAGAAACCAGCAGTACTGCGTTACATGTTTGGGGAATGTTTTGGGTACAAGGGCCATGATTTGGCAACTTCCATACTGCTGCCCTGAAAGATTCAGTGGGAAAACAAGTACTCTGTGCCCTATTACAATTTCTAACCTTTGCTTAAATAGCCTCAGAATGTACCTGTGGTTTTTAGCCCTGCTACCCCTCTTTCATGACGCCACGACTCTGCGATTGTGCCTCTGGCCCTGCCTTAGCAGGGAGGTTGGACGAGATGATCTCCAGAGCCCCCTTCCAACTCCAACAGGTCTGGGATCTTATGCACCGTGTATCTGCCCTAAAGCGAGTCGAAGAACACAGAAATAAAACCCACCCTTCCGTGTACTCCGCCTGCAGAAGGCCAAGGTAGGCTTCCCACTTGTTGCCCACTATTTTGCCGCACGTGAAGCACCTGACCGGGATGATCATTTCTGCGCTGAGGCTGCAACGACACAAACACCGCGTCAAAGCCCTGCGGAGCGACCGGACACCGCGCTCGGCCGCGGCGCGCTCAGGGCTGCGCTGCCCCGCGCCGGCACGCCCCGAGGCGCAAGAGCCGGGTCCTGGAGGCTCCCTGGAGGCGAGCGGCCGGTCCCGGTCCCGATCCCGGTCCCGCCCGGCACCTCCGCGGCCCCGCGAGCGGCTCCCACCCTGCGGCTCCTCCGCTGACGATGGCCGCCGGCCGCT
>VWZT01013502.1:665675-681146 GCA_013397055.1 Pachycephala philippinensis
CGGGCGGGCACTTGTTGCATTGCGAGAGGGCTTCGGCAGCGGGCGGACTTCTCATCCCGTCCTGCCTGAGGTACCGCAGCGGGAAGCGCAACTGGTGGCTGCGGCGCGGCACCCGCCCGCCCGGTCCGGCGGAGGGGGGAAGGGTGGGCATCCTGGCGGGCAGGGCTGAGGGACGAGCCGGGGCGCTCGGCGGCAGCCCCGCGCTCCGCTGCGCCGCGGGCAGGGGCGCCGGCGCGGTGTGTCCTTCGCTCCCCCGGGGCAGGGGAACGGGGGGTAGTGACACTCGCTGCTGTCGCCTTGTCGCGATCCTGTCAGCGCAGCATCGCGGCGTCGCTCGGGGCTGTTCGCCCGCGGTTCGGGGGCTCCCTCGGGCGGGAGGCGGCGGCACAGCCCGGCGCGCAGCCCGCTCCCGGCGCTGCGGGGCTGTTCCGCGGCTCCGCACAGCCCGGACACGCGATGTCTCTCTGGTGGCACTCGCCCTCGAGCCCCGGCCAAGTTGCGGGCGCTGCGGTGGCTGCGGGTTTGCCGAGAGTTTCCAAACTCCGGGGCCGGGTGGGACGCGGCGCCGTCCCGTTAACTCGCGGTGCTGCTCCGCCCTGCTGTGACCTGTGCGTGGCGGAGCTCCCGGAGGTGTGCGCTGCCCCCGGCACCGCCGCGGCAGTGCGCGCACCGACAGCAGCCTTTCGGCCGTGTCCGGCGGTCCCCCGGCTCGGGCGGCAGCCGGAGGCTGGCTGCGGGCAGCGCGGCCGGTCCCGCTGGGCACCCGCGCCGGGAGGGCTGGTGGCAGAGGATAATGCATCTCGAAACTGCTTTACTCGTATGTCGCTAATCTAAGGATTGGGGAAGCATTAGGCACGGGCTGCGTGTGCTTAGCAGAGGGAAGTGTGCTGTGATGGGTGCAAACTTTAGGGACAGGCACCGCTGTGCTGGAGGCTCTGGGATGAAGCATTACTCTGTCGGTCCTTATTGCTGTCTCGTTTCAGCGTTAGCGTTATGCTAATTGTCCTTGGGAGAGCAGAAATTCTCCCAAAGTGTTGTTATTTTCCTGCTAAAGTATCTGTGAGTTGATACAGTGCACAGCGCAGAGCCATTACTGTCAGGCATATAAATAATTGTGTCTTAATGCACAGCTTATGTTAATACGTCTTTCGTGACTATTTTTTGAACGACTGGATTATTGACCCTCTGCACAGAAATGCCAGACCTAACATGAACCGTAAAAGAGCAAATAGTTTTGTTTTAATAAATAAGGGCTTGAGGTTGAAAGCATTTTTACAGTTCTATTGCTAGTGAAAAGACAGTAATTTTTGCAGTCCCAGGCATAATTATGCACAGTTGTGAATGGAGCGAATTGACTTGGCATGGAGGGTAGACGAACCTCCTGCGATCTCTAGATTATGATCATTATTGTTATTGTAGGCCAGTGGGAGCCATACTGTGTCTTTCCTTTTTATCCTTTGATTTCTTTCTTTTTTGGGGGGCTGGAGGGGGTGGGGAGTTGAGAATTTGAAGATTTTGCTTTGATGCATTTTCAGCACCAGGGCTCCAAAGTAATTTTCCTACTGAACTGTGTGGTAAGAAGCATTTGTGTTTGGAGATGTAAATTTGCAATCGAGAGTGAGAAGGAGGGGCTGGAGCTGGGCTTCATAGCTAAGCAACATCATTAGATATAGGTTAGCATTTTATAGCTGCCTTGTAGAAATGTGCTTGCTTATTTCTTAAAAACAAAACTGAACTTCAGCTTTTGGACCTAGTTCCCATATCTGACTTTGCTTAGCATCTTTTTTCCAAGAAAAACGTACTTGCCTTGTTCACACACCATTACTTTAACTTTTTCATGTCTTTTCTGGGTAACCTGCTTTGGCTCGGTGATGGACTTACTGATAGGTCTTTCATGGTTGTAGCTGTTTGATCCTAGAAATTGTGAAGGTTTTTATGATCTATGACCTGGAGAGACTGCTACATACTGAAAACATTCTCTGCTTAACTTCATACATCCTCTACTTAATCTGACCATTTGCCAAACTGCAGAAGTCTGTTTAGAAGAGCTGTGGGGCAATGTGCACACATGTGACTAATTGGTAATTAGTCAGTGTTTTATAGGCTGTAGCTCGCGCTGATTAGGGGGACTGCAGCTTGAGCCATTTGTGGCATTGCCAGCTTTCCACTCGTGTTCAGGTGAGCTGGGTGCTGATGACACTCAGCTGTTAGTGCTTAGTGAAATTTGGTCTCTTCAACCATCCTTTTGAAGAGGGCAGAAAGAATTCACGAATTGGGTCTCTTTAAGGATTCTTTGAAGAAGAATTTGCAAGAATTGAAGTCCCATCTCCTAGAACTAATCCTCGAAGTGCAACTCTTTCTCACAGTAAGTTCTTAACATATTTCTGGTCTCTTGCCACCTTCAATAAGCAGCAGCCCCCCAAACTGCTGATTCTTTGGGCCTTCAGGCAGCCTGCTGGTCAGAAAACCCATTGGAGCCCTCATCAGCATTAAGCAGAAGAGACTGCCCCAGAAATAATGGAGTTGAAGAAAGCTTGAGAACTGTGGGCTGCTTTCTTCATGTGCAGCTGGAGCAGCTCCTGTCACGTGCGGATTTGTTGTGAGGCAGTGCAGAAAATACACCCGCCTTCTTCCTGTGATCTGAACAACTTCTGAAAGCTGGCAGTGTTCTGTCCCGCTGTCACTGTTGGGATGAGGCTCCTTCTTGGCATTTTTTGGTGAATTTAGACCTGTAAAATGCAGCTAGGCATGGCTGCTCCATGGCATTGTTAGTGACGTGTACTGAAATCCTAGGCGGGTGACTAAGGAGCAGACCCTGCTTCCTGTTCTCCCATCCACAAAATGCAAGGGAAAATATTGCTGCTTGTTTAAAAAACAAACAAAAACGAAGTCAGTTAAGTGACCTGACTGATTGAACTACTCCTAAAATACTTCCATAGCTAGAGTGGCCGTATGACCTCCTGCAGCTCATGCTGGCAGATTGTGTCTTTTGTGACCTTGTCTCTGTAATTAGGGCTGGAGGAAAGACTCATGAGATCTCTGCACTTGCATTGGTAGCGTGAGAAACTGGTAGCTGAGAGGTTTTTTTTACTTTGTGTGTTGCAGTAGGTCAGGTTTAGGTGTGCACCCTCACGAGTCTGGAAAATTTTGACCTTTCACCACTTTTTCACCTCCTGCCGTTGTTCCCCTTCTTCTGACTTTGCTTATTCTGTGTACATGTAGATAATGACCAGAAGTGAAGACATGGGTCTTTTAAGATCTGACTTGCCAGTTGTATTCAAAGGTAGTGAATTGTTATTTAAATCTAGGACTTTTTAGGAGAACTCTTCAGTGAAGGATTGTTTTAGTACTATCGATCATGATGCAGACTTCCATAAAGCTGTGGGTAGCCCTGTTGGCCCTGCTTGGAGTTAAAAGCTCTCTTCCCTGTTGCTCCCTGTGGTCATTTAGAGAAAGAATGTTAACAATTTTCTCTCCATCTCCAACTATCATGATTGCAAAAGTACCACATTCCGTGTTTTACTCCTCGGATCCCAACGAGGCCAGAGAAGGAAGAATCCTAAGAGGAAGAGACTCACATGAATTGTGAAATGAGTGGTTAAATAGGACATTAGTCAGGAACTGAAATGTGACATGGAAAGTTTAATGTATATAAATAATTTACATAGCAGTAGAGAGAGAGCAAGAGGGAAAGATACAAAGACAAACAAACATGCAGGATGAAGCTTGGCTGTTGTTTTTTCAGGCACATTTTCCGCTCCAAGTTTGCTAAATCCTGCAGATTTACTCTTGGGCTTTCTCTAGTCCTGGTTAACTACTCAGAAGTGTGTCATTCATACTGTTCCACAGAAGGCGAAGGCAAGTGGCTCCCTCTGGAGCTAGCTAGTGCGTCTTTGGAAGTCCTCTTTTCCCTTCTAAAGCATGAAGGCTTAAGGAGCAAAGAGTGAGACAGAATACAGATTTGTTTTCCCCTTGATTTGTTTTTTTAGTGAGTGACTTTCTTCCCCCAGCCCCACAATGCAGCTGGATATAGTGATGTGATGGTAGGGAGGTGGAGAAGGCCAAGGAGAGGCAGGGATGGTGGAAGCAGGAAAGACTTGTCTGCTGTGTAGAGCTCTGTGTTGTTGGTTGCCCCACACACTGTTTAAGAGCTGCTCAGGCCCCTGGATTTAGCAAAACAAATACTGAAGCTGCTAAGCAAGGAGAAATGAGGAGAAATCTCTCTAAGCTGGGGATGTGACTGCAGCTCTGCTGTAATACCACACAAGCCTGATGCTGCTGATTTCATTAAAAGCAACATTTGGGGCCTCAAAGCAGGTTTTAATACTTGCTATATGTTTTTTTTAAATATGCTGACCTTATCTGGTAAGCCTGTAATATTTGTTGCAATGAAGAACAGCTGCTGCATAAATACATATATAATATCAGTTGCCAATTCTGTAAGCTGTGCTGAGACTGTGACTTGTTTGAAGTGGGGTTGCTATTAAAAGGCAGGTGGCAAGATGTTTATTTTGCACCTTGTTAATTGCTTGTTTTTCCTGCTGTAATTGGCTTCCTAATGGGGGCAGAATGCACTTGGTTTTGCACACAAAGCTTCATTAGTGACAACTGATGGAAAGGATTCAGAGGGTGGGATTTAGATGAAATATATATATATTGAGTAACAGATGTCTCTGCTAAATAGAGTATATGAGGAAGTCCTGTAGATGCATCCAAAAATGCAAATGTTTTCCCATAAAACAATTTAAAATGTTCTGGTGTTAGGTATAAAGATCACTGCCTATTACTTGAGAAGGGGACAGAGATGTTATTTATGTTATTTTTGTGGGGCAGGGATTTTGTTCTGCTTCACTGGACAGGAGTTAGGATGCTGGGATGGTGCTCTCTGCTCGGGACTCTGACAGCATCCAGGTATTCACAAAGATACCTTTGGTGCTCTCTCTGGCATGTTTAGGGATTGCTCCTGCCAACAAACTGGGAGGAGATGGTGAGCACTGGTGTCCTTCTGTAACTTTCTAAGATTTATGGAGCCATCTCTACCTCTTGTGTATGTTAGAGCTATTCCACTGGGCCCTTGGAGGCAGGACATTGCTATGGAGAAGCATAGCTGGACCATCCATGATCCCAGCTATGCTTACAAGTGAGAGCTGAGGTGGTGTTCTGGCTAGGAGGGGATGCTCCACAAAGGCAGTTCTTCTTTCAATAGTGACTTTTTTTTATGTGGTGTAAGAGAGTGGTCTGAGAGTCATCAGGATGGTCATCTGACACCATTGTGTCTGAGGCCATGAACAGGTTTTTTGTGCTGTTCAGTTTAATATGCTCTTGTTCCTGTAGAGGTTGCTGTAGGTGAAAGGTGAGTGTACTTGTGTGCGTCTATGTATGTACATGTATATAAAGTTAATAACAAAAGGGTAAGATGGCTCTTCACGGAAATGAAGCCCCCTAACCCCTCCTTTAAAAAAAAAAAAAGCACTGTGATGGGATTGAAAAATATACCTGTCTATTTCCTACTTTTCTGCTTCCTCAGATGCCAGTATTTAACTAGTTTAAGACTGGATTTATCTGTCATGTTTCTTCTCAGTAAGGTGACTTCAAGGCAAAAGTATTACAAGTCTTGGATTGACATATTTTATAAGAAAAAGTCTTTATTACATGAATATATCACAGCCTAATTGACTGTTTCATGTTGGAGGGGGAGAGTAATATCCTGAGGCAGCATTTTAATCAGAAAGAGCACAAGACTGCCCATCAGCTCTGCTCTTCCATGTATGTGTCCTCAGATGACAAAATAATCCCCTTTCTTGGGATAATGCTTTTAATTTCTGCAGAATCTTTTTTTCCCCAGAGTGAAGAATGGACTGTGTAGTTGAGGTGAGGCCAGGACTTGTCAATTATTAATGCTTGAAGGGAGGAGCCCCAAGGTGGTGTTCTTCCATGGTGAGAGGACTGTGTGTTCCCACTGAGCTCATGGGTGTGCTTTTGTTTCTGATGTGCTTCCTGCCTGTGGCTGGGAACCTTTTTCTCTGGGTGTCTACACAGGTCCCCTCCCATCGGGGCTTATCTCTAAAGAGACTGCAGGAAGCCATCCCTCTTGTAGTGCTTTACCATGGCATGTATGAGTTTCTGAACTCCAATGAAAAGGAATGGGAGGGGGAGAGATGTTCTAACTTAAGTCTTACCTCTGAGGTTCTCATAAGTGGTGATGGATGTATTTGGAGCACAGGATTAAAGAGCAGGCTCTGCTGAAGGCTGTGCTTTGGGCCTTTGGGGGATGCTTATGTCTGTATTCAAACTTGATGCTTGGACTTTTTCCATTTGTCTTCTGGCCAGACTTGCACCTTGCAAGCCTTCATGGGAGTGGGAGTACAAAGTGGTTGTTATAAGTAGGAGCAAAGATCTATCTTGCTGAGTACTTTATCTCTTGACAGTGGCCAGTAGTGGCTGCTTAAGGAAGCAGGTAAACTTAAAGCAAGTGTGGAGAAGTAATGAAGTGGGATGCTTGCATTTTGTGTTTCATGTAAGTCTGTGTCTGTAATCTTGTTCCAGAACTGGGCAAGTAGGGAAGAAAATGTATTTTTTCCGATTAAAACAAATTGCTCACCTTGGGCATGTCAGCCTGTTGTGTCCAGATTAAGGTGCTGGATGAATGCTGGAGGTCTTAAACCATTTCCAAAGCTGCCTCTTCTATGCACTTTGTTCTGGTGAAAGACAGCTATTTCTGGAAAAGTCCCTGTTGGTGTGCAGAGCCTGAGACCTCCCAGGGTACGGGCCTTCCAGCACGGATGTGGGGAGGATGACAGAGTTGATGCATTGGGTACGATGTTATCACTCAGCAGAGTGGGCTGCTGTGCACCTATCATAGTGCCATCCACAGGGAATCCTCCATTGCTTTGTTTATTGAGCTGCTGTTTTTAAAATTAAAAACAGCCAAATGTTTCATAAAATATTAAGAGGCGCTGCTTTGGTGCCTCTCATCAGATTAAGTATGTCACTTTCTATGTCCTTAGGGTGATGAAGCCCATAAGCTTGGTCGTTCTCTCACCTTAAGCATGCATTAAGGTGACATGCTTCATCTCACAAGGGATGCTGAAGCTATCACACTGCAGAACTGGGAACCATAGGGGTCCTGCACTTCAGCTGTGGATTCTCAAATGAAATTTTGCAGAAGTAATACAGTTTGCTTTGTACGAGTGAATTCCTTTTTGTTAGGGAAGTGCTTTTTTGAGCAAAAATATTGAGGTAATACAGTGGTAGACACATGCACAGCGACTGCGCTGCAGGAAAGAAAGAAATTGCGGCATGTTTTATATGAAAGGCCAAGGACTGTTGCGTTTCAGTGGGTAAAGGAGAGAGGCCTCTACATTCCTCAAACACTTTTTATGAATATGGATTTTGAAGTTGTTTCGCTTGCAGGTGAATTTCTTTTTTATTCAAGAGCCAGTTCTAGCATTTTAATCATAACTCTGTGGTGCTGGTGTAGCAGAGCATTGGGAAGCTGTGGGGTGTGGTAGCCCCAGGACTGAGGGAGGGTCTCCAGCTTGCTGCAGAGAAGCCCTGAGGGCTGCACAGTGGTGGAACACAGCGTGGTGGAGCTGGGGCTGAGCCGTGGGGTGCTTGCTTTCACTGAGTCTTCCATCATCTCTCGCCTCTACCCAGCAGTTCAGCACTCTTTGGCATTCGTATACTATTTGGGAATGCTGCACCATACCGGGTTAAATAGTCTAGAAGTTCTAATAAATTCAGGATACGAGACCAACTTGACTTCTGAATTTCCTGGGTTTGGGTTGTGTTGCCTCTTTAAACTCGGTCAGTCATGGCACACGCGGCGTGGTTGCTCTGGCGTTCCCGCTGTGCACAGCAAAGTCACACCCGTGTGCACACCAGGGAGCACTTACTCAGGAGCCTGCTCTGAAGGGCAGCGGCTCCTTTGTCTGATCTGATACCGCCGCTGCTGCTTCCCTTGGTCGTGGTGTGAGGGAATAATAAAGTACAGCCTTCAATCATACGACCTGATCAGAGGGGGTTGTCTGTGGTGATTGATAAGTCCTCCTGGAACAATAGGCTGCTTGAGCTGTGCCCAGGGACTGCTGGGTTTTGTTGGGGTTTTGCATTAATTTTCGGCCTAAGTAAAAAGAGCTGTGAGATCAAGGTTGCAGTTTTGTTTGCAGCTTGCCTTCAAACCTAAAAATCCTGTCTGAGCTAAAAGGGTGCTTTACTTGTATGTATCTCTGCTCTCCCCAAAACTATTTAGAGAGCACTTTCCCCCTCTCTTTTAGGATATGCTGAGTATTTTGGGCACCCCCAAATTATTTTGATTCCTTAAGTTTGCTCTCTTCAAAATAGGCAGAGACATCTTTTCATATTTCATCTTTGTATCCACCTGGCCTGATGAGTGACATGCTGAGAGCATGGCCTTGGGTTCTTTACCCTGGGTTGTCCCCCCAGTCATGGCTTTTTCCTAAAAGCCCCCTGTGTGACCTTGTCAAGCTGCTTTGCTTCTTTTCTTGATTTATCACATTTGCCATTTTCCGTAGAGAAGCTAAAAAGCTTAATATTAAGAAAGTGCCTGTATCCTGTGAAAGATAGCTTTTTCTGTTGGTATTGAGAAGCCTTGGAAGATGAATGTGTGTATAAATTCTGTTTAGCTCTGTAATAACTGAGTTGTGCAGTGGTTTATCTGCAATGTGGGTGAATCTTAGCCATGGGCAGTGTTACACAAAGGATGCCACCTGTCTGCAATGGGGCCGCAGGTGTGTTTGGGTGTATTTGCATTTCTGCAAAGGTGTTTTTCTGCTTCCCTGTTGAGTAACATCCACAGTGTGTGGGGTCAGTTTAAAGCAGAAATGATTGATCTTCTTAAAATACTTGCTGAACAAATATATTTTTCCTTCTGTTCTGCAAAACAAAATGGTATATGAGTGAAAGAATGGCTTTCCCCCCAGCCCATGTGCAGTCACTTTATGGATCGAAGAACAGTCTTTGGAGCACAGAAGAGCTATTGCTGTGTAGAGAAGTGCCAGCATGGTGCCCTATTTTCAGCATTCTTAACTTCAGTTGGGGTGGTAGTGGGCTGGAGCTTTGCTGCAGCGGCTCTGCTTGTACTGCTACTGTTGTTTGGGCATTCTGCCTTTGTCACGGAATCAGGACATCTGGAGGAAAGGGATTCTGGGATGACTAGGACTTCTTTGTTGCACACAAGAGAATTTCTTACTTGGAGAATGGATAATAGAATGCCTTTATAGCAGAAAGCGAGAACTGCCCAGAACATCCTGGTCCCCTGCTAGAGGTGAGAACACAGAGAGTTACACTCAGAAGTAGAAGAGGAGCTTTCTTCATCTAGCTGCAGTGTTAGGCTTTCTGAAATTTGTCTGTGATCTCTTACTGTTCTATTGAGGTTTTATGTTTCTTTGCTTTCTCTGTCAGTAAATGACCATTTCATTTTGGCAGTGCCCTACTGTTCAAATTATAGTTGGGGCCAGTTTATTGTGGATCTGTTTAGCATCAGTTTTATTGCTTGCCTGCATTCCTGCTCTGCTGTGGGATTGTCATTGCAGTGCCTTTTGGGTATCCTCTTTTTGCTGTCGCTGGCCTAACTCCTAGGGCTTGAAAAGCTGTTTGAGGATTCCTCTGGGAGCCTAAGGGCCTTATTGGAAAGAAGTCAAATTCTCATAAGTTCCTGAGAAAGCTGTCATAAGCCTTGTGGCTGCTGGGTTATTGCCAAGGCCTTAATTCATGGGACACGCGATGAGCCATTGCTAGACAATATTGGTTTCAGGTTCTTTTGTACTGTATTATGAAAGGAGAACCAGTTCTGGGCCATTGTTTTAGCCAGTGTAAGAAAGTATTTACAGTTTATTAAGCCTTGTCTTCTGGCTTTTTTCTTTCCCTCGCTAGAGTTCTTTCTCTGTGCACCCAGTTCACCTTTGTGGGTTTCAGTCCTAGCAAGGATTCGTCCAAAGTCAGACTGCTTTTGCACCCTGTGGCTTTTGGCAATAGAAGTCCCACTGACCATGCATGGGAGTCATTCTGAAGGGAAGTGCTGCTGTGGGTGAGCCAGTAAAGGGTGTCCTTTACTGCTGTCCAAGTTGTTTGTTACAGTGAGGAAAATGGTTTTGATGACCCCTCCTGAAGGTATTTCCTTATAGGTATGTAGTTTGTTCTTTTGGCAGGCTTTTGATTAAGTTGCAGAGTTGCTCTGGCCCTTCATATTCGCTCCACATTTTCAAGGCATTTGGTAGTTAGTTGTCCCCTTATTTGCCTCTGCAGTGAAAGGGGTGAAAGTCAGAACTAGCATATTTGCCTCATGGAGTCTCCTTTTGCTGCTGACTCATGGCTGTGTCCTGCTCATGGTGGACAGGTTTTGGTACCACCAAATTTTGAATAGCTAGTGATGAAGTTTTTAATTTCCCATGGGCAAGCAGTACTCTACCCAAAGAGCTCTCATTCTGTCCTGGTGCAGTTTTCTGGTCTTAGTTTAGTCCCACTGCCCTACACTCCACCCATGGGGTAAGAAACGGGTGGATTAAAAAGTTATCCAGAAGAGTATTGAAATGTCACGAATGTGCATTCAGAGTAATTTCAAATACTTAAATTCAAAATGAAATGTGTCAGTGTGTTGAAATTGTTTGATACATCTCTCTGTTTGGGACTGAGCTGGGATGGAATCCAAACCAAGCCATGAAAGATCTCTGGAGGGAAAAGTGCAATGCAAATTCGAGGTAGAAAAGTCAGTCTGAGCTTTAGTTTGGCTTTGTCTTTGTAGTCTCTGAATGTGTGCCAGCTATGGATGAACAGCAGTAGGACAAATATTTAGGTGCTGCTGTACAGCCTATGGAAGTTTTATTCACTGGCACGCATTACCATATCTGAAAAATTGTGTTTCTGTCAGAACCCACGCCACTTAATTTCAGCACAGTGTTCTGCCAGCCCTGAAACGTGCCTGTATTTGCTGCTAGAGAGCTTGCTCAGATGCAGGGCTTGGTTCCATCTATTTCTGTGTTTTCTTGGCTTGCCTTCTGCAGATAAGATAATAGTAATAATAAAAAGCCTCAGAAAAATCCTCTCCAAAGTGCTGCTATTGCAGCTGATACGTCGATGGTTTTAGCAGTCATTTAAGTTGTTTGGAGTTATTTTTCTTTCCATTAAAAAAAAAAAAATTATTTGGAGCTTCTTGTTTTGATTTGCCATATGTGAGGATTTACATATGATGGTGCTACCGTAGAGCTAAGCATTTGGTGAGCTGCATGGATGTTGTGGCAAACAGGACCTGTTTCTGAACCACAATTTGGAAGAGCTGGTGTGTAAGGGACTCACTGAAAGCTGGAAGTATTGTGGAGAAACAAGGTTTTCTGAAATCAAATATGCCAAGCTGCCTGAGTGTTAAGTCTTAAGGGTCGGAGTGGACACCACAAATTTGAGGGACTGGGAAGTGATGAAGTCAGTGAGGTTGCAAAAGGCCAGGCGGGTGTTTTGTACCTGTGAGTGCAAGTGCATGTCTGTGTGCAGGTGATGAGAGCAGAGTGTCACTCTTGGTATTTCTAGATTTACTGTGGAACAGTTTGAATCGCCACAGATGCACAGAAAGTTGTTGTTGCTCACTAGTCTGGCCTTGATTTGTCAGCAAGGACTGATGGATTGGGATGAATCTGTTAGGCTCTACCCAGCACCCAGCCTGCAGCTTGTCCAAGTGGTGTGGACTGGACAAGGGTGTAACAAGGAGGAAATGATGTCAACAGCGTGGGAAAAGCCTCCTGTGACTTTATAGGGCAGACTGCTGTGGAAATATAAGAAAATGGGGAGATGATAGCCGTGAAGGGAGTCAAAACAGGCTTTTACTTTGATGTCAGAGCACATAGATGATGGGTATGGAAGGTTGAAAATTCTGACTGTAGATGCCTCGGTTCATCTTCTGAAGGCAAAGGTCTCTGTTGAATGGTTTCCTTCTAAGACAGGGTGTGTGCAATGACTGTATGAGGAGTATGAGTGTGTTATGACTGTATGAGGTACATGTGCAAAATTGCCTTTCACAGTGTCCTGCTGCTGCAGGGTGGATCAGACTGGCTCTCCCTCTCTGCTCATGCCAATGAAAATAAATTGCCCCATCATAACTTGTGAGGAAAGCAGCGTTCTGTCATCCTGTGTATAAGGCCACCAGCCAGCAGTGTTGGAAACAAAGCCAGCCTTTCCCGTGGTGTTGGACGCTGCTTCTAGGCAGGTCAGAGAGCCAGCTGGGCAGGGAGGTAGCAAAGCTGTCACTTCTGCAGTCTTCTTACTCGTGGCTGCTGAAAGGAGCTCTTCTCTGAACAGTGGGCAGTGTGTGTTTTTCCTGACCCTTTCCTCTCCCTCCATCCCCTGATTACGTAAGACAGCCCCGTTCCTCCTGCCAGCGAAGGTGCTGTTTACTTTTGCAGCTCATGGAAGAGAAGAGGCATTGCACATATGGTATTGTGTTCCAGACACTTTTTACACCCGTCCCCTTTAATTTCATTTCTGTTTTCTCTTTTTAAAAACTTTACAGAGAAAACAATGATGCTTCAATGATACAGGAGGAGGAAGGGAGACGAAGGAGCCTTCTCTCTTAATTTTTTGTTGCTTATGTGTGTCACTGATGAAGTCAAGTGTGTGAGTGTCAGTGTCTCTCTGCACAGTGGTGTGGAACAAGTGCCTCAAATCTGAGTTACGGGGCGGGTAGCTGAGAGGGGGGTCATGGGCAGGGCTGAAGAGAGGCAAATACTGAAAGCTGGAACTGGGAGCAACTGAGGGAAGGGGGCTGCAGCTGGCCTAGTTCTGTGCCCTGCCTGTTTGTTCTTATTTTATTTTTGCCAATTCAATAGCAGAGCACAGGAGCAGATACTGAGTGTGATTTAAGGGGGCTAGTTGCCTTCTGCTTGCAAGAGGACCTCAAGCCTTCCAGGCTTGTTTGTGATCTCATTTCATGCTAGTTATGCTGTTCTCAGTGATCAGCCTTGCCTGCCCCTGCCCATTTTCTCAGGTTTATACAGCTGCCCTGTCTGAGTTTTCCTGCATTGCTGGAGATGTTTCCCTCACTTCTTCTCTGTGGGTTTAGGGCCAGGAATGTTGGAACATAAAATCTCCCTGTTCTGTTTCCTTTGTCATCGGTATGCCATGATCAGCTTGTGTTCTGAGAACACCTATGGTTATCAGTAATATTCATGAGTAGGTCAAACCTCTGCTAAAAGAGGGCTTGTTTTATGAGGTGTGAGGAGTGAGGCACAAAGTGAGGTGCCAGAAATTCAGTGTAAGGAGCTATGGCTTGAGTCCAGGTTGTGCTGCCATATTGCATCTGCTTGGCTGGTCCGTGTCCTGTTTGATGCCTTTGTTGTTTCCCCTGAGCAGCTGAGTTGATTGAACACGAGTGAGTCACTGTAGTGTTTCTGGGTTACTAGTGCTGCTGCATTTCTGAGCTTTCTGCCAGGGAATGAAACTGTTCTGAAGTCTCTTAGGTAGAACGATCACAGTAAGGTCACCCACTCGTGCACTTCGCCTGTTACTTTTCCCTTGGTATGATGTTGCTATTTCCAAAAAGCACTGTTTTCTTAGGAAAAATTACAATCCAATTCTTTTTTTTCAAAAAAAAAGTTGTCTTTGCTGGAAATTGGCATTTGGGTGAAGGTTGCATTTATCTCTCTGCATGTAGTATGAGTTGTAAGCAAAGTTTATCCTGCTGTTTTCCAGAAGGAGCCACAAAGCAGCTTAAAACATGGATTTCTGTGTCTCTCTGGATAGTACATTTACTTTTATCCAAATTGAGTATTGCTACTCAGATTTAACAATAGTGCAGGCAAAGTAAGGGAACATAATATTAATCCGGTCTAGCTGACCCTGTGTAGTTCAGCTGTTCCTAATACACACCACTTAGTTTATGGGTCTAAAATAGAAGGTGCAGAGATGCTAATGTCTAGATGATGGCTTCCATCTTGGTGGTAGGGGATGTCCATCCCTATCCATTTACGTTAGAGGAAGCTAACTGTGGTGATCTGCCCAACCTGGGTATTTCATGAGTGCCTAAAGCTGGGTTGGATGTAATCAAATGTAGTGTTGGAGGGCAGTGCGTGGGTGACCCATTGTGCATGTCACCTTCTGCAGCTCTGCTGCTACTTGGGTTAAAGAAAACTTTGCTTATACTTCTGTAGAGCTACTAAAAGCTGGTTTTGAGTTGTATCTATTTCTCTTCTCTTTTTTATTGTACAGAGTTTTTCTAGTCCTATGCTGCTAGTCTTATGAAGAGGGATGCCTTTTGTTTTGCATGTATATCTTGACTAGTTGTTGTTGGGCCATTAAATCTCCTTTAAGTCAGGAAGCTTAGCTGCTGCTGGCAATGTTAGCAGCTCAACAAGCAGCATTTCGCTGACATTTGACCTTCCATGTGGCAAAGCACTTGCCTCTATCTCAGACTGCAGGTAATGGTTATCCAAGCTCAGCCAGAGACCTCAAATAAGTCAGAGTCTTGACCACAGGGACTTTCTTAGGAAAGGCCAGAGGATGTCGGTAACATCTACAGCTGAAAGACAATGTATAGTGTGAAACCTTGCCAATTCCTCCTTTCCCTGCACTTTCCTGCTATTTGTCACTTGTTCAGAATCAGGTCTCTCTCCTAGACCTCCTTATCTATTCCCATACCCAGTCTGAGAACTGGAGATGAGCACACGTCAGCCCAAGGTTGTACTAAATAAACGATCTGAGGGGATGCTTTCCTTAACCTTCCCATTCATTCCATGTGCTTGTGATGTACCAGTCAACCACTGGGTGTCTCTGGGCCATGCACGGCTCCAGGCAACATCTAGTCCCTAGAAAGCTGGCACTGGTTACTCTTGTTTTGGTTTGTGGCTGCAGTTTTGTTCTTGTTTTGAAGGGCATCGTGTTCCTTTCTAGGCTGCCCACTCAGAATGCGGCTTCCCCACTCCTGACCATGGAGTGGGGTGTGCTCTGTGGTAAGGCAGCACTCTGGGTTGCCAGTAGTTCCTGTTCAAAGGCCAGCAAGTTCTCCAGCCTGATTTTGCTCTGTTGCTGTTCCTGAGCACCATACCTCTTGTTGCACTGGGCTGTGTGGAGGTCTAGAGGGGGAGGATGTTAGCACAGCAGCTTTGCTACCTTTCCCTTTTTCCCTTAGTTGTGACAAGCTTACTCTTGCATGCACACCCGAATAGACAAATAATCTGTCTCTCAATAGGGCTGTGGTAGCCACAGTATTTTCTTCAATTCCATGGAGTTAGTTTTTCATTATGATGCTGAAAGGGTGAAAGGCAGCCTATTCTTTACTTCAAAAATACAGTGATGGAAGGTAAAGCTTTCATCAATGTGGTGGTTTGAAGAGACTGAGTTGATGGACAGGGTTTTAGACCAATCGCTTCTCACAGTTTTGCATATAAAAAGGCACTGGCGCGGGGAAGTCAGTCTCTTCTTTTCCGGTCCCTCAGCCGGAGGGGTGGCGGGCCTGGGCCCGCCGGGCCC
>VWZT01013502.1:681537-915238 GCA_013397055.1 Pachycephala philippinensis
TAAAAAGAATACCCCATTCTTGGTTCATGATAGCAGTTGTGGGAAGACTGCAGAATTCATGAGAGATATATTTCACGGCAGCAGATTTCCGGGCGAGTCTGTTTGCTAGTGGCAGTTTGAAACACTACACTGGAGCAGAAGAAAAACCTCTTTTTCTTTCAAATATGGAAGAGAACTTAAGAACTGCAATTCTGACCTAAAATCACATGTCTTATCCTTTGTGTGAGTTGGGAGATTATTGGGGGAGGTGCTGGAGGGAAAGGGAGGGTTTGCTTTAATTTTTATCATTATCATTCTTTTTATTACCTTTAATTCTGTTAGTAATAAACTTCTTTGTATTCTTTAAAGTTTTGAGCCTGCTTTGCCCTTCTTCTAATTCTTATCTCACAAAAAAGTAAAAGATGCAAACTAAACCACCACAATTAAACATGCCTGTCTAAATTTATATACTTAAGTATCTGAACTGTGGCTAATACCTTTTGAAAGACAAGGAAAGAAACACAGCTTTGTAATAGCCAGCATTTTGTGTTTGAATTGTTAATCAGTATTTCAGAAAAATAATTGAATTAATTCTTTCATAGAGTTAGTGCAGACAAAAAATCCAAAATGTTAATGTCTGTTGCTGTAGGGTAGTTCTTCTTTCCATCTTACAGCCATTTGGGGTTGACATCTCTGTGGTTTGCAGTGATGGTATCCATGTTGCAGCTTTTTTTTGGTGGTGAAACAGCTGACCTGTACCAGGAACTCTTTCCTGCTTTCTTGGCTTTGAGTTGGTACCTGGTTATGCTGAGTGGTGCTTTGTCATTAAATAAATAAATAAATTTACCAGCAGCAGGATGCATTGTTTGGTTCCAGCACTTGCTTATGTGCTCTTTGCATAAAGGGTGAGATAGGATTTGCTGGTCTCAAGCTGGGATTCGAGCCTGCCTGAGGTGGGTATTGGTAAGTTTTGGGGGTGCTTTGCTGTGGGGATGTCTGGTAGAGCAAGCGCTGGACCTGGGATTAACTGTTTTTATAGATTTCCAGCAGGGATTGAAGTAAGATGAGCAAAGGTGGGTATGTTGTGTTCAAGACTGAATAATATGAGTAATATTTTTTTTCTGAATTGGTTTGATGGCAGCACTCAAGTACTGCAGTGGATAGAAAAAACCCACTGCACATAAGCTGCTGGTAATAACTTGCTATAGCATTCAGAGCAGCATGCTTTACAATTGTATGGGAGCTGAAAGTTCTCACTGTACAGACATAAAATAATTCTTGTCGGCTGCTTGTGTACAGGGCTTAGCCTTGCAACAACATAAACTAGAGCTCTGTCCATAAACTAAGCACTTAGCTGCCAGAGATTCATTACCAGCTTGGTTACAAGCTGCTGTGTAGAGTCAGCCATAGTGTTTGGCTTGGATAAACACCCTGCGTCTGGATATGTGAGAGGGGTGGTTCTGTGCTTGCCCAGATAATTTGGATGTAGGACAGCGGTTCACAGTCTGTGGCAGAAGACCAGGAGCTGGGAATCATGACAGTGCTGTAGTTTCCATACTATGGAGTCAAAAGAGGATGTCTGACCAAGTAGGATGGGGTACCCAGGACTTTTGGAACAGTCAGGGTTGAAAACCATAAATCCAGTAATTGTATTGCAATTTAAAAAAATATGTTTATAAATCTGCCCCGTGTCTTGCCTTGGAAACTGTCAATGCTCAACCACATGCAGGCACAAATACAAGTTACAAGACCTGACATTGGTTTCTGTTTATTCCCCCTCCATTTTTAGTCTGTAGAAGTTACTTCACTTCCATGGAGGCAGAAGCTTGTGTTTTATTGGCACCAATCCATGTGGCTGTGTGTAGCTGTACTTGGGAAGGAAGGGTCATGCTGCTGTATTTTCCTGTCACCAGTGTGTCTCAAATAAAGGACCGATGTGCAGTTGGAAGGTGCTATATAAACTTTGTTTAAATAGTTGAAAATTCCGTATCATGACAAAGAATGTTTATCATGAAAACAAAACATTCCTTGTATCGCCCAGCAAACCCATGGTAATGGAGAAGGAGCCGAATGGAACAGGTCCGCATGGGTGTAACGTGGATAAATTGCCATTGCTGAGGTGGTGAATGAAAGGGGGAACTGGGCAGAAATTTTAAAAGAACAGAAAATAAATATCTTGGATCGTTTGTGCTCCTGTAATCTGGATCCCTGTTGAGCAAAGTACTGACAAATCCCTGTTGAGCTAAGCATTCAGAGGTGCATTTCCAAAAGTTTTCAAGTCTGTGAAGGCACCGAGAGCAGCACTTCAAATGGCTTTCAAAATGTATTTGTTCTAGATACCCTGTACCTAAGAGGTCCATGGAGAATTTCCTCCTTAGTTCTTGCTGGTCCCTTTCCTTGGTTCTGAGATCTGTGTTGCCTTGGTCTGCCTTAGCCAAGGCAGAGCAGCATGTGCCAAAGAATTTCTCTGAACTGAGGCCTTTATGATATCACAGATCAAAAAAACCGGAATGATGGGGAGCAGAGACCAGAACAGGGCTGTTAGTAGGGCCAAGCGCACAGGTAAGTCAGGATGCCAAGCCCAGTGCTCCTGGGGGCAGGACTGCCCACGTGGGCAGCAGCTCAGGAGCTCGCACGGGGCTGGTGGGGCCGCTTTACTTCGCACAGACATTGTGTGAAATACACTGCAGAGATTTGAAGGTGCCACAGCGATTAACTAAGCGGGAACTTGAATGACAAAACGGTCCCGTTCCGCTGCTTAGGCTTGGCAGAAGGAGAGGTGTCGGGGTGCTGCTGCTGCTGCAGCGTGTTTCGGAGCTGTGGGAGTTTGTGACAGAGCGGAGCAGGTGTGAACACTCCAGATCATGACTAAGTGACGTCTCGGCTGATGAAGAGTGCTGTTTTGTTCCTTTCCTTTCAATGTTTTCTTCCAAATATAATTTGCCTCCATTATGTACTTTTTCTCTCTTATTTGCAGTTTCCGATGGCTTGCAGTTTTGTCAGCCTGTTCCTGTTGCAGGCCTGGGAAGGAGGGAAATAGTCTTTGTGCTGTTGGTTATCAGAGACCTGGTAAGCATCGAGGCACTGCACAAGGAAAGCAAGCTCCCGGTCTGGGGAATATGTTCTCTGAATGGAGGAAGATTGCCAGGGACCATCTCTAGCATAGCTGGAGTTGGGAATGGAATCCAGGTCTCCTGAGTGCTTAATGGGCATATAGTTCTAATGGGCACATAGTCTTGTGTGGCAGTCTTTGCTGGCCTGCTGGTTTTTTATTTTTTTGTATGTTACATATTTTAGGTGCTGCTCTCTGGAAATAACTATTATGTTGTGGCAGTTTCAGCTGGGGAATTTTTCAACTTGGGTGTGCAAGTAAATGAAATGAAAATCTTTAAGACCTGAGGTTCCTAGTAGAAGCTGGGATTCTCTTCCTGATGCTTGTGGATTGACACAAAATCTGGAGGAGGAAGGCTTACAAATGTCTTACTTAGAAAATTGCCCCAGGCTGCAGATTTGACTGTTTTTAAAAAATGTGTTTCAGTATTGAATTCCCATACAGAGCAGCCATTAATGCAGCTGACTTCTATTTTCGTTATGCCAGGGAAAAGCAGAAAAGAGTAGTGTGAGGAAGGCCAAGGATTTTTCTTGCCCTTTTGGCCTGCAACCATTTTTTTTGTAAAGTACCAACTCATTTCTTAATCTATATAAGTTTACTGACTGTTTCTCGAGGCACTGGGTTAGGGTATTTGGAACAGCTGGCACAAGTCATTAAGAATAGAAGCTCCTTCATTACACTGGCAATTGGGATTTCCCACTGCCTCTCAAAGGTATGTTTGTATGAAGAAATACATAAGTTTGACTTCTGGGTAAACAGAACTATACTTATTAGGTGAGACTTTTTAGTTATTCTTACTTTCCTCATCTGAAAATACATGCATAAAACCAACCACTTCCTTTTTTTGAATGTACTGAGTTTGTGTGGCAAGGTTTCAGTACTGGTGGGAGGCTACAGAGTGACTTCTGTGAGATGCTGCCAGAAGGTTCCCCCATGTCCGACAGGGCCAATGCCAGCTGGCTCCAAGATGGACCAGCCAGAACCAGCTGTCCCAAACTGGCCAAAGGGATATTCCAGACCATGTGGTGTCTGCTCAGCAATAAGAGCTAAGAAAAAGAAGAAGCAGGGTGGCATTTGTTACTATGACAGTTGTCTTCTGGAGAAACTCCTACACATACTGAAGTCCTGCTTCCTGTGAAGTGGCTGGATGTTTCCTGCTGATGGGAAGTAGGGAATAAATCTTTTATTTTCCTTTGCTTCCATGCACAGCCTTTTCTTTTGCTTTATTAAACTGTCTTTATTATCCATAATTTTTTAAAATCTTGTCTCCTCCCTGAGTCCTGTGGAGGAGGGGAGTGGTAGGGCACCTTGGTGGGCACCTGGCATCAACCCACCCCACTGAGACTTTTAGACTTTAAAAGGCAGATGTTCTTAGTCAAGTGTGCAGTTTAAGAAGCACTCTCTGTGCTGGATCTATCTGTCGTACAAAGTCTGTCCTGTAAACAGTGAGGTTTCTTGGAAAGCTGCCACCTTTAAACATGGAAAGAAGAGCCTGATTTTCGGTTAATAACACCCAATGCTGTACATGTGAGCAAAAACCTGTTCCCCACATGTATATATACTATACACTACTAACCTTAAGCTTTGGGTAGGAAAGTGTATGTTAATGTTAATTTTTTTTGCCTAGTCAGAGTGCACACAGAGCACACTAACGTTTGCCTTAAAGCCTTTTTAGGCAGAATTTCCTGTAAAGAACCCAAGCAATGTATCTGGCTGGAGGACAGGGCATTGTATATTACCATAAAATAAATTAGTAAATTAGCCAAAATGTTGCCTAGTTCTGCAAATAAAGCAGTGGACTGGTGGCCAAAGATTTGTCTTTATTCAGCCTGACTTCCACTTGTGTGCCTGCTTATTTCTAACCTGATTGTGTCCCCTTAATGTGATGCAAAAACTTCTAAGTACTTCTATGTCATAAAAATAATTCAGATGCCACTGAGGTGAAACAGTTAAAATATACTACTTGGTATAACTTCTTTCAGTCACTTTTAAACAAGCATTTTGGAAGCGATACCAAACCTTTTGTGTGTTGGGGGTTTTGAGCAGATTCTGGAAACTGAGACAAGATTTCTTTGGGTTCAGGTTGGCTCACGTTGCTTTCTGCAGAGCATCTTGGACCTTCCAATTATGTAGTACTGGCCCTTTGTAACAAATGCAGTATGAATTCGACTGTGGGCTGCTGTCTGTGCACCGATGTTGGACAGTGAAGTTGCATTAGGAGTATGTTTTTGAAGCTAATTCTTCTGGTTATCCCACCTAACTGCACTTAAAGCTGAATAATGGAGTACCTTCTGAGTGTGTATTTGATTCATTTTTGGATAAAACTAGACTGGAAGCTCTGTTCCAGGAGCACAGATGGCGCTAGTCTAGTCCAAGTGCCGCATCCCAAAGTGCGAATGATGTGGGTCATGGGGTCCTTGGGAGCAGCTTATTTGCTTCACAGGTTTGTTCCTAGACAACTTACATCTATTTCTGGTTGATGGGAATAACTTGTGTAAGGCTGGTGGTGCTCATGTGGGCTTGGAGGAGAATGCAAGTGCTGTGAATAAGCAGTGTATGGAGCAAAAGTGCATTCTGCTTACATACATACCTAAAACAAGGAAGGTGGAGGCTGTAAAAGCTGGGTACAGCCTTGGCTGCAGTGGCCATGAGATGAAGCTCAGGATCCCGAGTGGAGGAAACAAGACAAAAAGCAGGATCAGAATCCTGGACTTGAAATGAAGCACCACTGGACATTTCTGGAGCTTAACAGGGTTTTGGTTATATACACTGAGCAACTGGAGAAGATTAGACTGAAAACTAAATTTGCAAAACCTTTTAATGTGCTCGTATTTGTGTCTAGTTCATAGTTTTCTTGGAAGCGCTGTTCTTTTACTACTTTCTGCCAGAAAAACCTGTTAGGGCTTGGGACAAAAGATGTGCTTTATTGGGGTCAGATGCATGTGAAAGAGGGTGCTGGCTCTGGCTGTTGCTAGGCTACACTTGTGTGCTCACATAGTAAAAGAAATCTTTATATGTTGGGAGTGTCAAAATATTTCACTTGATGCATGATGTCAATCAATAGTGTTGTGTAATGAGTAGATCCCATGGTTAATTTTTCATGTGATTGGCAGTTGTTGAACTCTCTTCCAAGTCAGTCTAATGACTGGTAATTGAAGGTAATGGAAATACTTTCTAGAAAAGGTATTTTTATTAATTAATAGATGTTTCTGAATCTGTGTTTTAAAGGGAGACCCTGCTTCTCACAAACCAAGACAGGTTGTTGATTTGCAAGGATTGTTTCCTTGAGGAGTGTGTCCTGATGAGCAAAAGTATTGGGCAAAGGGTGCAAGAAACCTGAGTGGTTGACAAAAAAGAACTGTCATTACTCAAGTGCAAGCAGGAAATGCGCAGGAGATGGAGGCAGGGTCAGGCCACTTGGAATGAATATAGAGAGGTTGTCAGAGTAGGTAGAAATGAGATAAGAAAGGTCAAGGTCCATCTGGAATTAGATCTGGCCAAGGATGTCAAGGACAACAAGAAGGGCTTCTTCAAATACATCAATAACAATAAAAACTAAGAATAATGTGGACCCATTGCTAAATGGAGGAGGGACCCTGGTTACAGAGGACACAGAGAAGGCAGAGTTACCAAACACCTTCTTTGCCTGAGTCTTCACAGACAAGATCAGCCCTCAGGAATCTCTGACTCAGAGACCAGAGTTAAGGGAAGGCTGGGAGGAAGACTTTCCTTTGGTCAAGGAGGATTGGGTTAGAGAACACCTAGGCAAACTTGGCATTCACAAGTCCATGGGCCCTGGTGAGATGCATCCCTGAGTGATGCGAGAGCTGGAGGGTGCCATAGCCAGGCTGCTTATGATCATCCTTGAAAGGTCGTGGAGATCACGAAAGGTGTCTGAGGACTGCAAGAAAGCAATGTCATGCCCAGTCTTCAAAAAGGGCAAGGAGGACCCATGGAGCTACTGGCCAGTCAGCCTTACCTTAGTCCCTGCAAAGGTGATGGAGTGCCTCATTCTGGAGGCCATCACTGTCCACATGGATGGCAAGAACATGGTCAGGAGCAGACAGCATGGATTCACTTAGGCTAAATCATGCTTGTCCAACCCGATTGCCTTCTACAATGAAACAACTGCCTGGATGGATGAGGGGAGAGCAGTGGATACTGTCTGCCTTGACTTCAGCAAGGCTTTCAACACTGTCTATTAGGATGCTGTGAGAGACAAACTCAGGAAGTGTGGGCTGGATGAGTGGACAGTGAGGTGAATTGAGAACTGGCTGAATGGCAGATCCCAGAGGGTTGTGATCAGTGGCACAGGGTCTGGTTGGAGGCCTGTCACCCAAGGTGTCCCCCAAGGGTCAATATTCAGTCCAGTATTGTTTAACTTAATTCACCAATGATTTGATGAAGGGGTAGCAGAGCCTCCTCAGCAACTTCCCTGCAGACACAAAGTTGGGATGGTGCAGCCTGTCAGAAGGACACCGACAGGGAGCTTCTGAAATTCAACAAAGGCAAGTGCAGGGTCCTGCACCTGGGGAGGAATAACCCCCTGCTCTAGCACAGACTGGGGGCTGATGTGCTGGGAAGCAGCTCAGTGGACAAGGACACAGGGGTCCTGGTGGACAACAAGCTGTCCGTGACCAGCAGTGCCCTTGTGGCCATGAAGGCCAATGGTGTCCTGGGCTGCATTAGGAACAGCACTGCCAGCAGGTCGAGGGAGGTGATCCTGCCCCTCCACTCAGCCCTGGTGAGGCCTCAGCTGGAGTGCTGTGTCCAGTTCTGGGCTCCTAAGGACAAGAGAGACAGGGAGCTCCTGGAACAGATCCAGAGGAAGGCAACAAAGATGATTGGGAGAGTGCAACCATCTCTTTTAGGAAAGGCTGAGGGAGCTGGGGCTGTTCATCCTTAAGAACAGGTGAGTGAGAGGAGAGCTCATCAGTGTTAATAAGTATCTGAAGGGAGGGTCTCAAGGGGATGGAGCCAGGCCCTTCTCAGAGGTGCCAACCAACAGGTCATAGAGCAATGGGCAGAAACTGATGCACAGGAATTTTCAACTGAACATGAGGAAGAACTTTACTGTATGAGTGACTGCACTGAAACAGGTTGCCTGGAGAGGTTGTAGAGTCTCCTTCACTAGAGATACTCAAGAACTGTCTGGATACAACCCTGTGCAATATACTATAGGACAGAGCTGCTTGAGCAGGGACACTGGACTAAATTACTCACTGTGGTACCTTCTAACTTTTACCCATTCTTTGACTGTGATTCTATGCCAATATCTTCACTCACACTCTGAAAGTGAATAAGGTATTTTTTTCTGTGAATTTGCATTTCTTCCGAACTCCAGGAACTTAGGAATAGCAGCAATTGTGAATAAAGCAAATCTATTTTTATTAAAAGAAATAGAAATTGGATGTCTCATTCAAAACTTTTAAAATGTGTTATATAGAATGTGTCATTGCCTGTCCTAGCTTCAGTATGAATCAGCATCGGGATGCCATTTTTCAGTGTATATATGTATTACTGCTATTTGTGTCTCTATTCAGGAATTCAGAGTAAGGTGAGGGCCAGCTTACATTCTTTTACCCCTGACGAGAAAATGGAACAATTCATAGAATGCAAAAAGAGTTACAGCCTTGTCTCTGAATGTTCTTTCATCACATGTTATTGTCCTTGAACACCTATTCTGTGTAATCACTGGAAGGCTTCTTAGGATATTGAGGGGTAACTGAGCAGTCCTGCTTCCCTAATTCAAACGAGCCACTCTGCTCTCAGTGCAAGCCTCTCGCTTGCACAGCGTGGGGATAACCTGAATCTCTTCCAGATATTGTCCTTGTGTCTGTCCTGGGAGAAGTACAAGTAATTTCTTTGAGCAGTCTTGTAGCAGTTTTATTTTTTGTTTCAGCCCTTAGTTGATGGGATGGTGAAAGTTATTGCATGTTTAAGCTGAAAGCCACATAAAGGAATACCTATGGGTTGTGCCACTTACAGAACAGTATGGTTTGCCTCCTCTGGGACTTCTGGGCTTTTGTTCTGTTTGTAGGCTTGATGTCTGTCTGGAATCACTTGTGATGCTGGGAGGGCAATAATGCAGGAGGCACAAAACCATAAAGTAACATGGTTTTCTGAATCACAGAATGTTAGGGTTGGAACGGACCTTAAAGATTGTCTGCTCCCAACCTGCCACTGCCATGGGCAGGGACACTTCCCACTAGACCACGGTGTTCAGAGCTCCATCTAACCCGGGTTTGAACACTGCCAGGGTTGGGGCATTCATGGCTCCTCTGGGCAACCTTTTCCAGTGCCTCACCACCCATACAGTAAAGAATTTCCTCCTGATATCTGGGCTAAATTTCCCTTCTTTCAATTTGTACCATTACTCCTTGTCCTGTCACTACAGCTCCTGACAGAGAGTCCCCCGGCTTCCCTGTAGGCCCCCTTCAGATACTGGAAGGTTATTGTGAGGTCTCCACACAACCTTCTCTTCTCCAGGCTGAACAGCCCCAACTTAGCCCCTTACGAGGGGGTGTTTTAACTTCTCCATAGGCTGCACATCTATTCCTTTCCTGCTGCTTCTGAATCAGGTGGTGGTTTCTTGCTCTCAGTAATACCATTTGGCTTTGAAATTCACCTGCTGCAAGGCTAAAGTTGTGAGTCTGTGGAAACTATGGTGTGTTGCTTGTTCTTGCTTAATGCATCTAGACGAAATTGGAAATAAAACCCTGTCTAAGGAGCTGTGAAACGCTCTTGAGCATCAAGCTTCTGCTTTTGCTTGTGGACTTAGCTGAACCCAGAGGTGACATCTAGAAGATATTTCTCAAAGCCTCCCATCTGAGCATTGCAGTGCTGCTGTGTTTGCCAATGAAGGCTCCTGGGGAGGTAATGAAGGACTGTTAGCAGCATTAAGTGCTCTGTGGGAAAATAGCAATACCTCGTGTGCTGACAAACATGTAACCTAGCAGATCAAGTCTTTGCTTCCCCTGCATTTTAAAGGAGGGCAGTGAGCAGGGAATGCCTGAGAAGTTCAGCATCATGAAGGAAAAAATTCCAGTGATTTCCCAGTCACTTTTGGGGGTGTTTGTTTTGGGTTTTTGTTTTATAAAGATAGCAAGACAATTTTAAGGACACAATTTGTAAACTATAAATATTCTTGGTAAGTAAGAATTTTTGTCTTAAATTCAGTTTTGTCTAATTGCTGCCTTCTGGTATGGATAGAGTAAAGTGACAGCTGTAGGAATTCTGCTAGAAGTGACATTTCAAGTGAATTTTGCCTATGAGGACAGCTAACAGCTTATCCTCATGCATTGCTTGAGAGATAATGGGACTGTCACAACATTCATATCTACTGCCGTTTGTTTTCATTGTTTAATGTGCATGATCACTGGAGCTCATAATTAGAAAATAAGTTACTTTTAGGAATATGCCTTATAAAGCAGAACTCAAAATTAGTATCATTATGAATACCACCATGTGTATGACTCCAACAAATAAGAGCACCTAGCCATTGTTTGCTTTTTTCCTTTGCAATCATTGTATTATTCCCCTTGTGGCCCTTAAATATTGGCCTGATTTTGACTTCTGTAGATAATTGTCTAATACAATTCTTTTGGAAGAGAAGCTAACCTTGAAGTTAATTTTGCTCTCTGAAGTGTTCAGCTTCTTAGGCAAATCTATATTTAAAGGCTTGGGTTCTTGCTGTAATGACTTAACCATTGGGGAGTATTGTACACACAGAAGTGAACACGTTCACTCGCTCACTCATTCTGATTAACCTCCTGTGGAAAGATGAATTTCGAGATGCAGCGTTCTCGTGGCTTTTGTCCATCTGCTTTTGTTTAACACGTCACAATACTGATTTGTGCTTTGGTTAATGTTTGTGTAGGCCAGACCCCTTGGTAGTCTGATCTGTGCATGTGACTATGTCAGCTCACTGGTGTGTGTGTGTGTGTGTGTGTATTTTGACTGCTGGAGATTCTCTTGGTATGTGCATTCAAACCTACTGTCTGTCTTGCAATTACTGTGTTGGCTCTTTTGATGAGAACCAAAGGTGTCCCATGGGAGAAGTGTTGGCAGAGGGCAGCTTTGGACGCCTGCAGCAAGGCTGTTTGTAGCCTAATTCCCCTCATTTCCATTTGATGGCATGGTACCAGGCTTGTTCTAAGACTTTGATGGTCAATTAATTTGTTCTTTTCAGTTCTTGAATTGGAAGCTAATTGGGTAATTGTGAAGGGTGCCAGATTAAACTCTGTTTTTGCTTGGAGTGCCAGTGAAAATGCCTTTCCCTCACCTATTTCCTTGGGAAACGACACTTGAAAAAATGAGCTTCCATGATCATGCTTTTTGCTAGGTTGTCAGGCATATGCAGACAATTACCACATGCTGGTGATGTTTGACTTTCTCAGAAGGTGGGGGTCCCATCTTTTCCTCCAAGTAACTTCTTAGCATCCTTTAGCTTTGTGAAAGAGCTGACTTTACTGCAGTGGTGGCAGCATAGAAAGTCTAATAGGTGCCAGCATCCTTATATGTTTTGGACATGAGAGACTCAAAGTTGGACTCTCCTTCTGAACATGTTTTGTGAGTGTATGATACTACTATTTTCCTCCTCCTCTTTTTCCTTTTTTTAAAATACAGTCTTGGCTGTAAGGAAGAGGTCTGAGGCTGCAGTTACTTGAAACTCGAAAGCAACATTTTTTGTCAGCATTTTAACTGTGTTTTCTTGCTGCAGTGGTAAAGATGAGTAATTTTCGATCGTGGTCTGGCATAAAAGGGGGGATAGCATTTTCTTATTCAAAACTCACAGCAGGATTAGACTGTGTGCCTTAAACGAGGAAGCTTGTAAGCTGTTTTGGTGAGTGATGATGACTCTCTTGCACTGCCTTGAATAAAGTTCTCCCTCTTGCCTTGTGATAAACAATGTTCTCCGATTTTCACGGATGTCAATCACCACTTTCCTTTTTTTCAGACCACTGGCTTGTATGTCCATGTGACAACAGACAGTGTGTAGTCCAACGCTGAGGCCAGATCAGTGAGGCCAGTCAAACAGTTTTCACATTTGCTAGTGTAGACTGGTCTGTTCCCTTGCAAGCTTCGTGGCACACACAGGAGTACAGACTTTGTTATCCTTTGCTTTGGTGAAATGTGGGGTTGTGGTTTGGATTGGGTGTTTTGGGATGAGAAGAGGCTAATAAACTGCAGGGCACGTTACTGTGGAATTGGGATACAGTCCTGGAAAGGGAAATGCAGCCTTGCTGGGAGGCAATGAGGTGTTGTAGTCTGCCCTCCCCCATGTTCCCCCTTGCATCACAGAGGGGAATGGTCATGCAGGGAGGGAAGGCAAATGGTCAGGCTTTCATAATCTGATAGGTTTTCAAGAAAAATCTTGTACTCCATTAAATATACAGTAGTTTTTCTTCTTTGCAGTATGTGACATCCTGTTTCTTGACCTCTCACCACCACCCCTACATACATTAATCTTTTTGCTGGGAAGTCCAAGATGTTGGTTGGCTTTGTTTTGTTTTGTTTTTCCCCCCATTTAATGTAAAAATTTTTCCTTATCTGATGTTTTATTGCTATTACTTTAGGAAATGCTTGAAAAATATCTTGTTCACCTAAAGTACCTGTTCTTGTTTAGGGTTAAATGAAAAAGCTGGAGTAAAGAGGATACATGTTGCCTTCCTGCTTTCTGAAGAGTACTGATATATTTTGGGACCTTGTCACTCCACCATCAATACACAAATTCTGTATCAGTTGTCCAAAGACACCCATTGAAATCTTTATGCACTAATATGTTTCTTCAATTTCTGGGCTCCTTTTGCTTGTGAGAAAATAAGATCCTTTGTACAATTTTGTAAAGGAAAATGTAGTAGGGGAACCTACTTTAGATGTTGACTTTGTGGATAGCTGTGTGTTGCTGTGGCTTTGCAGGACCTCTTCAGAAGATTTTTCATGGAGCAGATATATTTCCCCACTCCTGCTAATTGCTGACTCTTTCTTTAAGCCATTTTCTGTGGAGTTCTGCTGTGGGGAAGTGCTGATTTTAACAAAACAGGAACACACAAGCAGCCTCATGAGGGAGTGTTTCTGGGAGAGCAGGAGTGAGGTGCAGGAAGGGAAGGATGGGTCTCTGCCTTGTACAGTGGTGGCTTGCAGTGGTGCCTGGAACCTGCCACAGCTGTGCTTTGAGTAGAATGTGCCTCTTAGGAGGAGGTGGTAGCAGCTGTCTAGTGCTAGCTGTGGTGTCTTTCCCACAGGATTGACTGCAGGGACTTCCCAAATGAAGGTGCCTCTTTCTTCTCTTAGCTTTGAGATTGTCTGCGGGTGTCAAGGAAATAAACAAAGGTAGTGCTTTTTTTCTTCATTTTTAAAGGAGGTCGAGAAACAGAAGCTACTGTGGAGGTATTGCAATATGACTTTGAGAAAGAAGGTGCCAGGGGAGTTTGTAGTATTTCTTCCCCTCCCCTCTTCTCCTGTCTGTGTTTCAGAGGTGGTGTTTCCTGGGCTGCCTGCTGGGTAGCTGGTATGGGATGGAGCAAGAGTAGAACAGAGCAAGTTCTGTGGAAGTACTGACAGCTGGTGTCAAACACAGCAAGCAAGCAGTGATTCAGGAACAATCCTTCTGTCTTAACCATGCATTTCTCCTGAATTCTTGAGTGTTGCAATGCTGATGCCATTGATTTCTAATTCATGTGGTGTTCGACCAAGCAACACAAGAGATGACAAATGAAGCCGTAGGAATTTCCTTGACCAGTGTTTGTTAGTGACTAACATGCCCTTGCAAGCTCATTAAGCTGCTTGCAGGTCTTGTTGTGTAGCTGCATTGACCGAGTCTGTGGCCATACAAAGCTGTGTGCAAGGAGCACAGCCCAGTGCAGGGAGTAGGACTGTGGTGCTGTAACTGAGGAGAGCCTGGTCCGGTCTTGTCTTATCTGATGGTGGGTTTAGCTTTGGGCAGTCATGACCGTGCTGAGGTCAAAGAGCGACATCTGACCAGCTGTTTCCTATAGAACTGTTGTCCTGTTAGTTTTCTGGTTGTTCCCAAGGCAGACAGGATGTTGGGTGTGCACTCTGACTGCTTGTTCTTCGGAGGCAGCTGGCCCGGTGTCAGTTGTTAATAACAGTGGTAAAAGTTTAGAGGAAGAAGAATCTGGTGGTTGATGTATGAAAAGTCATCCCAAGGAAGGCCATGTGAATTCCCAAGTGGAGCGTATGTGCTCCATACCTGACTTATCACTAATACAACAGGCAGAATATTTCAGAATACTGAAAAGGTATTTCGGTGGAGTAGTTAGAATATGAAGCAAGAGCTGATGAAATCTAATAAATAAAGCATCTTGATCCATTAAAGCCTTTGCCTTCACTGAAAATATTCATATTCTTAAGTTCTTTGTTGGATTAGGGTAATATCCTCTAAATAACCTGGTTGATAGAACAAAGGAAGAGAATTTTAGGAAAGTATAAGCAATCAGCAGTAATACGAATTTTTTTTTTTTTTTTCAATTTGCTGCTGAGGTTAAAATAACAGGAACCAGATGTAAAATAGCAGATATGTTTAGGACTTGAATTCACTTTGTCAATTACCATGTCGTGTCTCGGAGAGAACGGGAGGCAGAAAGAGCAGTGTGCTCTGCCAAATGGGCAGGAATTTTAAATTCTCTTCTGTTTCTCACTTTTGAGAAGCTGAATCAAAAATACCTGTTGCTTGCGCAAGTACCTCTGGCTCATTGACTTGAAGATACTTTCGCAAAGGAAGAGTAGTGTTCATAGTAATTCTCATTAGACAGTGTGCATTGCTTGTTATCTACATGTAATTGAAGTTCTAGAAATGTTCTATAAAGCATATCTTTAGAAAACCCCTTATTTTCAACAGAAACCTTAAACAAAAGCTGTATTAGGCTACCATCGTTTTAGTGATACTATAATTAATTTGCTATTTCCTGCCTCTTATTTAGAAGTTGGAAGCTCAGCCAAAATACGTTTGGAAGATGAACAAAAGGGTTTGATTTGCCAAGAGATACAACCTCTTTTGGGGCGAAGAGTGAACCACCACTTTCTGGTCTTTCTCTTGAAAAACACTTCTTTCTCATTGCTATAGGTCTCACTCAAACTGCTTTCCTGCCTCCTTCTGTTTTGCAAGAGGCTGAGTTGCAAATTATGACACTTAATAAATTATAGCAGGCTGGAAAGGAGGGATGCTGATGGAACTGTGCCTGTCAGTGAGATGTTGTGAAAGTGCCTCTTTTAGGTCTGTTTATCTGAATTTTTAAGAGGTATCCCAGGAAAAGGATAATAAATGCACCTTACGCAAAGAGATCTTTTCCCATTGAAAATCTGTGATGCCTGTTATCATTTGTATACCACAGCAAACTAGAGGTCAGAAAGGTACTGACAGCACACTTTGGTGTGTTGTTTTGTTTTTAAATCAGCTCCGTTTCCTGGGATCCTCTGAGTTGTGATTTAGACCAAGTCCTCCATGAAATGCAGTTGCTAGCAGGTGGAGTGGAGAAAGACATGGACTTGGTTGCAAGTGTTGGGCTGACTACACCATAGTGTCTTTGCAGAGCAGCTGACTCTCCAGTTGACTGAGAGCTTTGTTTCCTGGCTTCCTTGGGCTTCCACCAGCCCAACTAGAAAAATTACAAAGCTGGGTCTTGCTGAAGAACAAAACGCTGCTGAGTGAAATGATTTAAGTATGTGTGTTACAGCTAGGCAATACTGGGGTGTGAGGGAAGAGGGGAGCAAGGGTCAGTTCCTAAGAGAGAAGTGCTTGCTCCAGTCTTGGGGATGATGTGAGAGCTGAATCCCTTTCCTAAGGGAAAGAAAGGGTGTCTTTCTGAATCTCGTTAGCTGGAAGGTGGGTGCTGTGGAGAAACTCCCTGCATTGGATAAATTTGTGTTCTGTCTCTGCACAGAGCCCTTCCAATCCTCTGTGTATGTGTGTTTGTGTGAGATGTCTCTCAGGGGACCTTAATGTTGTGGTTACCATGGGAGCCAATTCAAAGTGGATTGTCGTGCCATCAGAGCTAAAAGATATGTGTAAATCTGTGGTAGCATTTTGGAGAGGTTTGGGATTTTGAATATTTCTTGCAGGAAAAGTATTTCTATTATTTACATAGGGATATTACTTCTTTGTGTGTTAAGCATTTCTGAAATCAACCCGGCTCTGTGATAGACGGGACAGATAGACAATCTGACATGAGTACAGTAGAAGAATTTTAACTTGGGATAGATGTTTCCCCTGGGAATTGTTCTGTTTGGTTGTAGTGTTTCTGAGGTACTTCTATCCTATTCGAATACTATAGTGCACTCATCAAAATCTAAGAAGAATATTTTCTCCTTGCATATCTTCATCCTTTCCACTGCCCTGTTTGTGTTGGCTGGCGCTTTCACCTGCCAGAATTCCCAAGAAAAATCCTCAGCTGAGACTTGGAGGTGCTCGTTCCAGAGAAGACCACTGTGATAAGCACAACATGTTATGCACCTTGGACTTGCTTTTTCATCCATGGAAATCAAATGGTTATTCATGCTGGACCCCTACAGTTTAAAACATCTGCTTGTCACCAGAACTTGCTCAGTGACTTTGGACTTAACAGCTTGGGGGCTGAGCTCTGGACCTCCAGGATCTCTAGGTTCCTGTGCTGACAATGCTTCTAGCACTCACAGCATCTCAGGCCACCAGCACAGCAGAGGTGGCAGATGTGCTTCTTTGGAAACTTTTTTGTGTGAAGTTATATCAAATCTCTAAATTTTAATTGCTAATTTATTTTAGAAAGAACAGTTTGTCTCTGACCTACATATGGGACTCAAATGTGACTTTCTGGCTCTTAGAAGACTTTTTATTGTTGAAAATCTGAAATAGTATTAAGACTACAGGGATGCTGTTGTCTCTTTTCCTGTAACTTTTTTTTTTTTTCCTGCTGGTAATCCGCATTCTTAATTCTTCATGGAGAAGAAAGCTGCATCAACAGGTGGAGAGTTAGGAACTGTTTCATCAGTTGCTGTTTGTAGGTCCACTGGGGAATTAGAGGAGAGCTCTTTTTGAGCAGAACAGATTAGGGTTTTTTTAATGCCCTCTCTGTAGGATTCTTTTTTTAATTGTTCTTGAGGGGTTTTTCTTTTTTCAGTACAGAAAAAATCTGGTCTGTGCAAAGAATTTTTAGTATTAAGGGCTGTAGATTTTGATGACTTCTCAAAAAAGAATTACAAAACTCTCAGCCACCCCTGGAGACCATTCTTGTCCTATGCAAAAGTTCTCCATTGAAAAATCTAATTCTTTGTTCCAGTGTTACTGGAATTGTTTAATTTGGTTTCGCTCATTTCTTAGGAGGAACTGTTTTCTGTGCATCAAGTGCACAAGCTATTAAGAAAACTTTACTGTATCATTCCCTAGACATATGGCATTTCCATAATAACATTACTATCCAGGCAATTTCATTCAGATTTTATCAAATACTCTAGGCAGACCTGTTTCAGGAACTGGATGGGCTGTTAAAGATGCGTACACCTGAGGAAGCCAAATTACAGTAAGAAGTAGAGCATTGTTAAGGAACTGGAAAAGAGTTATTGTAGTAGACAACAAGAAGAGTATAAGCTTTTGTTGCAGGTGACATGAAAATGAGGGAGTCTCCGAAACAGAGAGGAAACAAAGCCTGATATCCTATATTGGATGATAAACTGATAGTTCCTCTCATGCAGGAATTCCAAAATACTTCACAAGCATCAGTGAATGATCTGGTTGTAGAGTCATGGTGTACTTCAGCACTTGTACGTGTTGTAAAAACTTCCAGGGACATTTATGGTAGGACAGTGGTTGATGAACGGGTCATGCCCAGGGGAGTGGTAGTGTCACCATCCCTGGAGGCATTTTAAAAACATCTAGATGTGGCAGTGCTGGGTTAATGGTTGGATAAAATTTAGGTCTTTTCCAACCTAAACAGCTCTGTGATTTGGCATTTAGTTCAGTAGAACATTGTTGAAGGATAAAGCCATTCTTTGCAGAAGAGACAGTTTTAATGGAAGGGAGCAGAGGATATTGGTTCTAGTCTGTGAAATGAACTTTTATTGAACGCTGTGTGCCTGAGCACCTTTCGTTCAGGGCACAGGATTTCAGCTTCCAGCAGAAGCTGTTTGTACCTGTTTAAAAGCTGTTCCCTCAAAACAATGCATACTGCTGTGCATATGATTCTCCCTCAGGGAAGAGAGAATAAGCTGAGCATCGGATATTAGCTGCAGCACTTAGTGCACTGCTGGGAGGCACTGGGGTACGACAGTGATACAGGCAGTGTCACAAGCGCTGCAGCACAGGAGAGCAAGTGTCGGTGCCAGCAGATGTGTTTGATGTGCACCACAGGATTTCTCTAGAGCACCGCTATGGATAGGCACCTAAGCCAGAAGCATTTTTGCTCCACAGTCCCCAGCTACTCTGTAAATACAGCTACAGCATCTTGTGGCTCCAGCAAATGCCAAAAAGTAGAGAGGTAGCTCTTTTTAAGATTGAGGCAAGCTATCTCTGCCAGGAGAACTCACCTCAGCATAGCTGGCAAACCTCTGCCTTCCCTGTGCCGTTTGCTGCTCAGAGCAAGCTTGACTTCCTGAGCTAGTACAATACAATTTCTTGATTGATTTTTACGGACAGGATTTTTACAAAACTTGCTTTGGGATTTAGGAACCTACTTGTCACTGACTTTCCTTGGGGCATAAGCATTGATTCACTGTGGCTATCTGGAGAGAGTCTGAATGCTGTTACAGCATCCTTCTGAAGACGCTGGCAGTGCTGTATAAGCAATTCATGAGGCCTTACAGGCAAGGGAGATAAATTGTTTGCTTTTTTATCAACTCTGTATCTGTTGGGGTAAAAAAGGCTGCCTCCATAGTGCTGAGAGAGTAGACTATAGCAAGGGTTTGGGGCTTGCAGTGGCAGATGCTGCCAGCTGAAGAAGGATTGTTGATATTACAAGGGGTGCTGGTGTCGCAGTACGTGCCTTATATACCAAATTCTTGGTCACTATTTTTTATGTAAAATTCACATGGTTACTCTGAAGTCAACTGTAGTTGCATAGGTTCTTGGGGAACAGGAAAGATGTTAAAAGACTATGCATTTTCCATCTTTTTTTTTTTCCTTTTTTTTTTCACCCCCCCCATAACAAAGCTACTCTGTTCAATCTGGGCTTTTGATTTTCAAATTCATTTCTGAAAGGATTTCTCAACAGAGGATTTCTATTCCTAGCCATGAAAGACTGAGCTTTAAAGTACTGTTTTCATTTAAGAAATTTGATCTGTAAAAATGCTATGTCTGCATGGGCACTGTATGTTAGCACTTTGGGCACGTTCTTGTGCTGATTTCTTGTCAAAGACAGTCTTTTCCCTATGTCTTCTTCAAAGAGTCTTTTACTTATTTTTGAGGCCTGAAGCCAGTACTGTTGTAAAATATGATAATGTCTTCAAACTGACAATTACCTGGAGATATTTTTTCTTGGATAAATTTCTCTGCCGTTACTTTCCTGTCCTATGTGCAGGAACAAGGCAGCAGTATAATTCTTACCTGCTTTCTGTTTTGTTTAACCCCATTTCATGGAAACCCTTCTTCAAGGATCACAGTCATGCATTTGAATTGGGACACCTGATCTCAGCTGTGCTGGAAGGGCAACATAAAAATGACAGAAGCGAGACAAAGTGTAGTGTGAACAAGCTCCAGTAGCTTAGTTTTGAAAAGCTTTGTTCAAGGTATCACATAAATATGACAGAAGATAGTTTTATGGTTTAAAAAATAAAGAGAGAATTATGTAGGTAATCTTTGCAACCTAGTACAAATATCATAGTACACAGAAATTGAAGTGTTACAGCTTTCTATGATCTAAATTGGCATCTAATCTTAGTCAGTAGGTGAAACAACACTTGAGCGTTTTGTTTATAGTGATTGCTTTTTTTATCACTTAAGAACAAAGTGGTGTTTTGAAAACCTTCATAATGTGAATCTGGCAAATAAGGCAATTCAGGTAATAAGTAAAATCTGTGAAGATCAAGGAAACTCAGTGCTTTACACCATATTTATAATTGGCCTAGACCTTTATTTTAATGTTCTGGCTCTAAGTCTGAAAACTGCTTTGGGGGGAGGAGTTATTCAGACCAAAATCACTTTCCATTTAGAGCCTAAAACTGTGTTTTGCCTGTTATCTGGGATTTTTTTTTTTTTCAAATCAAGAAGTTGCCTTTCTTGAAAAGGAGATGCTTGACTGAACAGGGACTGCAGTATCTGTGGAGCAATTTTTTTTCTTGTCAACATAAAACCATCAATTGATGTTAATTCTATGTAACTGAAGCTGTCTAAGAATCTAAGCAGACATCTGACTAGTCATTTAGGGCTTTCCTCTGCAGGTGACAGGGGAAACGAAAGGGAGACTCATCCCACCTCAAACAGGGCTGTTGAGGAATACACTTAGAGCAGGTACTGGGTGTGCAGCTGCAGTGGGAGCTGCAGGTTGTGCCCTGGGTGGGGGACATGGTGGGAGCCCCAGGCAAGGGGCTGTGACCTGGTGCTGACCCTTTGTGTGACAAAGTGTGACCTGTGACCAGGTGACTGGGCTCAGCAGAATGACAGTCTTGGGGCTTAATAATCTTAAGTCTATGGGCTCAATAGTTGGGCGTGTAGGGAGTCAAAAGGGAGTCACTGGAACTGCCCATTGTGAAGGGGCCTTGGTCCCAGCTGTGAAAGTCAGGGGTGGTGGGAGTGTGACTGCCAGAGTGGCTCCTGGATGGTCAGACAGGGCAGCTTCCCTAACAGGCTGTACTGGAGTTGCTGTTTCTTTCCTTTGGCTGTACAGGGAGCCCAGATGTCCCTCTGAGACTGACTGTATCCGACAGTTAAGTGGCTCAGGTTGTATAGAGATGTTTGTGCAATTTGAATCCCAATCATCGTCCTTATAGCAAGAAGTTTTTGGGTTCTAGCTGACATTGCTCCTGGTAGCTTGTCATTCATTTGGAATGTCAGCCATGTGAGTGAGTGCTTTCTTCCTTTCTTCTCATACAATTATTTACTTTTAAATGAATATATTTTTAAAAATTAATTTAAAAATTCTAGAACCGGTAGATACGTAAAATCAAAAGTCAATCTCCTGCAGCTCAATGCTGAGCTGCAGACTCGCTGTTTGACTTTGATAAAGCCAGATTGTCTATGGTATCGCTTACCTGTCAGTGAGAGACAGACAGCTACCTCCAAGGGGCTTCTGAAGGTAAGTACAGTCAGGATTTTAAATTCATATACTGAGTGCTCCTAGGAGGATCGAGAGAGGAGAAGTTATTGCATGTTCTTGTATAACCAAAACATCCAGTGAAAAGTCGCACAGAGCAAGTCCTGCTTTCTTTTCTCCTCTTCCACTTTAGTGTTTTTGCTTGGAGATTCTGAAAATATTTCACTGACAAATTCTAACTCTGAATAGAGATGAAAACTCACTTGTTTTGCTTTTTCTGTTTAAATTTCAAAAAGCATCATGGTATCATAGGCTACTAAGCTGACAGAAGAAAGGTCAGTAGGAGAGCGAGTTTTCTCTCGGCAAATTTCCTGACCCGAAACAAAGCTGGCAAAGAGCTGTCAGAATATGTTTTTGTCACAGGAACAGAAGAGGAAGACTGGACACTTATCAATTGGTCTTCAAAAATGGGTTGCTCTGAAGAATCACAGAATCGTTCCAGCTTAAGACTGGGATCCTGTACTAGGCCTGGAGTCATCGTGAGAAAAGAATGCTTTCGGGGCTGTCATATCATTCTTGCTGTTCTGGGTGCTGGCAGTGCAAAATGTCTTGGTGGTGGACACAGAAACCTCATCTTTGCTCTGGAATGACCAACAAACGTGATCTCTTTTCTAAGACAAGAGTGTCTTTCTCTTCTGAGTTTTTGATGGATGAATTGAATTTCTACAGAGCCATTCCACCCTTACCTGTGAGTGTCCAGGCCAATCACTTGCTCATTCATGTAGCTACAGAGCTAATTCTGCTTCAGCTGTGGATAGGCTGTGCTGGACCTCTGCTTGATTACTAGCTCTGTTTACCACAAGGGAGCAGTTATTAATGTGCTCTCATTTTTAAGCCTGTTATAACTCCTTCACTTTGATGAATTTCATTGTGGAGCTCTTTACTCTTTTAGCCTGTGTAAGATGTAATTCTGATTGTAGAAGTGCTTCCGTTGTTTCCCTCCCAGCTGAAGGAGGAAGCAAAAGGGCTATCGATTTTTATATAAAGATGAGTTTAATGAGACCTGGGGGTTGGGCTTGATCCAAGGCTTAGTGGAGTCGGTGGCCATCAGTCATTAGATTTCAGTGGATTTCAGCCGCTGGTATCTGACTTACTGCCATGGTGTTCAGCTGCCTGTGTAGCAGGGGTTTTGTGGGTCTTCATAAATCGTTCAAAAGCAGCAAACTATCATAGTGGGGGAGGGCAAGCAGGCTGACCAGATACCTAACAGCTTTTTCTTTTATTCTTGTGATCTGCTGTCTCTTCTTTCTACATGTTTCAACTTTGAATGTGTGGTCGTGGCATGTGTGACAGCAATTTGTAATGAAGCGTACAGCCCCAGATAATACAGCAGAGCTCTAACAAGCAGCTTTCAGAGAGAAAAGATTATCTTTAACTCTGAGCTGCGTTGTAATTTTGTGGGTATTAATGTATAGTTTTTTTAAAAATGAATAGTGTAATCAGAGATAGAAAGGGCATTAAGAACATAGGCATGAGCTATGAGTGATGTAACTCAGAGGTTCAACTGTGTTAGCAATTGGGCCAGATCTGACCTGCAGGCCAGTCATGTTGTGTTTTTCTAGCACACATGTGCACATATTGATGCTTTGCCTATGAGCTTCTGCCTTTTCCTTTGGGAAGGAAAGATTTCTGTGACATGCACCAGAAGATGGCCCACTGCACTGCCCCAAGCCAGCTTGTGGCAGACATCCCCAAAAGATCAGACCATCTTCTCAGCCACAATTCTCTCTGCAAATGACTGCAGCAGCTCAAGCTTAATTTCTCCTCCTCTCCCTCTGCTTTTTCTCTACTGACTTTTGATTGACTGGTACTCTAGGTCAACCAAATGCTGTCCATTTCCCCTGATAAAAAAGCGTGTGAGCAGTGCATCGCTCTTACCTATTCAACCCTCAGGAGCTTGTTCTATAGAGAAGCAGGCTTTCTCTACACTTTGTTCCTGCAGATGTCATTTTCCAGGCTTCTTCACTATACAGTGTTAAGTAATATGTTGTATTGTCAGCTGGAACAAGTTGGTGTTGCTGTCCATTAAAAATAAGAATAAATGTATTATCACCACAAGATGCCATTCATAGAAATGGGAAGAGGAGAAAGTTTTCAATGCACCTGACTTTTAAGGAATGCAGCTATTGCCTTTACAAAAAGACAGATTTAATCTGTATGTCTAAAATGTAGTAAACCGAAAGAAAACAGCAAAATGGAACATCGTTTCTTGGAACTTACTCTTTTTTTGTCAAGTACACAGAAGGAAGATAGTTCATGATCCTTCCCCCACAAAAAAAAAAAACCCAAACCAACAAAAAAGCCTATTGTTTATCTGCTGTGTTTACTGTTAGCAATGGAGCTGTACAAGTAAAAGGAACAGAGTTCATATACCCTGTGGGTGCTAAATGGAAGTAGGATCTATATAATAGCTATTGTAAAATCCATGTCTTACCTTGGCTTAAAAAGCTGCTGGTCACCCTCTTAGATGTATCATTCCATGTAGTGATGCTGAGCATCTATTTAAACTAATAGCTTTCAAACTTGTGACAGAACCAGTACTTTGTCCTTGACACTGTCTTATCTGTAGCTGTAGCACTCAGTAAGTCCTTCTGGGCTCTTCTCTCTGCTGTCACCAGGTGCCACATGCGGTGCCATCAATGGACAATGCAGCTGGCAGGTTTCTCTGGGACTTACCTGCCTTTCTGCAGGGGCTGTTCTTGCTCTGCACCTCAGCTTGGCTCAGCCTTCGGTGTCACACAGCTGCCCAGAAATGCGCTGGCTGTTGTGCTCATTATGGACCTGTGGAATCTCTTCAGGCAGCCTGATGGCTTGCACACACTGACTTGTGTTTGGATGAAACAACAGTGGGAAGAGCCCTCCTTTTCTGGTGAGACTAAACTTACTGAGGTGGGAATTTGAAAACCTTAGCCCTGACCTTTTCAATTGTGTCATGCAGAATTCCAGCATGGTACTACATGCCCGATAGCTCTGTCTTACCATTTATTGCTCCCAGTTTACAGGTGCAGTAGCTCAGAGGTCAGACTGGAGGAGGGGAGTGAGGCAGTGGTCTGCCAAGGTCTTTCACATGCAGCTTGTGAAAGTGACACAAACGAGGCAGCTCTAAACTTTTTGACCACCCCAGAGGATAGAGCATTTATGTCTCCTTGTCATTTTTAGGCTTGCTTTAGAATCATGCATTTTTGTGTAGAGGCTGTAGGTACCCTACCTTCTCCCCTCCGAAGGAAAAGGAGGTAAAAAGATTGTAGAACTGAAGAACAGAAAAAAGGGGAGGGTGGATGCTGGCTCAGTACTTTTCTTCTTTGAGTAGAAGATTCTGATGAGAAGTAGAGGGCACCTGTGGGCATAGAGGTTTTGTACAGATGCTTGAGGATGTGTGCAGTTGTTTAACATGATGAAGGCCAACACACATGGTATGTAGAAATTGTTGTGTGTCCATCATTCGTATGAGGCATGTCTCTCCTCAGAACTGTGCGAGTGCTTGCAAGACTATTCTCTTGTGAGTGTAAAGGGCAGCAAACCTGGACATGCATTTGATTTGCTCAGGCTGCTGAGCCTTTATTGAGAGCTCAAGGTGCAACTGTGTGTGAGCGAGAGTGGGAGGAGGCTGTAAATGCTGTTGTGGTGTTGAACTGGGGAAGGGAAGACAGAAAGGAGGTCTGTTCATAGCTTTGACATTCTCTGAGGGTGACCAGCTGCATGTGACCTGCACTGAGACCTGCTTTTCCGTGCCAATCCTGCTGCTGAGGAGTGCTGAAAGCCTTCAGGGAGAGAGATGACCTGTGGCTGCTCCTGCAGAACGGTGTCACGGGTAACTGAGGGCTTGGTGAGTGCTGCTAAAATCATGTCACTTCCAGCCTTGTGTGACTTTTTACTGTAAGAGTATTGGAGAGTCGGTTCATATTGCTTGTGGGATTTCCCTGCTTCCCATACATGATTCCTGATGACTTTCACTCCCCTCAACCCCTCAATACAAGAAGTGGGGCAGAGCTCCTTGGTAGTGCTCAGTTCTGTTTGTGTACAGTGATGCCTGGTCCCGTGGTGGCCTTGAATTGCAGTGATTACGGAGTGAAGGAGGTGGTGATGGGGTAGAAGCACCTGACTGTCTAGCAGCTAGTTTTTCTTCAGGGTGTGTGCTGGGTGTTCTATTGAGAAAGTCTCTCCATACTGTTCCCACTGCTGTGCAAAGCTTTTCTGGTGCCTCCTGGGAGCAGGGACAACTGTGTGTGTTTTACTGTGTGTTGGGTCCAGAAGTGTTGTGTGGGTGGTGGAAAAATGGCAGAGATGCATATGTGCTTTTCTAGAACTTGCACTATTAGTAGCTGTGTACTTAATACTGATCTCCCAATTTATATCATGTTATGGATTTATTTATTATATGCCCTTGTGGCAAGAGGCCTCTGACCCCTCATGCTTTTGGTATCTTTTTACAAAGTTCGTAGAGATAAACTGACATCTGGAGGCACATGGGAGGTGATGGCACAGTAGAGCTGAAGCCCTTTCTTAATGGACTTAGGCTCTCTCTGCAATCAGAATTGGCACATGTGACAGTGCTGCTGCTGTGCTTTCTTTTGGCCTAGTTTTCTAGGTGCCTTTGCCCATACAAATTTCTGAAAATTGATTCTTCCAGGGCCTCCACAAGCTGTGCTGTGAGCTGCTGCAGAGCATTTTGCTCATTTGTTCTAGGTGACTTTCCCAGGGTCAAGGTGAGTCGATGGCTGAGCCCTGAGTAGAACTGAGAATATCAGATTCCTGCTTGTTTGACCTGTGGAAGCTGCTTTGGTAGATTGCTTTTTCAGGTAGTGCAACACTTGGTATTTTAGGTACATTTAGAAGATTTCCACATGTGGCTTGTGGTACTAGCGTGTAGATTGTTTTTTCTTTAGTATGAAAAAGATAGGTGGGAGGAGGATGTATGATTGCACTGGGTGAGGTTTTTCAGGGGTTATTTTCCTTCCTCCAATTATTATTTACCATATGAATAGCCCCTTTTCGTAAGAACAATGTTATGCTTTCAAAGACTAATAGTCTAGACATACATTAAACTATACAATGCTAGAAAATCTTCCTTCCTTCCTTCCTCTCCAACAATCACCACATACATCTCTTTCCTTGCCAGTGAAGGCTCGGCATAGAACAGTGGTATCAAGGCTATTATTATAATCTGAAAATTGTGAATTGAGAAGATGAACTAGATATCTGTGTAGTCTATTTTCTAGGTTATTCTTAACTTGAGAACAAGATGCATGCTTTATTAGTTTTCTGTCTTTTGTGCCCTGATATTAACCAGATGAGAATATTAATGAAATCGTATAAACATAATGGAAATAATTTTAAAAAATAATTTCAAACGGAGAATTGCAAAATATCACATGCAATCCTATAGTTAAATGTGGGGTGGAAATTAAAAGTTTGGAAAGCATACTACAGCAAGCACAGTGTCACGCTATGACCTTAACAAGGTACTGTCAGAATTAAAGGTGGTGTATTGAGAGTCTGCCCCCAGGGACTCCTATCTTTCGGAGAGTTTGAACTCATTAGTGATTAAAGGCTACCCTTCTGGTATTTGAAAACAGTTTTAGTGCTATTATATTGTTTTCTTTTATATTTTTATCTCTTCAGACAATTAAAGTAAGTTTGGCTGCATAACATTTTCTGTGCTCCCACCGTCTACTGTGTCCCTGCCTCTTCTCTTTCCGTTACTATTTCCTAGCTTTTCTGCACCTCACAATGATACTGCTTTTCTAGTAATGGTGTAACTCTTAGAACTACACTAAAGAATCCCATTAGAAAAACTCAAAAACTAAAAAACCTCTCTAAAACCACAAGAATTGATTTCATTTGTGTATAGAAAGAAGAGTGATTAAATGTGTGTGTTGAAAGGGTGAATTAAATGTCTTTTACTGATCTGGAGCTTAATTGGAGTACTGTGATAGATACTGAGTTTTACTGATGTCTTTGAGTATGTAATAAGGGAGAAAAGGTTGCTTTTTATGTTAAGGACAGACGTACTTGAAGAAAATGAAGATGTTGATTGAAGTTCCTGTTTCTGGGATTTCCCCTATAATTGTACATTTAAAGCAGTTGCATGTACTACCCATGTGAGGTGACATAATTTAACACGCCACTTGGTGCAGTTTGTTCCCTTTTTCCTCTGCATGTGTTTTATTAACAAACAAGCAAATTGATCTTACGCCAAATGCCAGTGGTTGGCAATACCTCTAAAATCAAATTGTCTTCATGCAACTCATTGGGAATCATTTGCTACTGGTGAAGCAGGGCTCTCAGAGGAATACTATTAGCATTCCCAATAAGCAGCAGAGAAATATGGAAGTGTATGTTATAAACATCAGGGATTATATTGTTTTCTCTTCTGTGTCTAGGACTAATGTGGCTTTATTCCAGTTGACATATTTAAGAGATTTTTTTGACCCAAGATGAAAATGAGAGGTCAGTTGTTTAAGTGGTGTGAACACCCAGAGCTCCAGAGAAGACAGGCACTCCTGGTTTAGCCAAGCAGATGATAACTGCAAATTTTTTGTTAAGTATTTATATTGCCCTGTTGGCTCAAATGAGTGTGCTTCAATTTTTTGTTTTTGTATGTGAGGATCTGGCATCGCAAATTCAATTTAAATTCTAATGGGAGCATGACTAGAGCTGCATAAACGACATCTGCCTCCACATTAGAGTGGTCATCTATGGCAAAGATTTCAACATGGATTCTTACCTTGAAATGAACATCCTGATGACTGGCCATGAATTCATGTTGGTTTTTTTTCCCTGTTTCCTCTGGCTGCCAAGTATAGAGTTGTTTATGCCAAATAGCTCAATTTCTCTGGGAGCAATTGTGAACCTTCCTCCAAACCGCCCAGTTGCTAATGTACTCTCCTAAATTGTGGCTCAAATCTCTGCTCTGTGTTGATATGGGAAGGATTTGACCTAGGTGTTGTGATTCTTTTGTCTGTGGGAGAAGAATCAGCTTGAGCCCGCTCTTTGGGACACTTGAGAATCAAACAATGAGGCACAAGTGGGATAGAGAGGGGAAGAGTCTGTTACCCAGGGATTGGTTTTTTCTTAAGCCAACACAGCCTGACAAATTGAACCTAAATGCATCAATAGCTTTGCGTTAGTCAGGTGTTTTCTCACCACCTTATTTTGGTGAAAACATGGTTTGCCTGAAGCTTGGAGAGATTATGCAGGCTTTGTACTTCTCTGTAGAGGGTTTCCAAGAGGACAATCACAAGGGGAGTAACAAGACTTCTCATCCTTAGCTTCTGACAAGGATCCTCCAAGATAATTTTCTTTCTTCAGCAGAGAAAAGTCTGAGGTTAACTTTTCCAGGCAAGTAAGGTGACTGGCAAATGTGCACAGGGATGTGAAAGGTAATACAAATGTAAATGTATGAGTGTATCTGTTGTATTTTATTACTGATGAGTATGTAATAGAAAATACAAGGGGACGATTTTTATTTCTTTACAAATACTCTTTATTTCTTTTATATAAAAGTAAACCTTTACAAAATTATATGAAATGCAGCTGCATCTAGTGAACTAATGCAGACTCTGCTNTAGTAATATTTATACTTTCAGGAATCAATGCCTGATAACAGAGTTCTGTAGTTTGGTCAGGCATACTGACCCATAGCTGAAGACTCTGATCTGGGCAGAGCACAGAGACTACCTGTCTGTGTCCTGATCTGATGAGCTAGCACGATAAATCATCTTCCACTCCCTGTAAATCACAAGGTATTAATGAAGATTTATATGTGTACACATGGTATGTTGGGAGATTGGCAGATTATTGCTGGTCCACTCCGTCTCCTGTTGCAGCATTTGAGGAAGGGCAGGTCCTAGGGAGCAAATTTTGGATTTGGCTGTTGTCTCCCGTAGAGAATAGGAGCAGATGTTGGTATCTTGGCTACACGCAGTTCAGTGAATCGCAGTGAATTCCTTCACCATGCTGAGGGATCTAATTGAATGAGGTGAGCTAATGGGAGGATGGCAGTGTTTGCAGCACCATGGGAAATGAGAGACTTCCCTGCTGCCATGTTGGTGTAAATTGGCAGATTCCCAATGAAATGAGTAACCCCCTAATTCATACACTAGGATCTGGCCTAGACTGGATCCGTGCACAGGGTGTGCTGTGTCTGTCAGAGGTTATGTAGTTCCTCTTTGCAGAAACACAGTTTTTAATTGCTTTAATTGGTTTGGACAGTAGATACCTGATTCTACCAGTATGTCTGCTGCTAATGAAATCTGTGGTACAGAATCGTTATTTATAAGTAGTCTATTTTTAGCAGTGCTGCTGTAACAATTTAAATGCTCTGAGCTCTATGTACCCTGATGGGCTTTTTGTGTATGTTTATTATATGGGAACAGCTGGGTATTTGAGAACACAATTTGTTACCAGGGTTTCGCTAGGTGGTAAAACTATATGGCTGTTCCCCTGACTCGGCTGAAGTTTGTTATTAATAGGATACAACAGAGTCTGGTTTCATAAGAAATTGTGAAAAGGGTATGTCATTCTCCTGGCTCGCTAGCCATCTCAGCCATTGCTTCTTTACAAGTTGACCTGACATTGTGCTTGGAGAGATACCTAAAGCAGGTGGTTGCTTGTTGCTCACTCATCTCTTTGTAGGTTATCTGTCAGGTTTGTCAAGAGCAAAGAAGTTTAAAACATTATTTCCTGCAGAATGATGAGTTCTCTTCTGTGATAGTTGTCCTTTGCTCAGGGCTGTTACCTTACTTTTGTTCTCTTTCTGTCAACAATGTGTTTAAATTGCAAGGTTGGGAAGCCGCGTTTGTAGATTCTCTTTTTGTCCTGATGGCAGTGCAGGGTACTGTCTCCTTGTGTCAGTTTGCAGATGTGGAGATAGCAACTGCATGAGAATTACTGCTGTGTAGCAAAGTTTGACTAAAAATTATAGCTGTCTAGTGTTAACTTGTAGTGCGTGATTTATGGGGCATGGGGCCAGTGGCGATGCCTCTGACCTTTTCCAGTGGGAACTGTGTAACCCTGTGTCCTTACTACCCTAAGAGCTGGTCCTCCTGCTGGATGCAGATGCCATCACAGGACTTCTTTCCTGTGTAGAGTTTACAACAACCATGAGGCCCGATTAGACATGTGGAATATCCTGATCCAGTTGGGATGCATGTGTTACGTGTTGTCTTGAATTGAATAAGCTCTCACGTGCTTCTCCCTGCTGGTGTTTTGTTGCATGCTTGCAGCAAGCACCCAGGAATGTAATGGTTGAAATTACTTTGGCCTTTGACAGGGTTTTGGCTGTTTCATTACTACAGGATTTCTTCTGCTGAGTTTTGTGCTCACATCAGCACAGAGGTCCTGACTGAAAGGCTGTCATTGCTGTCTGAGGGCCTGTACAGGCTAAATTACCAATGGTTATTGTTACACACAAGTTTTGGAATGGGAACAGCAGAAGTTCAGAAGCAGTAAACTACCCCCTACTTTTTTTTTTTTCAGTTAAAAATCCCCAACACAACAACTAACCCCTTCCCCCACCCCTCTACAAACTTCTCTAAGCGAACAGAGAAACACAACATGTACAGTGCAGTTGATTTTTTTCTCTTGCTCCAAGACTTATCTGATCATCATGTCCTCAAAGATATTTAAAAACTGCTGGCTGTTATTTAAGGATGCTATTAAAGTCCTTGCTTTGGAGAGTTTGGGTAAATGTAGAATTTAATTTAATTAACCTTCATCAGTCTTTCTTTCTGCATGAAAAGGTGACCTTTATAAAATGCCATTTACATACCCAAGAGCCTGCTGCTTGCATTTTTCTATGTCTATATATCTATATATAAAGGCATATTAAAATGTATTTACATATGTTTTAGATATTTAAGGACCATTTATTATGAACATTGGTGTTATATACAGACATATATTGAAAAACCGTACCCAGTGGTAGGCTCTGGTTGTTCTAAGTATTATGTAGTTAACCAATTCCCATCAGAAAATGGATGTAGAGCTGGTGGATTCATTTAGGAGTCAGGTTGTATATGTCGGAGTTGTAGCAGAGTGTTTAGAGGCATTGCTGGTAGCCACGAAGGCTATGGAGTAGTCCCAGGATGGGTATATAGTAATAGAAATCCTCTGATCCAAAAAAGCATGTAAGCTCAGCAGGCTGGAAAATGTTGGAATACCGTGGCTCAGAGTGGGGAGATGACTGTCCAGGTCACATTGCTTCACTGCATTTCTTCTGAACCCCTGCAGCAGGGATGCTGTCCCCTGGACTGACCTGTCTTTTCTTGTTTGTACATTCATCACTCGTTCACATGAACAATTTTTCCTGTTTTCCCATGCCAGGGAGTCTAGAAGAGAGATTTCTTAAAAGCTTTCCTCAACTAAGACAAGTGTGAATAAACAGAGGTTTTGGAGACTATGAAGTCTAGTATGCTTGTTAAGTTCCTCAGATTGAATTTGCCTTTAATATGCTCTTGGGGTTGGATTTCAAATGTATTTAAGTTTCTAAAGATGTGAACAGATGCTTAGTAAAATTTTCAAAGCTTTTAACTTGCTTAGGTGCTTTTGAAAATCCCTTTAAATGTCTGCGTGCCTTTAATCTCCTCAATAAATTTGCAAATCCTTAGAGCCTGATGTTCAGCATTCAGGACTTGAACAAGGTGTGGAGTCTCTGCCTTCTGTCCATATTTCTGTAGCTGTATTTATTGTAGCTGGGAGACTTGCATGCTCACTGTAACTGTGTAAATGCAAATAGGTCCCAGTCTTAAATCTGACCCTCAATAGTGCAGGTGTAGGATGTTCCCTGAATAATCATTTCAGACACAGAGGGCTTGTGGAATTTGTAATTGACATCTGTCCTGTTCACAGAGGGTGTTCTGCTCTCACTCTTCCAGAAAATCCCTTCTTTGAACAAAGTTTGTATAAAAAAGAGGTTCCTTGGCTGTTAAAATATGCTTGCTCTGATTTGTAGCACCATACAGCTTGCACACAATTACAACCTCACTTTCTCCTGCCGATGGAAGATGCATGATAGTAACCAGACATGTGTATTAGAGGGAGGGAATTACCTTAGTGTTGGTATCTCTGTTTCTTGCCTGCTGAGTAACTTAACAGTGGAGATGAATGGCAGAGCTAGTGCAAAAGTAGTGCACTAATTTATCCTTGAAATCTAGCAGGCACACTGAGATTACTCAGAAATGTTCCTCCATGGCTTAGAGCTGGAATTAGTCCTGTTGTGATCATAGCTCAGTGGTAGAGAGAAAGAGCTCTTAAGTTTCAGGCAGAACAAAAAAGTTGATGGATTTAATTCCTTCAGTGTGTTTGGTTTGAATAACTTACTTTTGGGCTACTCATTTTAGGACCCATCTCCATTTTAGAACCTGATTTTGAAATTAGCTCCAGTAAGCTTTGGAAGAGATTGCCAGAGTAAATATGCAAGAAATGCTGCATGCCAAGCAGTGAGTATAATGAGGTTTGGTGTGATAGCTGGGAACTGCTCCATTGCTTTAAGGAAGCCGCCATCTCATGTTAGAAGCTGTCTCCTGTGTTTCTTATTGCCAAATTAGTTTTTTTTTTTGTTGGTCTTTGGTAAATGAGCACAAGAATGATAACACTAAGGATCATGGAGGAAATTTTAGTAAACTTACTGATTTAGTAAATAGGGTAAAGGATTTCAACTTCTAGAATGCAATATGAATTTTATTTCTTAAGTGAAAATGCTGAGGACTTCAGTGTCAAATGGAAGCAGAGTAGGAATAAATCTTCTTGAGAAAGCTGATCTGCCAGTTAAGCTTTGAGAACCAGTTGTTATTTTTTCCCAGTGATTGTTTTTTCATTTTGCAGGGCTCTGGTTATGTAATAAAAAAAAATCACTATTAACCCAATCAAATAAAACCTTGCAAATGTTGAAATGATTGCTGGGAAATAATTGTCTCTGAAATTTGTACCACACACTACTTACTTTGCTCCTGACATTTGCTCCGTCATGTCTTATGGGTACTCCTTACAGAAAATGAAATTGCCCTCACCAGTAAAAAGTAATGTATTCCCTGTCTGGGGTATGCACTAGATGATTAAAGGAGGGACCTCTGGAGGCTGAATTTAGTGATACTCTAGCCTTTTTTACTTCTGATGCTCTCTGTGTCTCTCAGAGACATTATCTCATTTCTCCATTTCTGTTACTGCATAGTGTTTATATCTGTAGCACCCGACACTGAGACTTTTTGTGAGTTGGTGACAGTTTATTTTGACAGCTTTGGAGAAAAAAGATGAAAGTGTCTGAACCACCTGGGACTTTCCACTGACCCCTGCTGCTGCTGAGCTTTGCATTAGGCCCTGGAAGGGACCTGTGCGGGACCACTGCACTTGCTCCTGAATTGTTGTGCAAGGTGGGATTAAATCCTGGCACTGAAAGGAGTCTGTGCCACTTTGGTTTGTGTTGTCTCAGCAAGGTCTTGGAAGCTGTGCCACCCTTAACTGTGAAGGCAGGTGACTCTTGTGCATTGTGGTGAGGAGCCAGGCTGGAAAAATGTCTTGTGTGATTGCAAGGGGCAGTAAATGGAGGGAGTGAAGGGGCGGGAGAGAGGCTATGGGAATATTGAGCCAGCTCAGTCAGAGCTGTTGATTTTGAGTGGGTATTTGTATTTTAGGGTGACATGGTTTTTCAGTAGTCTCATCTGATTTCTGCATAATATCAGGTAGCTTGTAGCTATTTCTGTTCCTGAGGCTTAGATAAGCAGATTGCTCTGCATACACAAAGGTATTACCTTATCTGGGAGTTCACTCTTGCACAGAGGAGAGCTGTTCAGCTTCTTCTGCTCAATGCTTCCTGTTTTTCTGTAGCCTTTCTGGTGAAAAAGGGTGATTTTTTTTTTTGGTTTGTTTTATTTAGTTTTTAAATTTTTTTTCCTTTTCTCCCCTCCTCACCTTGGTGGAATCCACTTCTCTTCTACCTTGAATTATTCTGCAGAGATGCCTTGGCTTCAGATCATGGTGCCAGGAGTATGACTGGGATACTGCAGGCTGTCACTAGTACCTCATCTCTACGACACTGGCACCTTGCTGAAGAGGCTGGTCTTGCTGATTGAGAGCTGCTGTTCTGGGTCATCTGCCTGCCAGTGCAGTGTCCCTCCATCCAGGATCTTTTTTGTGGCTGCCTGCAGCAATAACTCGAGATCTGCCTGCCATCTGGATGGCACTTCCCACAATATAACCTAGTGTTGATTTTTATGTTGGTTTATTGTGTAATGCTGTAAATACATATGGCTGTGTATAACTTTTGCCTAACTGCTGCAGCTGTAGCAGTGAGAACAGGGGGTTTGTGAGGCTGAGGAGACTTTGAGCTCTGCTGCTAATTTGCTCTGTGAGCTAAGGTGGAGGATTCTTTTGGCCTGATTTGAAAACTCTTAAATCAGTGTCTTTTTCTTAAGTCTCTAAATACATTTTGAAAAAGGGGCCCTCTGATAGCACTCCTCTTATGCTACCTCTCTTCATGTTGATGAGAAGTCTTTAGATGCAGCTGCATAATATGTTCTTGGTATGCTCAGAAATTCCGTGTGTGCCTTGCAGCACCAGGGAGAGATTTGTGTGTCTTAATCCAGCTGCAGATCGGGGCTCTAGCTAAGATGGCACTGTTTCATCTCAGCAGGGGTGACAGATTTACTGTTGGCAGTGTGATCAGTCACACTGATGGCAGAGGCTCTCCAGAGCTGGCAGAGGGCATGGGTCACTGCATGTTTTACTGCAAGAGACACATAAAAGCCAAATGCTTGTATTGTCATAAAAGCTGTCTGTTGAACTTTCTTGTTTTTCTCTTGTGCTAGGTTACATCCCAGCACACTTGGGAAACATGTGGTTCTCATTAAATGTTTCTCAATAGCTCAACAACAATCCCTAACCGGTGGAGGTCTGCGGTAACAAACAGAGGTTGCCAAATCGCTGGTGGCTGACAGAGCCAAAGTGCTGGCAGGCTGGGAGCCAGCTCACCTATCATAGTCCTCTGCATTGCCAGCCTTGGAGACGTGGAGATGTCATTTGCTCCCCATTACTTTGAGGTGTTGCTTTTGTTTCCTCATGTCTTGGTGTCCAGCGTGGGAATGGTGTCAGATGTTAGCAGCAACAGGGAAATCACGAGGATGCAGGAGGTCCATTCGTGCCTGGTTATGCAACCGTGGGATGAGTGCGTGATTTTTGGAAGAGAACTGTGTCTGATCCTTCAAGGGCACTTGGTTGTCCTTCATTTTAATTTGAAACATATGGCTATAGTTTGAAACTGAGGACAATGATGCAAGCCAGAGACACAGAACCCTGATGGTGACTGTGATCTCTGGTGGCAAATAAAAAACTTCAGCAGCCGCTTTAAATCTTTTGTTGTATGCTTTTTTCAAGTAGCTTTGTCATTGGTTGCTATAGTTGAATTGATTACTGGTGATTTGAATGCATTTAAATAGAGACTGAAATGACACCCATTCAGTACTTTAATTTTAGTTTCACTTTAATTAATTTTCCCTGTGACGTTCTCCCCTCCCGCACCTTTACTATTTTGAATGCTGCTTATGCAAATAGGTGCCGGGAGGAAGATAGATTGATCATACTGTGTCCTGTATGTAACATTAACTAAATTTTAAACAGAGCCGTTTACTAGGTGTCTGTTTCTGGTCAGTGAGAGCTTTGACTTACAAAAAGTATTTTAACACTAAAAGATGCAGCTAGGCACTAATTTAAAGAAAAGACATGTCCTATGACATTTTGGTTTGTTGAGTAAGTAGGTTTCTGACTTTCCCACCTTGTTTGTAGCTGTAGTGCAGGAAAGAGAAACAAACTATCCTGACTTTTCAACTCTGTTTTTCAAGTGAAGTATTGACATTTGGGGAAAATGCAAGTAGGAGCATTCACACTTTGGTACTTAATGAAAGCAGTATTTGACACTGTGCTATATTTGTAAAGCTTGAGTTAACCTCAAAAGTCAAAGCTGCATTATGTGTGCAGCTTTAAAAAGAACCTTCTATCACTGAAATTTGGGGTGGACATTGTTCTCTGGAGTACTTGAAAGGTTACTTGAATGTCCTAAATAGAATATGGAAGAATTATAATACGATTCCTTTTAAAAAATCCTCATAAACTTAAAACTAGGTTTGCATTCTAAAAATAAGAATTAAGTAGAGATACTTCATGTTGCTTTAAGGAAATAAGCTAACTGCGTTTTACTGGTCTTATGGTGAAGACCTTGTTTGCTTGTGTGTTGGTACAAGCTTGGAGGGGAAGGAATAACAAATGCTTCTGTCATGGCTTCAGTCCAACAAGATATATGAAATCAACATTAAAAGCCAGTCCATCAGTGGCTGTCTCTGGCACACTGTTCTGTTCTCTGAGGAAACGGGTTTCTTCCCACACAGGGAAGATGAATTAGCTGTGTGAGGAAATGGGTTTCTAGGATATTTTTCTGCAGTCAGCAAAGTTAAGTGAGATGATAGCATTCAACTTGTTTTGCTGTATTTAAGGTTTTGAGGTACCTAGAGCTTGAAATACTTAACCTCCAAATAGGCTTGCAAGAAGCTGGTTTGTATTTTTTGGGCTCTGTTAAGGTGTGTAGGGGGAAATCAGAGCCACGCTAACTAAAATATCTTCAGCAGGGATAAATAGTTCTTGGTAATATAATCGGAGTACTTCATGCACAATGACTGCAGCAGGATGTAATCTGCAATACTATCTTGTACTGCTCCTCCTCTGTAGGTCTCTTAAATAACTGTCTGCTTGGATCACAAAATCCTGCCCCTAATGTGCCAATGGTGTGGTTTAGGATTTTCTGTAATTCTGAGCTGTCTGAGATGTTGGACCTAACTACAGAAAAATCTCCATTGGAAATATCTTGTTTTCACCTTTGCATAACTGATGATGCTTAGTAAAAATTATTTTTCCTTTTTTTCGTGCATATATTGACTGGAGTTTCTGAACCTACCTTTTGGTAGGTTTATTGCTGTCCTGGTTTCAGCTAGGGTAGAGTTAATTTCTTCTCAGTAGCTATTACAGTGGTGTGTTTTGGATTTGGAATGAGAATGGTGCTGGTAACACACGGATGTTTTCGTTTTTTGCTAAATCGTGTTTATCCTAAGTCAAGGACTTTTGTTCCTTTGCATGGGTGAGGGGGTTTGCAAAAGAAGCTGGGAGGGAGCACAGCTGGGGCAGGTGACCCGAACTGACCAAAGGGATATTCCACACCAGAGAATGTCATGCCCAGTCTATAAACTGGAGGAGTTAGGCAGAGAGGAGCCCATCTGGGCTGGGGAAGGGAGGGTGAGCGAGCAATCTCTCAGAGAACCCTTCTGTTGTGGGGTTGCTGAGGGTTGAAGAACAATGGGAACCAACTGCTGCCACAACAGCACACAGTTGGCAGCATCACACCAAGCCAGGCTCCGTGGTTCCTATCCGTATGGAGATTTGTCATCTGGAGAGCCAAGGAGTGATCAGCAGGACCTGCTCACCTTTTAATAGCCCCATATGGCCAGTGCAAAAATCTATGGAGAGTGGAGTCTGACAGACTTACTCTGTGGCCTGAATAAAGTCATGCTTCCATGTAAGATGTAGAATCGTGGAATGGTTAGGAATGGAGTATTAGTCTTGGAAAATGGTCTGTGATGCACCTCATGGGGGAGTAAGGCTGAAGCTACATGGATATTGTCACAGAATCAGCCTGGCCACTTTGCAAGCTGGCTCAAAGTCTCCTTAGCTTTTGTAGGCTTTAGAGGATCGATGTTATCCTTGGCATGTGCTCCTAGAATTCTGTATTCAACAGAAAAACGTCACTTGGTGGCTATGCTGTATAATGTGTGCCTCATGCTGCCGGCAGGGCTTGGAGATATATTTATAATGCAAGGGCAATCAGAGGAGTCACCCACACAACTGAAATGTTTTCAAGAGATAAAGGCTATTAAACTGCTTGAAAAGACCAGTTGGGTCTCTAGAGGGTGAAAAGCCAATTTTGACCTTACAGAAACTTTACTTGCTGATTTTACAAAGGAAGTGTTAGCAGAAGAAAAAGATAAATCTATAATGGAATTCCTTTCTGCTCTACAAAATGTGCCCAGTAGCAAGATCCACAGAAGTTGCATGATCATTAAAAAGAAAGTGGGAACCAGAGGGTAAAACATGCTTTCTTCTCTTCCCAAATGGCTGGATTTTGTGGAATCCAGCTCTTCAAGGGAATGTTTAGCATTCCCTTGCCTGGCAGTGGGACTCTCCCACAATATGTGAGGGTGATTACATCTGTGATTGAGGGGGAGGGCAGATACTCTACTGAACAGAGTATAACATTTGCTGTCTCTGTTAGAGTGTTATTAATGTACTACTCTGACTTTCTCTTGTAGTAGTACAAACTATACCAGTTTCCAGCATTCTTATTCTGGGATAATAATACCAATGGCTATGAATTGGAAAGCTTTTTCAGTAAAATGTTATTTTGCAGTAGTTGGACTGATTCCATCAGTTCAAAATGACTACCTTGTTTAAACATTGCTTATTTTTTATCTGAAGGAAAGTACTGCAGTTTATTTGCTCTTTCTAAGATAGTATCTATATTTAAACATATTGTTGCTTTTCTGAAAGGGCTATTTCTCATATCCATTGCAATCCTTTTGTTTCCTTCCTGTGATGGCTCTTATCGAAGAGAAAAGACTCTTGTGTGCCTTTTCTGGCACAGTGGTTAGGTGCACCTAACAGGGCAATGGAAGTGTTTGTTCAGGAAACACCCTTGTTACTTGATAAATTGGCCAAAACAATGCTTGCTTTTTTATTAATTCCCTGACAGGTGCTGCTAACCAATCTAAATATAATTCTATTTAGCAAGTGAGAGATGAGAGGAGCTTGATGAATTTGTTTGATGTTCTCTCTCTGCTCTGACTTCTAAACTGGAATTGTTGACATGAGGGTAGAACTGAGGCACATGAAATGTTTCCAGCTGGTGACTCAGGGTGTGTGTGTGAGGATTGTTACTCTGACGAAGCCTCTGAAAAGGGAAATACTCTGAAGTGGTGCATTATGGTTTTTACATTGTCTTGTAGATGCTTACTTAGAGGTTATGGAAGTTGTCCTCAAGTTTGATCATCTGCTAACTTTGTTCCTATTTCAAAACTGGCTGGCATGTTCTCTGTGTAAGTTTACATGTAATTATGGCCAGCTAGAGTTGCTGAGAGGCTCCTGGATGTGGAGATGAAGAATGTACTACACTGCCTGGCTAGTCCAGAATACAAAGTGGGGTGACTTTTGAGTACCACAGCAAAGGCATTATTGGTAAAGCAGATTCCTTAAATTTGACTTCTCTTGCAGGCAGGAGCAAAGGGATCAGAGCTGTAATTAGAATCACTTCCTCTCCCTTGCAGCATGCTGCCTTGAGCCATAGCTCTGTAGCACAGGATTTGTGCCTTTAGTGTCTGTTGCTCTCACAGAGGGGGTTAGGATGTGTGGCACGAACCATTGCACAAGTCTTGTGAAGTTGTTTTTGAGCTATGAGAGCACAGGATAAGAAGAGCTGTCCTGAGCTGTGAGACCAGCTTCCTGCTGCGTTCCATCAGCATGATAAAAAAGTGGCAGTGGGCTTCAGTCTCCTGTTCTTTCACTGCTTGCTTCTATTCAAAAAGGTATCAGCATTGGGCTCCCTTCAGGTGGCTTCTGTGAGGAGATAAAAGCACAGCTTTCTCAGCTTGTTTTGCTGTGTACTTTTCCCACTTGCCCACCCCGTCTCCCTGGTTGGTTGGTGTTTTCTTCTCCACTGAACCTTTAGAGTGTTAGTTTATTTTATCTTGCAGACAGAACTGAAGGAGTTTCCAAGAGGAATGGGTATGAAGGATTTTTTTTTTTTTCACTATTCCTCTTCCTTATATGTGCCTCAGTTTCCATTTATTGGTGTATATTCAAATCCAGTAATTCAGGAGGCAAACAGTCAGGAAAATGAGTCTGGGGTGTTTTTGTGAGGCTATTTCATAGAGTACCCAAGGGACCTGTTATCAGGGGTATGAATAGGACATACCTTGTTTGTTGCATTAACATTTCTTTGCTGTAACTGTTCGTGTGTGCATTCAAGTAATGAAATCCAGGAAAACATCATCACTTCTCCACAGGTTGGGGATAACGAGAGAAAAACCTCTGTCTGCAGCTAAAGTCCTTCTTGACCTCACGTGGTGAGAAATGACTGGACACACTGCTCTTGAAAGGAAAGATGTTACTGGAGTCATACTAATGAATTAAGATGTATGAGTTCAGTTCTTACTTCTGCCATAAATTTCTGTGATCATGAGCAAGGTTCCTAATCTCCTGAAAACCTATAAATGAGATAAACAGTTTTTTTCTCCCAGCCTCATCTGTTTAAATTGTGACGTCTTTGAGGCAGGAACAATTCACATTGTGCAAATGCACAGCAGGTGAAAGGGCCCAAGCTATCCTGTTCTGTCTGCTGCCTTGTGCCATCTCTTTCCTGGTAAGTACAGCAGCGTGGATGTGGGAGAGACTGGAACAAGCAGCCAGGTGGAATGACATCCTTGAGGGTTGTGAAGATGTATTTATATAGAGGGGCATAATAGAATGTCTTTAAATATTTAGATTTTGTGAGATTTTAGAAAGTGTAGGAAAACATTTTTTTCCCCTCATGAATTCAAGCTATGCCTTTATTCACGTGCTTTTTAAAAGTAAGAGAAATTATAAACATAAAGGCAGAAGGGAGAACTGGGTGGTTCATAGAGGAAGCAGGGAGGATGTCAGGCTTTACTTTGGGGATAATAATGAGAGTGTTTTCTGTGTCTACTTTTACTGAAAGCTCTCCATGTGGATTGGTGTTAGCAAAGGCTTTACACTGTGTGCGTCACTGCTTTGTAAATGCTGGTAAGTAACACTTACAGACTGCTGGACTCTGTACAGAGTGCTGATCTATAGATGGTTTTTCTTCTCCTGTAAAGGACACCTCCAATGCTAGCTGTATTTGAAGGCATAGAAAATAGGTTTGAAAAGCTACACACAGCAGCTGTCATAATTTACTGTAATATCCTGCTGTTTAGGATAACTAATGAGTGCGTCAGTTCCTTGGATATGTTGAGCCAGATCATTAATCAGTATCAACTGACCTTGCTCCATGGAATTGGGGGGACTTCCATACAAGTTGATACGCATCGCCTGCATTGGGAGATTAATGTCTGGAAAGGAGATGGTGTAAAACTGCTGGCTGGATTTGTGCTCATTGGAGACGAAATCCTGTACCTGGCTTAGTGTTGGGAATATTATGGTATTGGCATATCAAGGAAAGCATGGACCAGTTACAAGAAGAAACTTGTATTTCTAAGTTTGGGTGTTGTTTCTTAAGCCCCTCTCCTGCTCTGTAAAACATGAGCAACTTGGATCATTTAATACTTCACAATCTGTCCATAATGAGGAATTATTTCCAGACAGGTCCAGAATTTGCTTGACTTCCTGTGGCTGACTTTCGGCTTTTGTTCCCATCCAGCTGTGAGGTATCATCCTTCTGCCTTATCCTCCCATGAACTGCCTGATGTTAAAGCAGATCAGAAGTGAGAGGATGTTATCTTCATAGCAGGAGTTTACTTATATCTTAAGTGATACAAGGTTTTGATAACAGCTTCAGCATATTTCTTCAGTGTAGTCTCACTGGAGATAGCAACAGCAGCATTTCTTATGGTTGCAAATTAAATCTATGTTTTCAGTAGAGTAGTGCATTCTAGTGTAGTAATGGATGGGCGTCAGCCAAGCATTGAGTTTGCAAAAGAGTGCAGCACTAGCTGTACAAAGGGAATAACAACATGCATGTATGAAGCATAAATAGAGAGTAGTTTTAGACTGTGCCAGGCTGAAGGTGAGTCAAAAGAGCAAAGGCAGATGGCAGAAGCTGCTGGGGAGAGGCAAAGATCAGGCATCATCATTGCGATTGACTTGTGGTCCTGTTGTGTATCTAACAAGAAATGTGCTGGTTAGCCATAATGCTGTGAGAGTACTAGTGGCCAGTGAACAGCTGTTACCCCTGCAAGTTTAATCTCCACCTGTACCATTTAATCTACTTTGCCAGCTCTTGTGTGATTTTAGCAAACCGCAAGACAGAAGGGCAGCCGAAGTGAAGTGCTTTAAATCTGTAATTTCTGGGGGGTGGATACTTTTGGTCTTCTGTCAATATCTGAAGCTCCAAGTTGGGCTCTCTGNTTTTCTTGTTCCCCCCCATTTTTGTGAAGTATAGGCAAGTAATTACTTGTATGCTGCACTGGCCAGTCTGCCTCAAAAAACCCCAGAACTTTTCTGAGGTAAATGTAGTAAATAGGTATTGTGAGAGATGGATTTGAAGGGCAGATCTTGGTTGCAAGATGGACCCATAAGTTGAAGTGTTGTCTCTCTAAGTGTGAGAACTGAGGGGCAGAAAAGTGAAGACTCGAACCCTGTTGGTGGCTGCTTTGCCTGTGTAATAGAGATCAGGACAGGAGGCAAAGAACTGCATCTACTGTCCAGTTTCTTTAATATGGTGCAATGTGGCATTGCTGTAACTGATTCAGCACAAAACTTTTGAAAACCTTTAAATAATTTAAAGTTGTTGATTCCGAACCCAGGGAGGGTCTCCTGACAGAGTGTAAAATATTCTGATATATTTGCAGTAGTTTATGCCAACCTACATTTCTACAGTGGAACTTAAAGCAAACACAGAAAGTAATGCTGATTTTTGATGAGATGCATTTGGTTTTCCTGAAGCCTAGTGATGGTAAGGATCCCATTAAACCTGTTTCTTGAATCCTTCTCCAGAGGAAAGATGTTTAGGGTCTACCAGCAATATGTAGAGTTGTTTAGTATCTTTGGTATAGAAACCTGGTACCTAGGTACTGGCTTAGATGCTTTCTAAACTGTGCAGGTAAGTGTGGGTTATAAACTGTAATTGATCCTGTCCGAGGGTGATAATTTGACTCCTGTGTAGATCACAAATTTTCAATCTGTTCTGTGCAGTTATTCTATAATAAGTCTGTCATCTTGTCACTGGTTCTGATACTGGTGTGTTTGAGAGTGTTACTCTTTGGACAATGTGCTTGCTGCTGTCCTGGCTCAGACAGACCTGCGCTGTGCTGTACTTCCCCACTGAGTGGGTCACGTCCAGTGCTCGCACCATTGCCAAACCCCAGTGGTCTGAAATTGCTGCACAGCAGCTCTTCATTTACCAGGAGTGCCTCCATGGCTGCAGGGACTGTGGCCGGGCCAGGAGTGTTATTTGTAATGGCTGGCTGATGGGCCCGCGGCGATGCTGCGCTGCTCTGCCAGCACGGGGCCTGGGGCCGCAGCCAGCTTCTCTGTGGCCAGATGGAGGAGCAGAGCAGAGGGAGTGCTGCAATCCGAGATGGAAAACTCACTTGGATTGTGTGTTTTGGATTGTTGGTTTAGGAGAGCAAAAGATCAAAACTTGCCTTAAAACTACGAATGTGTTGGTTTAACTCTGTAAAGTTACCACAAAGGGCAAGGACGGGAGAGGTGTGTCTTCTCCCTGGAAGTACCATGGTAAAATTTGCATGATGTAATTTACTGCCTTGGAGATTTTCTGGGAGCAAAATGTGTGTCTTGGTGTATCCACAGCAACAAAATTAAGGTAGCAGTTGTTTTAAGTCATTAGCTTAAAAGAATAAGCTGAAAAGCTTTAAAAATCCCCCCCCCCCCCCCNGAATACTTTGCAGATATTACAATACTAGAAAACTCAGAGTGCCATGTCCTCAAGTGCTTTACTCGTTGGTTGAGGTAGGAAATTAAGTGATGTGTAAACTGTTGTTGTTACCACCAAAATTTCCTTTGCCTTCACTGGCTGATTTTCCTGGCTACCTTGCTCCTGCACAGGTGCTTCTAAGTGTTTGCTCAGGGCATGTCTGTGGGAGGGATGACATTTACCTGTTGCTCCCTGTGGAGCTGGGTGCTCACTGGGAGCATGGCAGCTTTCGGTTCAGCTCCCAGCTCCGCAGCAGACTCCTTGGGAAGGTCACTTCTGTCTTCCTGCATGATGTCAAGTGTTGTGGATGACCTGAGGACGGCTTGAATGTTGCTGTGAGTCACTGTCATGCCGCAAACACCTCTGAAAGAGTGTAGTGTGACCCTGGACCTAGGTAGTAAACTATCAGTCAGCTCAGGCAGTGCTGCACTACCCTTGCTCAGAGGAGCTTGCAGAGTGGGGAGGGTCCTGCTGTTGCTGGTTTTTCCATCCTTGTGGTCTCTCAGGTCCATGCCCATCACAGCGTGGGAAGAATAGTCCTTATGCTTGTAAGGATGACAGAGGGACAAATGTGTGCAATATTGGGATACTCTAAGAGATGTATCAGCTCTTTGGGAATTGGAGTATTTCCTTTAGAAAATACCTTTGATCTCTGTTTAAAGGCTTACAGTTGGCTATGTTCACTGGGAATATATTTCAGGAGCTAAGCACCTGTCATATTTTAAAAATGCCCTATGTTTCCCAAAGCCCTGGAACAGTTTTAAGAATCACTGGATGGGTATTGGAATCAATGCATTTAAACAGTGCTGTGTCTATATTTGTTTGTGTGTATAATCATAATCATAGATACGGAATTAAATGTATTCTCTGGAAAGGAACCTCTTCAATGGTGAATTTGAAATAATGACAAATCAGGTTGAGATTTAAACTTTCCCTAACCATTTAATAGCATCTAAATTAAGAAATATTTGCCAGTGCAGGTTTGGCTAGGGCTTTAAAGGAAAATGAAAGTGCTTGAACCACAGGAAATCAATGGCCTAATCGTCTGGAAAAAGAGTTCATTGCAGTGCCAGGATAACCTGTGAGAGCAATAGCCTATTCTGCAGGTGTAGGGAGAATATTTGTCATTGAAGTTCTACAGCAGAAGCAGTTCCATGACAGGTAACTTGTGAGGTTGTGAGACTGATTGGGAGTTTAGAATGTCATATATAGCTTGTGTCAGGGAGGGATTCAAGAAAGACTAAGGGAGGGATGGTGAGATATTCTCTTTATTTTGGTAGAAACAGTCACATTTCCTTAATTCCTTTCATTATAAATAATACTCTTTCAGAAACAATTTTAAATGAATTTTTTCAACCTGCTTTCTTCTCTTGGTAAATCCTCAGGTCTGTGGCAGTTTAGGTAGTGACTAAATGCTGTTTCTGCAGATTTTAATCGGGTTTCAGTTGTTGAGGTGTAGACACCCAGTACTGGGTGTGCAGCTGCAGTGGGAGCTGCAGGTTGTGCCCTGGGTGGGGGACATGGTGGGAGCCCCAGGAAAGGGGCTGTGGCCTGGTGCTGACCCTTTGCACAGCTGCCCACTCTGAAGGGGCCATGGTCCCAGCAGTGAAAGTCTGGAGTGGTGGGAGTGTGACTGCCAGAATGGCTCCTGGGTGGTCAGACAGGAAAGTTCCCTTAACAACAGTTCTCTTCCAAGGACAGTAAAAGTTAAGCAAATAAACAAAAAATCACATCAAAACAAAAGAAGAAACAAATAAAAAACCCCCCACCCCAACTTTAATAAAAAGCAAATCCACAGTTCATTCATCTAAAATGGGAAAAAATGAAACCTTAATAAATGTATAATTTATTGTATATCTTCTTAGTTAAATGAATGGTGATGTGTGTTCCTTAACAAATTTGCACGCTGAGCTTCAGTGTATGGGATATTTTAATCTGAACATCTATATGTTTTATAGTTACTAATCGGGGAGAATCAGCCCTTATTTTAGGCATAACAGCTAAAACCAGAAACCAAGTTTAAGGCTGCAGACCTTAATTATGCTTTCATGTTTTGAACTTCTAATAATTTTGAGTTAATCATAAATTTTGAAAATATTAAATTATTAGTGCAGGTCATAATAGTATGTTAATTATGAATGAACAGTCAGCATCAGGCAGCCTTCCTTATTGACAGATAGAGAAACGTGTCATGGGATCTGCTCCAGTGCTCTCTGGTGAGATGTAGCATGTCCTGCAGAGATCTTCTTGGGATCTAGTAACACTAGATACAGAGGCAGACCTTGAGAGTTAGATGACAATGAAGGAAAGCAGGGATTGATGCAGAGAGACCTTCAGGAGCTGACTGTGTTTCAACCTCCTTTGTTTACCTGCTTTGAGGAGTAACTGCCTTGGACTGCACTGGGACACTCTCATCCCTCCCAAGGGATGGATTGTTTGTGTTGCTGATTCCATCTAAAAATGCCCAGGGTATGGAAGAATGTAAAGCCTCATCTTTTTGCTCTGTATTTGGGAATACAAGTCATAAAAGTGAAAGCTCTTCTGCATGAGAAGAATAGACTTTCTTACCAGTTAGGCTGAGACTTGGGAACAGCCAAAGCAGGATCACAGATCTTGCAGCTATCAGTGCTAAGTGCTGAGCACAGACGCCTTTGCACGCAGAAACACAGGATGCAAATATTTAACAAAGCCTTTTTCAAGCTCACAGGAGGGATGCAGAGTGCAAGTGGATGTTTGGAGCAGAGTGCCTGAGTGACAATCTGCTGTTTGCACTAACTCTAATAGAAGTTACACGTGCTCATCACTTCAAGAGCTGATATGTAAATGGACTGCAGTTCCATATCCTGGACTTTGTCAAGAATAACTCCAAAATGTAAAATCAATCCAGCGGTTTCCAGAGACAAGAGTGAACTAATTATGCAGGAATATGGTTGTCAGGTTCAATGCTGATGTAAGGAGGATAAGAATAGTGTAGAGTTCAGGAAATCCTAAAATAGGAGTGGGAAGGGAATAACTATTTATATATTCCCCCATGTTTTTTATATGTATAATATATATAAGATACCAGCTGGAGATAGCTTATCAGGCAGATTTGCTGGGGTTTGAGTACACGGTGATGGCTATGGGCATGGCAGGAGAGTAGTCTTTCCTGACAGTGTGAAGATACCTCGCATCAAGCAATAGAAATCTAAGGAAGAGATTTCAAATGATTGCAAGTTGTCAGGTGGAGTTTTGTTAGAGGGGAAAGCATGTGGGCAAAAAATACAATGTTGCCTTAATTTAAAAAAAAAAATCATAAATAAAAAAGCAGGGGTGGGTAGGAGACTGGTGGGTGGTGGTACAGAGAAGAATCTTGCTGACATTTCTTTTTGGCATTTTTCCTCTTAAAAACAAGAGCAAGCTGTATTCATGTCTGCTTTAAAATATATTTTCCACAGCCTCTTGTGTTTAGTAGGACTTCAGAGAATAGCTTTTTTTTTTTTTTTTTGTTAGAGGCACTGTGTGCTAATACAAGAGTTCAGTCAGTCAGTAAATTTCCTGAATTAGTTGCAGTAGCTGAAAGCAGAGCAGAGACTGAAAAAGGCCCCTTGCCACTGGTGAAGGTGACTGTGCCTAATCTGCGTGGTGCTGGCAATTTCTGTGTGTTCTCTTCGTGGCAGGCAAATTGAGTCGTGCTGCACGTGTATGTCCTGAGTGCTGTTGTGACACAAATTGGAGCATTTCTCTGCTGTCCCTGTTAAAATCTAACCCTGGCTATCTATGTGACTGCTGACAAAAAGAGGTCACATAGTAAGGCCTCATGGGAAGACCCACACAGCAAAACCTTTTTAGGCTCAACGTCCAATGCCATTGATGATGTCTCTGCTGATAATGGTTTTGTTTCATAGGATTGCTGCCCAAATGGTTGCAGCTTGGAGTTTATCAGTTTGGGTGTTGCCTCAAAATAGGAAGGGTGAAGCTATTTTCTGGTTTAATGGGAAGAAAAAAATAGTTGATTGAGCTCAGATGAATGAAAACTCAGGCAGTATTAGCATATCATAGTAGCAAGTGTTTCCTGCCACATTAACCCTTTGCCTTCAAAAAAATCCAGTAAGTGTCTCACCTTTGTGCTTGGCAAAATCATGGAGCAGATTTTTTCCTCAAGGAAACTATGATGAGGCACATGGAAAATAAGGAGGTGACTGGTGACAGCCAACATGGCTGCACTAAGGGCAAATCGTGCCTGTCAAATCTGGTGGCCTTCTGTAGCACTGTTTCAGAGGTGGTAGGTGAGGGAAGGGCGACTGATGTCATCTACCTGGACTTGTGCAAAGTATTTGGTAGTGTCCCACATAACATCCTTGTCTCTGAAATGGAAGACATGCATTTGATGGGTGGACCGCTCAGTGGAGAAGGACCAGCTGGAGAGATGGGTCCGTGCAAACCTCAAGAAGTTCAAGGCCAAGCACAAGATCCTGCATCTGGGCAGGGGCAATCCCAAGCACAAATACAGGCTGGGCAATGGTGGGTTGAGAGCAGCTCTGAGGAGAAGGGCTTGGCAGGGTATTGGTGGATGAAAAAAAGGAATATGACCCAGCAGTGTCTGCTTACACCTCAGAAAACCAAGTGTACCCTGGACTGCATCCAAAACAGGGTGGCCAGCAGGTCAGGGCGGTGATTCTTCCCTTCTGCTCTGCTCCAGAGAGACTCCACCTGGAGTGCTTTATCCAGCTCTGGGGCCACCAACACAGAAAGATGTGGATCTGTTGGAGCGGGTCCAGGGGAGGGCTGCAAAAATGACCAGAGGCCTGGAGCATCTCTCCTTTGAGGACAGGCTGAGCGTGTTGGGGTTGTTCAGCCTGGAAGATTTTATAGCAGCTTTCCGGTACTTAGAGGGTCAACAGGAAAGATGAAGTTTTTATCAGGGAGTGTAGTGATAGAATGAGGTGCAATGGTTTTAAACTGAAAGAGGGTAGATTTCAATTGGGTATTTGGAAGAATGATGATGATGAGACACTGGAATAGCTTGTCCAGAGAACTTATGGCTGCCCCATCCCTGGAAGTGTTCAAGGCCAGGCTGGATGGGCCTTTGGGCAACCTGGTCTAACGAAGGGTGTCTGTCCATGGCAGGGGCGTTGGACAAGATGATCTTTAAGGTCCATTCTAACCAAACCATTGTGTGATGCTATGAAGTAGCATCACACTGGAAAGTACTCTGGAAATTTCCTCTGGAAAGTACTAGAGCACTGAGAGGTGTCCTGCATCTGGGAACCAGGTTCCTTGACCAGTGTGCAGAGGAAAAACTGTCCTGGGTTACAGCAGAAACTCTCTCTTTGACAGGAGTGCCAAGGGAGGAATGGAAGAGTAGGAAGAGCAAGCACAGGTATTTCAAAGCAAGAAAGTCAGAGAGCAGGACTTTTATCTAACTCAGGGTGTCCAAGTTCCTGGAAAGCTGAGCTGTCTGTGACAGATTTTTGATCAGACAGTTTGAATTTGGTATTAGGACTCAATTCACCTGCTCTTGTTAAGCTGTAGTTTCCCCCACTAAGAACTTGTGAAGTTAGCCTGAAAAAAAAAAATCTCATAAATGGTTGGGAGTTGTCAGGGAGTTTTTTAGATGGACTCCAGGTGGTGTGGGATATCCCAAAGAGCCTGGAAGCATTTGGCACAAGCCAGGACAGAAAGACTGAAAACATACCTCTGGTGTGTGGAGCAGGATGTCTGGAGCAGCTGGATTTGAGGGGAGCCTTGTATCTCTAATTGGAGTTACACTGCAGCTGAGGTTTCTGCTACTAAACTTAAAGCTTAGAGGCCCCATTGTGCTCAGCAACACGTGATAACTAGATATGAATATCTTGTAAAAGAAGATCCCTGGTCAAAAGAAGAACAGAAAAAACCAACCCAACCTGAGAATGAAAGTGGGACACAAGCAGATAAAATATTTTGCCTGGGGTTATACAGCAGGTCATTTGTGGAGAGGGAAGGGGAGCCGTGGTCTCTCTGCTGGTGGGTGGTGTCACCACCTCCTTTGCTGAAAACGTAGTTGCCTGTGCTCACATGTTGGACAGGTCAAGGAAAATCTGTGCAACGGCTCTGATACTCCTCAAAGAAGAGGATTTTGGATGTCTTCTAGACTTGAGGAGTAGATTTAGATGCAACCTACTGAGGTCACATCCTCTCATTAGTATAGTGCTGCCTCCTGTGAGGGCAGCAAGCACCTCTGTTTCAGGAGGCAGGGCTGCAGTCGGACCAGCCCTGCTTCAGCTGCCTTTATTAACGTTGTTTAATGGCCATGATGAAGGTATGGTGGTGCTGGGCTGTACACAACTACCCAGGCTTGCTGGAGGCAGTGTTGTGTGCACGCTCCTGCATCTTCTCCTCCTTATCTCTGGAGCTGCTCATCAGCTCTGCTGAAAGCACGTGTGCCTGCAGTGTAGCTACAGACTTCCTCCTGCATTCCTATGGAAAAGATAAGGCGTGCAGTGTGTTCCTGTGCATCTGTGCTTGTGTTTACTGTACTCTCTAGGGATGAAAATGAATGGTAAGACTGGGTCAGGCCAGTGGTCTGTCTGGCTTGTTTTCTTTTTTGCGGTAGCCAAGACCACCTGCCTGAACCAGCCAATATCAGTCCACGAAAGTCATGGAGAAAAAAGGATTTATTTGAATTGTTATTACTAGAGCTTCTAGCTCGTTCTTACTTCATGATTGAGTTTGTTTTTATAGGAAGAGTCTTTGCTGTTATGAGTCACTCTGGCTTAAAAGCAGGATTTTGCTTTCAGATGCCTTTTGCCTTAAAAGGTGATGTTGCTCCTGGTATTTGTCAAGTTTAGGAAAAAAAAAACAAATCTAAAAATCATCAGGCAGCTCATTCTTCTCAAGAAACACTTGAAACTCCCATAGTTCTTTGTTTTAGAAAAATCTAAATAAAGCAATGCTTAGAGAATGCATTGCTGATGCCTCTTTGGGGCCAGCTTGATTTATGTAACAGTAAAATATCAGACAGTGACACTCCTGCATGTAGCAGGGATGTAGCCTGCTTGCTGCTGTGTTAGATTTCTAGACCATCTGGAAATCAATGTCATTAAACACCTGAAATAACAAGATTAAAAATCCAGGCAAACAACAGCAAAAAAGCTAGGAGTTAAACTATGGCAAGCCAGGGACAGCTGATCTACAGACCTAATGTCTTTCAAGTAGTTAGATAAAGTGCAGTCTTGGTTGTGTGTGGTCAGTAAGGATGGAACACTTCTTTTGTAAGGGTTGGCTTTTTAACCCTACATAATTTACGGTGGGGAGTAATTCCACTGTGTTTAATTATAAAATCTATCTGCAGTTCCAAACTGAATGCTGAGGAAATGTACACACTAGCAAAAATCTTGTGTCACAAAACAGTGGTGTAATTCATTATCCACTATAAAGCTGCCATGGAAAAGGAAGGGATTGTTCTTCTCAAAAGGTTTTGTCTACAGCAGTGACCTTACTGCTGCTTCTGTAGGTAGAGCTAACCTGTTATGCATTGGCTGATTATGCATTCAAATGTTTCTATGCATTTGAATATAGCTATAAACTTACTTTTCCCTATGCAGCATCAGTTGGTGAAGTTTTACCACTCCGAGCAGAAGGTGCTTTTAATTTGTGGGTATTTGTTGCATAAACTGCTTCCACACAACTAAGCTCGTTTCCTTGGCATTTGTCAGCCTCAGAAACTTGAATGTTTAGAAGTATTTACCAATTTCACTTTTCCTTGCCATGACCTTTGCCTATATAGGAAACGGAGGCCCACTGTCTTGTGAATGCTTTCTGTGCATTTGTTCCCTGGAACCCACAAAGCTTGTTTCTTGTGCTGCTGGTGGACCATAAGTTACAGGCTACTGTTCAATAGACACTCCTTACCTGGACTTTTCTCTGCCTTGTTCTCTTGCCATTGCATGTTCACTCTCACATTATTAGTTTGTAAGTGGAGTCAGTGGCAAAGTCACCTTTTTTTTTTTTTTTTAATATATATTGGAAATGTGCAAAAAGAGACTTTCTCCAATAAGTTAATATTTATTTGGTGACCCAAGTTTCATTTTAGTAACAAACACCACTGCGGTTGAAGAGTGTGTGGGGAAGTGCAGAGGTGAGGTGGAGGGGATTGTGAAGCAGGGAGCAGTAATACTGGATTGAAAAGTTTGTTGCTGAAGTGACTCCTGATGACCACCTGCCTGTTTCACTCACGAATCTGTTGTTTTGTGTCTTGCAGTGGCATCACTGAAGCGGCCAGCTGTTATTGCTGTGGGAGATCAAGAGCTCCTTCCAATTGCATCTTCTGTGTCATCTGCAAAACCCCCAGTTACAGTGAGTTTCTTCTACACACACTCTGTTTTCTCCACTGAGGATTTGTTAGCTGTAATCTGTGATAATTATATGTTTCTCTGTTTATACTTTGTCAGTTCACTTGCTGCTGCAAAAAGCTTTGATTTATGAATCCCAGGCCAAAAGGATACATACACTTCCCATCCCCCGAAACCTCATACCTGAAGCTCATAGTTGCAAATTCTTCTGGCCAGCTGCATACCTTGTGAGGGAAATGATCAAAGACTTTGTGCTTTGGATGAGTGTTCTGGTTATTCATCCAATAGCCAAGATGAGAATTGGACCAAATATTTTGTTCCCGAGAATAACTTCAGAAAGAAAAAAATTATTTAAATTAAAAAATGAAAGAAAAGTATTACTTGGGCAAAGAAGATTAAACTTGTTCAGAGTGCCAGAAGCAAACACATCATACCTGGGTGACATCTAGTCATAGCCATGGCAGGTGAAAAGAGAGGGTGACTCAGTGCTGGAGTGTTCCTGAGTCTGTACCGAGATATACTCTTAGAATGAGATAATGGAATTTTCTCTACAGTGCAAGAGAGCTACCTAATTCAGTGCTATTTGGAAACCGAATGAAAACTCTTGAAAATCCTCATTCCCCCTTTTAGTTTCCACCTAAAGGAAATGCAATGAAGAAAATGCTTCCCTACTCCTGCCAGCTGTCTGTGAATGTCCATGTAACGTAAAACTTCCCTGTGATTCTTTTGTCAGTAATTCTCTTCTGCCAGTAACTCAGTAAAACAGACTCAGGTGATTTCAGTATTTTGCATAACAGTGATAACAATTGCTTACAAAACCATCTCCAGTTTTCAGACAATTTCAGACAGTATTTACCCGGTTGGAAGAGCTGAATTGTCTTCTGAATTGGAAGAGTTGTGTATGTCCTGTGTGGAATCCATCTGCAAGACTAGAAAGGCAGGAGCACATCTATGCAGTGGCAGTGTTTGTTTTGATGAAAACTTCAGGGCTAAATGAACAAAAAAACCCTGTAAGTGCTTAAGGGGCCATCAGACACTTGTACAGTTAAATGGCATTGAATGTTAACATGGTCTAGATTTTGGGTTATGAGATTGGGTGTACAGGAATTAATAGGGCTCAGGTAATGGATTCTCCTGAGAACTAATGGCAATAACAAGAGTAAGCAATGCCTTAAGAGGAGAATGCCCTAGAATCTGTTGAAAGTTTATAGGAGAGGATTTTGGCACGATGTATATTTCTAGCCTGTGTCAATATTGCAGATGCATAAATTATACATGACTTACAAAATAAGAAAAGTTGCTTCTAGGGAGCTCTTGTGTTTTGCCTGTAAGGATGGAGCTAGCTTGCAACATATGTAGACAATATTACCTGTCAGAAATTGAATATTGAGTGAAAGTAATCGTTTTAATCAAGAGTAGTTAAAAGTGAGGCTGAATTGAAGGAAAAAACAACTGCTCAGCTGGAAGACTGCTTCCAGTGCTGCAGACATGCCCTGAGATGCATATTTTCTGTATTAAGAATATTGATCGGGGCCAGGGTTGTACCTTGCATTACCACTGTTCTTCCTGATAATTGCAACCAAGGTTTCTTAACTCTTTGAATTCCACTCCTTTCTCTGCACCCAAGTTCAAAACACTTGGTGCTGGTGTATGAGATGATGGAGAACACTGCTCAGAGGAGCAGATTCTTGGTTCATGGATAGATAATTGGCAGAACCTACTGGCTGAGGCAAAGTCACTCTGGTTTACATCAATTTGTATTCCTGGCAAATCATCTGTAGTGATTATGGGTGTTTTCTTAAGAGAGTCACTGTAAAGGGGTGTCACTGTGGGCAGTGACTGTATGCACAGTCTGAGATAAGCTGAGCTGAGTGCTGTAGAGAAGCCCGAGACTTTGTGTTTCTGCAAAGAAACACCCTAGGCTGGTTTCTTTTAAGTTTTTTTGCTTTTAATCAAAAGCAGGATTGTTTCCACACATTTCAGCCTGTTTTCTATTTCTTGAGTCAGTATCCATTTCCTTCTCATTCTTTACAGTGCCCTGGGAAAGCTGAATCCCTCTTGAACCCAGGGAAGCCACCTCCGCTTAAAACTAGCTGGCAACAGAGGGATGAGGTTGCAGATGCGTCATGTCAAAGACCTTTGTGTGCTGCAACATTTGGCTGCTGCACCCTTGAGAAGGCAGGAGTCTGCAGTTGTACCTGCTTGAGCAAGGCTCTGTGCTGAGCAGGTCAGCCCTGGTGCAGTGCTGGATGCAGAGTGGATATTGGTAGCCCTGCTGATGAATTTGCTTTCTTAACCCACATCACCCTGGACATTTTGCTCTCACTTGATTGTTCTTTTGTTGAGCCACCTGACTTTCTGAACAAGCTGCACAAGTGAATGCTGGCAGATGTGTCTGTTGGAAGGAGAATGGTCTGGTAGCTAACTTAGAGCTCTGCAAGTCCAGTTTCAGCTCCATGATCTGCTTACAGAATCCCTCTGAGAATTCAGTAGTATGATTTAGTCTCTGTGCCAGTTTCTTGTCTTTTAAAGGACACTTTCCACCTTGGATGGGAGCTGAGGGTAAACATAGAGCAAATGAATGCTCCAGTAGAGTGGTTGAAGAAGTAACGTAATTCATAACCAGGATGTCTTTCTTTAGTATTTCTGCACAGCCTAAATAGTATCCCTGAAGTGTTTTTAGCAGTCAAGGTGAGATGATGAGCACTGTATAGGGATGGGGAATGCAGGGTGGTACATCATGGCCGTGATGCCAATGTGTGAGTGTGAGATCCCACCATCCAGTACCCCACTCTGATCACTGAGTGTGTCTCACCTCTCTGAGTGAACGTGCTTGCTTGGACCTGGCACACCAGAGGCGAGACAGCTTGGGTTCACACTCCTCACCTGGGATTTCACTGCAGGTGCTGCCTTGTTCCTCATAGGGCTTTGCCTTGTGTGGCCTCATCTGCTTAACTCCTCTGGCCTGCCTGTTGCATGTTGGCTTTCAGCATTTACTTCAGGGTCATAGTAAAGTCTTTTACCTGGCTTTCCAAATGTCACCGGGCAAAGTCTTTTTCAGAACCTGGCTATTTCATGGCTGCACAGCCTACCTCAGAATAGTTGCTGTCCCTGGTGTGTCAGTGAATAAGATCTTGATAGGCTTGACGGCTATAAAACATTCCCTCTGAACTCTGAGATGAAAGTGAGACATTCCCTTTCTCCTTCCAGAGGGTTCATCTGCTGTAAGAGGAGGGAGGTGGTTTCCTTTTCTAAAATGTAACTCCTGTCAGGTATCATAGCAGTGTCTGTAGCACTCCAGGGCAGCATGCTCTGGTGCCTCATGCTGTGGGAAACTGGGAGTGAAAGGCGACCCTGCCAAGAGGCTTCTGTCTGCGTTGGTAGGATAGTACACGTGACTCCTATGGCATTACCTGGAGCTCGCTGGTAATACAGTGGAAGGGGAATAGGGGAAAATTAAGTTTGGGTTCAAATATTCAGATTGCAAGGATGCTCCCTGGGGCTGATCGGCTTGCTTGCTAATGGCATAGCACAGGGAACAGAATAAAGAGTTTGTTTGGTTTTGCACTGCAAATACATAAGCCATCCTTGCTTTGGCTTCCAGCCCAGGGTGAAAAGGATGGCTGATCACCCTGCTCTTTCAGTGTTGACAGCTGCTGTTGTCAGGGACAGATGTGACTTGGGTCTAAGATAGGGATAACAGTGTGAGTGCTTTTTACTGGCAAGGTAGATTTTTAGGAGATAATGCAGTTTGTCTGTTGCACAGTTAAAGGGAAATAAGAAAGGCTTTTCTATTCTCTTGGTGGATTTTTCTCAGTTTTTTTAATGTTGATTCCTCTGATGCAAGGAGATTTGCTCAAATATTCTAGTACTTAATGGTCCTAGATTATATCTTTGGTTCAGCCAGTCTCAAACTGTTCCTCCTCGTGCCAAAACTAGTTACCTTACTAGCATGGAAGCAGGCAGTTCTGGGATACCACTGGCTCCGCAGATCTAAGTTTGTGTGTTTGATCCTTATAAAAATGTTTTGGAAAGCTGAAGAAGAAAACAGTGTAGGAATTTGGTGGGCAGATTAACTGCATTCCTGTTTCAGGCTGTTTATTCATAGCTTTAACTTTTTTAAGGCAAAAGGAGGCTATTTTTAGCTTGCTTTTTTTCCCTCCATATTAACCCAAACAATTTTCCCTCTTGAAGGAGAGGGTGGAGTTGGGAGGAAGGAAGGGTGGAATTGAAACTGCTTCATTAAATCAGTTTAAATATCACTAACACACGATTTTGTTTTCACATTACAGTTCTGAGCACAGAAGAGTCTCTTTACACTTTCCAGAGAGGGGAAGCTTTGTATACAGAGGGGGTGAGTGAGGGCGTTAGAGACAATGAAGTGGTTATGGAAAGCTTATGACTTTTGCTTGGGGCAAGCTGTCAGGAGGGTGATCCAGCTCTCCTGACTTCTGGTGTCTATGTTTTGATGGTTTTATGGTAAACTGCTTCTGAAGCAGAGAGAGCGAGAGCAACTCCAACAGTTTCCTTACTAGGCTGATGTGACTTTAGCTTTAACTTTCATGATTATTGACTTCAGTGTGCTGCAGAAAGGGTGGCTGAACCCAGAGCCTGTGGATCAGGTTTGTAGAAGGAAGGATAAATACTTCATACTTTGAGATTGAATGATAACTCAGGAGCTGGTGCAGAGCATTGCTGCTCTTTGAATCTCTTGCACTTTGATGTTGATTCTTCAGTACCTGTTAGTTCTCCCTCCCTCTGTTGATAAGAGCTGAATGATCTTGACAGTGGAACATCTGTGAAGTCCACCTCTGGTGGTGGAGTGTAGAGCTCCTCATGCAGTCCTGTCTGACTGCACAGGTTACTCAGGATTAGATCCTAAATTACCTCTTCTTGCAATGTTTTGCTCCTGCTGAGTGTTCTCCTGCACTGCTGGAGAACCTATGAAAAACAGAAGTTATCTTTGTGTCTAAAGAAAATAAAAACTTCCCTGCTTTAGAAATACACAGGGGAAAAAAAAAAAAAACCCAAAACATGAAAATCCATCTCATCCAGTGATAACCTGTTACCAAGTTATTGAACTCTGTGTATAAGCTCAGAGCTGGAAAGGACAACGTGATCTTCCAAAGCCTCAGTCCCAGGGAAGACGTCGTGCTCCTGAGGGATCAACATGGGGCTGGAGCCCTTTCTGTGGACTCTTGGATTCTCTCTTTATCTGCTTTCTTCTTCTCTTTGACTTCTCCCACTGGGAGGCTGCTCCAGATCACAGCTATTTCATACTCGGATTTCTCTGACCTCCAGCCGAGAAGAGTTCGTGGTTGGTTTATCTCATTTCTGCACCAAGATAATCCTTTGGTTTAAACGTCTCTTCGCATTTCCTGCAGCTCCCTCTCCTCACGTGTGTTTGCAAGCAGTGATCCTGTCCTCTATTGTGCTGTGTTTTGTCAACTTAAGTCAAACTTTCCTGAGATAGGCCTCTTATTCTTACCAGTGCTTCCATGCACCTGCTTTCAATTCAGTAAATTGTCTTTGAATTTTGCTGTGACCAGAATTACTCACAATAAATGTCTGAGAAAGGGCTGCTTGCATTAATGCTGATTTCAACATCTAGCCATTAACTGTGGCTTAAGCGTGATCATATATATACATATATATATCTGTATCTATATCTATTTGAGAAGAATCCTCTGGTCTTGCTTTGAAGATACCAAGTAATGGTGGCACTTTCTGTACTAGGGTAGTTCTGTCAATGGCTGGTTACTTTGATGTTTAACTAGGCACCTTAATTTGAATATGCTGCCTTCAGTCGCTGCATCCTGAAATGCCTTTCCATGTTAGTTTACAGAGGCTTTTATTACCACAAATCCGATTTTTCTTAGAAGTGCTCTAATACTTGTAGGCTATGTAAGGTAATTAGTGAATTACAATAGTTTGTATTTCAGAAATCAAACACTCTTATTCCAAGAAAAAGTCCCTTTTAAGGTGTCTTTGAGTATCCAAAAATGGCTCACTATCAGCTTCCATCTCCTGATGACACTAGGCACTGCATCAGCAAGAGTATATGCAAAGAATGAAAATAAAGTCCATTATTTATGACCCTCTCTCCGAGATTCCCTGGCTTGTGTGAGAAAAGTGGAACTACTTGGAAATACTTTGCTTCCCCCTGGATTTCTCGCTTCTTTGAAGGTTGTCTTGATCTTTGTGAATAATCTTGGGTTTATACGTTTGATTTCATGCCAGCAAACTAAATCTTTCTGTAATGCGCATTCCTTCAGGCTTTGTATATCATGAAGATTGGAGGGATTTCTCCCACTGTTTGGTGTAGCGCTGTTTTCCTTCTGCTGGCTCCGAGGAAAAGCGGGCTGTGGTTGTGAGCGAGGCACAGCCTGCTGTGCACAGCGTCAGGGTTTGTTACCTGCCTGTGCTGCCCGTGCGCTGCCTGTCCGTGAGCGAACTGCACAATCGCTCCCTGGGTCTGCCTCTAAGCTGGGGCAGTGACACTGAGCCTGGCCCTGCTGAGCTCTTGGACTTCCTAAACCCTTCCAGTGACACTCTCTCACTCCTTAGCCGTTGGGCTTACAGGGATGGCAACACAGGGCTGCTAGTGGAGATTAGCTTGTGGTCCCAAAACCCACCTGATCTGGCAGGACTTAACACTCTCGCTGTTGGGAATGCTCCTTGTTAGGATGCTGGTCAGGGGGGCTGTGGTTTTCTTTTTCATTCTTCGTGCTCTCACAGTAACTGGTTTTTGTTCCACACTGTCTCTCGTAATATACTCTAAATTAGCGGCTTCTAACCTTTTTGGAACAACAAACACAAGGTTTCTGGCAGGCTGAGCTCCTTGTTTGTCATACATCACTGTTCTCGCATTCAGAGTGCAGTAATTTTGCTTATTGGAGAGGCTACAAACATTTATCTTGCTCCTGTGAGCTTCTGCTGGCGAACCATTGTGTTGCTCTCAGCATAAGGACTGTTCTTCTTTGGCTTCACAGTGCCTTACTCTAAAGTCTTGATTAAAGGTGTAGTAATACAAATACATTTGTCCTAAAATCAATTGAGTGAATACCCCATGCCTTTTAAAAAAAGCCCCAAACCGCAATGGATATAACTTGCCTTCTGAATTTTAACTGAAATCTTACCATGAGAAAATTAATTGGTCTTTCCTTGTCTGTTGGAGTTTTAGTCCAGAGCTAAATGATTTTGGCAAAACGCTTGGAGGCGCTTAACTTTGATAATCATTATTTAATTTATAATTATTAATAAATCCGTTCACAATGACAAGGTTTTGCCTTTAGAAAATGCCTGTGAACCCCTCCTGCTAGATTACACTGCCAGTATGTGAATATAATTTATCAGATATGTATGTTAAACAGGTATGTGTCTTTAACTGTGTACATCTTCTCTTATACGACAGCTGTCCTTGTTCTCTGGGTATCCTTCACATCATTTAAAGTACATTATAAACTCAGCAATTAAAATAACTTGCCATACATCCCCTTGTCATTGAATAATTTGTCACATATGCAATTATAGCGTCTTCTACCTTTCCAAGGAGAAAGTGCTCTTCTGCTTTTAAAAGTATTCTTTTCCTGTGCTGTCACAAGTAGTGTTAGTTCATTCTGCATTATTTTTTTAGTCACTTGTTCTAGTCCTTTAAAGGTGCGATTACATAATTCATATAAATTTAGAAAGGGAAAGATGAAGATCTCTGCACACGTCTATTTTTTTTTTTATCCTGCATGGAAGCTAGAAAAAATTCAGGTTAGGATTCTGGAAAGTAATTATCATTTGAAATGGAGGTTAAGATTGGACAGTTTCTCACATGTGGTGGAGGAGATGATTCTGGAGTTTGCCTTCCACTGGGAGAAGTAATCTCTCAGTTTTAATAAATGACTGGTTTTGAGTCCTGAAGCAACTTCCCCATAGCTGTGTTTTTGTTTCCGTGTCAGAGAAGGTCAGTGTCTGGTTTACTTCAAATTGAGAGATTAGCTCAGCCCTCTGTATTTAACCTAGAACGCAGGCAAGCAAACAGCCTCTGCTTTGGAATTTGGTCTGAATAAAGCTGATTTTATTTGTTTGTGCTGCCGCAGTGTTCACCAGCCCCAAGTGGCAGCTCATGCTGTGTAGGCACTGTGCAACTGCAGGACAAGAACTGGTTCCTGATCAGACAGGTTTCAGCCCATGTGGAATAATTGATCACTGTGTTAGGAAATGCTCCTGCCTGAATAGAGACCTCATGCTCGCTGTGCCCAGCCCTTCCAGAGCGAGGGAACACAGTCCATGGTGAGAGCTGTACTTTGTGCATGCACACTGCAGTCGGTCTGTCTAGAGTAGCTGGGATGTTTCCCGGGTGTGAAACTTGGAAACATCCTCGCACACAGGCTGCTTCTTTCCCTGAGTAGCACCTGGAGAAAGGCAGTGACCAGCAGTGGGCTGCTGGTGGCCTGGTGAAGGTGGTGCAGTCCTGCTTGTGCTTTTCCTAGAGAACCCTTTGTGAGTGAACGGGGAGAGGAGCTGTGGGCTTGTGGGTTGTTCTTGCAACCTGCTCCCAGCCATCTGTGTTATGGGACAAAGCAGCACCTGTCAGGAGAGAGATAAGGGAACAGCTTAGGGTTCAACGTGGGTTAGGGGCTTGTTGGTTTGGGCTATGTGAGCTCTTCTGCCAGGCCATATATTGGGACATTTGCAGCCTGCATCATTAGGTTCTACTTAAGGACTTATTTGCCTTTTTCACTGATAAAATAAAAATGTTGTTTTAACAGAAACCTGGAGCGTATCGTCTTCCCCTCTGCTCCTGGAATCTGCATTGGAACCCAGGATTAAGAACTGATGGACAGCTCTGTTGACATGAATCTAAGGGAGAATAATTCAAAACTGTCAGTCTCGTGATTTTTCCTACGATGCTCTCGAGCATCACTAAGACCTATTTGTATCCATCTGTAGGCTCAGGAATAGTGTTGCTTCCACTTGCGTTTTCCTTGCATTTAAAAGGCTGTCTCTACAGCTCTAAGGGCTGCGTCTTGATCCATTTTAAATGGTAACACAGATTGCATAGAAGCCTGGGACATGTATTTGCATTCTCCAGAGTAAGATTTCCAGTCGTCATAGTGAGAAGTGGATTAATTTCTCCAAACTCCATGTGTGTACTTGAATCTCATCTCTGCAGTCATTTTGATGCTTTGAGTCCACCATTAGCTTCAGATGCCTACAGCCCAGCTGTCTGCCTCTGACTGACTTATATGGGCTCTCCTTCCATACAGGGAAGGGAAAGAGGTATTTTAGGACATAGTTCATCTGACCCTGCTTTAGCCAACTGCTTTAGAAACAGATGAATCCTGTCCTGCAGGTGACTCTTCCTTTCCACTGACTGTAGTGTCAGATGTTGATGACAACACTTGCTCAAATGAATCCTGTATGAAATATATCCAGTTTTAAATTTAACTGATCAGGCATTTTCAGTGAAGTGTAGTCCCCAGCCATCAAACACGTCCTGGTGCCCAGGGAGCTGGCTGTAACTTTCTCTACTTTTATTCTCCAGCTCTTTATCTAGAGAATGAAAATTATTCCATCATGACAGGAACACTGGCCTTTAGAAAGCTCCTTTTATCTACACAAATACTTTCTGCGGTATTTTTCCACTTTTGCTTATCCATCTTAGAGCTGGATTAACTTCAGAAAGACCTTGTATGGAATGCTGAGGCACATTTATTTCTTTGACCAGTAAATCAGTATTATAGTTTCCTGGGGCATGGAAAAAAGGGTATTATTATGGAGTTATACTAAGTCCACTTTCCTGAATGCTGAATTTCCGAGGAAAAGATATAAATCTCCCCTGTGAAGGAGAAGAAGCTCTATGAAAAAGACTTCAGGTGCCTTATTCTCTTTGTGTTTATGCTTGCTTGCTTTTCTGCCTTCCTCCCTTTCCTCAGGTGTTGCTATATATTACTTAATCTCCTCTGAGGTAAGTATAGCTTCTTTGTCACTGTGTGGAACACATTAGTATTCAGAAGAGCCTTTTCCTATGTCAGAGCCAATATTTTGCTTCTTTGTAACCCTAACCTTCTTGGAACTCTCCAGCTAATATTTTTCTTTCCTTCTGTCTTTTATTGACTGTGGTACATTGAGTAGTGCTTCCCTCCCCGGTAACTTTTTGGTTTTTATTCATGACTAATACATCCATTTTATGAAGGCATGAAACCTATTTACAGAGGAAAGCAAAGCTGGTTGCAGGGGCTTGATGGAAGTGACAATAGGAAGCACAGGCTCCCGAGTCATGTGTTTTGTATAGATGAGGTCTAGCATGCAGCAGAGAGGCACAAATTCTGCGGCTCCGCAGGATCCTTCTGGCTGTGTCCAGTCCATCTGGGAAGAGTTGTGCTGAGGCTTGCTGGCAAGGGTTTAGGTGAGCAGAGAGCATGGCAAAATGGGATTCCATCCTCCTGGCTCATGCCAGAGGGGAGGAAATCCCAGCTGCTTTGCACCTCTGTGTCTCTTCCCCACCGTTCTTTGTCTGCTTGTACTGCAAACTGCTTCAAGAAGAAACTTTATTCCTGCGGTGCCAGTACAAAGCACAGCATGTGGAGCTTTGCATCCTGTCCCCCACCTCCCTTTATTTTCCTTCCCTCTGTGTTCTACTGTCATTTTAGGAGACACTGCTGGAGTTCCAGTAACCGAAGCTAGTTTGCACATTACTTTTCCCCCTTCCCTCCCTTCCTCACCTCAGTCATATAGCCGTGACACAATCTCATAGTATGCATGTTTTAGAAGGCTTGGAATTCTCATGGCATGCAAGGGAGGAGGGATGACTTACCTGCTTTGCAAATATTTATCATGTTCGCATGTGGAAGCTCTCAAATAATTTCTGCCGGGATCTTCTGATCCACAGCACAGTTTTGGACCACAGAACTGAGATTTATGGGGCATAATAGGCTGTGCAGGGTAGTTTGCTGGTGTGGAGAGGGGATCTCATCAGCTGCTTTGGTTCTGGTTGGTATCCCCTGAAGTTCTAAGGAGGTAATACTTTGGGTTGCCAAGGTATTATGGTAGTGAGGGATTAAGAAAAGTGGACAGTTGATTGTGGCTGTAAGGAAAAACACTTCTTTATATGTTTGGGAATATTATTCCAGACCACCCTTGCTTTTGTCATACATTAAATGGTGTTGTTGTAGCTTCTCTGGTTTCATCTGACATGCTCAGGGCCTGAATGAAATGCAGACCTGTGATTCAGGGTTGTGGACCAGTGTTTTAAGTGTCTGTTCTGGCATCTCCCTAGCAGCATTGTCTTGTTCACAGCTGGTCTCTTAAAAGATGCAGCTAACTCGTCACATTTAGGCCACCGAGTCACTGGTTCAGTGAGTCAGTGTTGTTGGTTATTTGTGGTGAAGTACAAAACACAAATAACATTTGTTTAAATAATATTTATTTTTCAGCAATCCACATTTTGATAACCCTCAGCCTTCTCTACAATTTGCAGATAATCAAAGCTCAGTTTTGCACCTTCCCTTTGGAGCTCTCCCAGCCTTACAAGAACGTTGTCCAACCAAAACTGGAAATGGTCACCAGTGAGCTGTTCAGAAACTTTTGATTCTCTGCTTTGAAAGTGCTGTAAATCTAGTTCATAGATGACAAATCTGGCCACCTAGGCAAATAAACAAAAACAATCAACACACCAGAATTTTTCAAGTTGAGGTAAAGCTCTGACAGGAATAGAACAGTAGGAGAGAGTTGGTGGTAGGGAAATATGACAAGTTAATTTATTTTTGGTGTTTTAATTGGATCGGTTGGGAGACAGAAAGAAAAGATGGTGCAGGAGACAAGAGTCACGGAGTCCTGGGAAAGGGGAGCAGGGAAAGAACTGTAAACATGACCAGCAAAATAATCTACTTTGTGTGCAAAGTCCATTTAAATGTAAATTACCCAAAGTGATTTTTTAGTGGAATTTTTTATCAGCGCAGTGTAGAAAGGCAGAATTATTTCCCCCCTTGTTTAAATACGTGATGCAGACATCTGTGGAGAGTTATAAACATCCCTCATCTCTCTACCTCCTCACACCCACTTCTTTCCTTTAGGCTCCTTGGAGCTGTTCCCTGCAGCGATGCTTCCAGGTAGTGACAGTGTGGATGTTCACTTCAGTCACCAGAGCCCTGTCAGGGCCAATTAGCATCCTAATGACTGGCATGTACCATCTTGAAAACATTCAGTCTGTGCTCTGTACCAGGGGACCTCTCCTCTTAAGAACCCATCTTGTCTCATCTGGACCGTACTGGTCATAGAAACCTGTAAAAAAAAAAAGAAGAAAATTTCCATTTCATCTTGTCTTCTGAGTCCCAGGGGCTTCAGCACTGAACAAATATACTGTCCTTTCTTTTTGCTGAAAATGATGAATCTTGGCTTCAGGGAGGGGACTTAAATCAAACCACTGCTCTTACAGGTACTAAGGACTTTGGGCTGAAGCTTCAATGAGGCGTAGTAATGCAGTACTTGTTCTTCAGAGCTCTGTTGAATGAGAGCAATCAAAGACCAGCCACATAGTCTTTAAATATTGAGTACCTGGCCAGTATAAGGACTAAAGTGGTACTTTTCTGAAATTACTGCTACCTGTTGTTGTTTGGTGGTCTGCTGCGAAGTCCACTCCAGTAGCATCTGCTGTCAAAACCGTGCTTTTGTTGTTCAATCAAACCAGAGCTGAACGCAGCACAGAGATCTTTTGGGTAGCACAGGCTAGGGCATGCAGGTGAGGAGATTTAGGGGAGGTTTCACAGCTACTCAGTGCATGGTGGGAGTCCAGGTTGTAAACGTGCCCCTCAGCACCCTTTGTCAGCGTGAAGCTTGTCGAGGCTTTTCAGTCTGCTCTGCCAGGCTGGAAAGGGAACATCTCCTCTAGCAGCAGCAGAGTTAAATGCTGCAGTATTAAATCACCCCATCCCCGTGCTGTGTTTTATTGTTCAGTGGCAATGTGCTTTCAAGAGAAACTCCCGCATCTATCCTGATTTTCAGCCCTAAGAGTCAGTGTTCCTTCTTGTTAATGTGGCATTGCTGTCCGATCCTGCCATGTCCTAGCTCTTCAGTGGCTTAAATGAAGCGCTGCAGTGCCAGGGCCAGCTGGTTGGCACAGCTGGCACAGCCACACTGGGTCATCTGGAGGGAGAGGTCAGCAGTTTAATGGTCCTTAAGAGGAGCCAAATCAGCGGCGATGCCAAAGAGTGGCTGAAGGGCAGTGTGTTGGCATGGCTGGACTGAAGCTGCAGTAGGGAGGGTTTCAGTTTATGGGGCTGTGGACGTGGCACCTTTCACTGGTAGCAAAACTCTGTATTACTTGAAATGGCATTGCTAACATTCTGAGGACAAAAAATACTTTCTTCCCTGTAAGGGGCAGCAAATCTTGAGTGTGAGCTCTGGAGAGTGAGTGAACAAGAATTATTATTTTTAATGTCATAACTATTCTTAAAATACACACAAAAAATAGCCCTGCCATCCCCTAGCCCAGCGTGCCAGGCTGAAAGACAGCACATTAACATATCCACATGGTGCATATGTTATTTTTAACATTGCTGTGAGAATTTTCCTGAATTTTTTGAATGGCGTTTGCATTTACTTTCAGAATGCTGTCATATCATGACTTTTTAAATCCTAAACGTAATGTTTTGATGTGATCTTCTGCAATGTCACAAGAACTTGATGGCCAGGAAGGCTGCAGGTACATTGATAGGAGCACTGTGTTTGTTCAAGTACTTGCCTGCACCTCTTGTCTCTTCTGGATGTGTCCCCAGAAGTCCTAAACCTGTGCCCTGGAGCCTTTTCTCGGAAGTGTCACCTTGAATGTCATGGTATCTGCTACAATCTGGTTTGTAATGCACTGAGCCAGCTCTCATGTGCATGAGGTATAGTAAATCTGCAAGGCTGATTGACTGCATGCTCACAAAGTACCCAAATAGAAGCCCTCCTAAAATGGCCCAGTGATTTGAACTCTTCCTCTTGTGATCGCTTACGTGTATAATTCAGTTTATAGATAACTGAGACTGAAGTCCTCTGTCCCTCTCTTGTGGGTCCCTGAGCATCCCCAAATCTGACATTCTAGGCATCACACAGTCACAATATGCTGCTTTTCCCAGGGCATCTTGCATTAAACCCTACTGAAGGTCACACTTCATTTTTCTTTACAAATAGGAAGGCCAAAAACTTAAAATAAAACATAGCCTCTAATAAAAGTGTGTTTATTGTGCAACGATCTCTCTTGAGAAGCTTAGGTGCTTAGTGAAGTGTCAAGTATTAGATGGAAAGGGGAAAGTTGACAGAGCTGATGTAAAAGATGGATAATACAAGGCAGATTTTCCCACATTAGTCTGCCTATATTCCTAATCCTGACCTAGCGCTATTCTACCTCTCCCTTCAGAGTGAGGAAGTAACTAGGTTCCTGTGGCCTGTTTAACAAGAGGATAGTGCCCTGCTGCTTTCCAAAATGTGTATGAGAAGAGAGCATGTAAGCTCCCAGGCAAGGATTCAGGGGCTCTGACACAGATTTTGGCAACTAAGCACATGTATCACCTGGAAGCCAGGGGCTGGTTAGTTGTCCATGCTGCAGAGAGTGGCAGAGCCATAGCATGAGCCAGCCCTCCTGTCCCAGTGGAGCTTCACAGCCTTCAGAGCCATCTGGTTTCTTAGGACTGAAGCCAGAGGCTGAGGGATTCAGGGCTGGGGCTCAGGCGTGATCTCCAACTGCCCAGGAGAACGTAAATCTCATTGGTGTGACTATCAACGTATCTCTTGTGGCCAAATCTGCAAAAATCATGTAGATCTCTCACTGATCTGGAGAGGATTAGGTGCCTACATGAGTTTGTATATCAAAACTACCTGCTTCAGTTCTTCTTTTGCAAAATCAATAAAATACTACGTCTTCTTTTTACCTTCCAGTCTGGCTTTGTAAAGATGCAAGGATTTCTCCTGAGGATTTGTTTCTAAATCGGCGGGGACACGCTCTCAGTTGGGGCTCTCATCACAGGGTGATTATTGCTTTATGTCAGGGTACAGAGCTGTCACACACAGGTTTCTGCTCAAGCATGTAGTCAAAAGTCAGAGTCTGCAGCTCAAATATGGTCAAACCAATAATCTGAGCACTCAGTTTTCTGTAGTGCAGGACAATTCCCAGAGATTAATGTAAATGTAAGAGCCTTTCTAGTGGAAGCAAACTACAATCCTGTGATTGCATTAGACATTTCAAATGGCTCTGTAAAGACTTGGCAACTACATGTTTTTGAAGCACATTTATTCTTGGTGCAGCTTAGATTCTAGCTCAGTGATGAATTACTTTAAACTTTAAAATGAACTCCTTGTCCTGATGTCAGGATGGATTGTGATCTTAAAGGTGACTTGTAAGAGAAAACAAATATTTATTTGGCTTGTGAATTTTTTCATCATATAGCAGGTAAAGAGAGCACAAAGAGCAGACACTTCTTGAAAGCATCAGTGGTGGCTGAAGGAATACTAAAATAAAAAGCATTTCCAAATATCAGATCCATATAGTTCTTTCAGACTTGCAAAATTTCCTTCTGAGTCAAGTTCCTTTTCTTTCATGTCCACTTCAGTTAAACACTGGAGAAAAACTCTGTATTTGTTTCAGAGTTTCAGTGTCCTTTCCAGGTAAAGCACAGGAGCTTGCAGTGTCTGTTCCCAGGACACTTGTGGAGGAGACTTGCAGTTAGCTATGCCAGTTACAAAAAGCTGGCTGCTACGGAGGTAGGAAATGGAGAGCTTAGGGTTAAATTTAAAATTTATCCAAATACTTGGACGGAAGAAAGCTGCCATCATCTTCCTACTCAAAAAACTCATCTTTTTCAATTGCTGAGACTGATTTTAATCCCAGTCATGGTCTGTATTTGTTCTGTACAAGTTGTTTTTTACCAAGTGACTGATAAAGTCTTGTCTCAGCATCATACTGTAAATTAAACTTAAAACCCACATGACCTGATATGATGGCTAATTTTTGTCCGGAAGCAAAATATCCACCCTAACATTTATATTTTTTGAGGTACAGACTAGGGCGTTTTGCTCATTTCCTGCTCCACCCTTCTGCTTACTGCTTTTTGTCACTCATTCTGTATACACATTTAAGGTGTTTTCATGAATCTCTCTGGAGTTAACTGGTGTACCTTGTGTTTATTAGGATAAATGTTTTGTCAGCAATAATCTTGAACATCAATAATTAATTAATAATTTATGCTCATGACTTTTATTGAATTTGTGGTGTGCATCATTCCTAGTGTGGCATCATGGCATGGTATTTGGACAAAGCCTTTTCATGAGGGAAATCTGGTCTCTGTCTGCCTTCGAGTTTGGGCTTGTCATGGGCAGAGCTGTGCTAACAAATTCCTGGTCTATCCAGCTGTAAGAGTCCATAGATAAATGGATCTGATAAATTAAATCTGTGGCTGCAGCAGGTTGAGAGGGCCTGTGAAAAACAACTGTCTCAGCATGCACTCTATAACCTGCTTGATTTACTGTAATCTGCTGCTGGATCTGATACCCCGTTGCATATCCCTTGACCAGTCACATCTGTGTTGCATTTCAGCATCTGGGACTACTGTGGAAACCAGGAGTTCTGCAGTGGGTTTGTGTGACGTAGAAAACAGAACTGCTTTTGGTGTGGAGTAAGCAACAAGTTGCTTTTCTATTAGAATATATTCGCTCTCTGTTTTGAGTATTTTCAGTTGGCTGCAGATTTGTTGTGAAGCAGTGTAATGTCCTTGTGGCCAGCAAGGAGAGGACTTCTGAGCTTGGTTTTGGGATCAGTGTATAAAGTCTTTGTGCCAGGGCTCTGGAATAGGATTGGTAGCAGGACTGCCATGCAGTCTGTAGTCTGCTGATGCAATCTGTAGTTCTTATGGATGAAGAGGTGTCAAGATATGGTAGTTATCTCACAATGAACAACAGGAAAGATGGTACTTCTTTTCTTCTGTTCTTAGGCTTCTTGAGCTGTGTCTCATTCTGACCAAGGAGTCTGTAGAGTCCGATGGATTAATTCCTAAGCCTCGCCCTGTGCAGCCCTGGGTGGCTTGAGAAACAAATGGGGAGCATGGGGAATAGTGGCCAGAACATGAGTTTTGAGGACCGTGCTCTATTGTTGCAAATTAGATGAAAGTAGGTTGGTTTCTCTTCTGTGCCTGGGAGGGACAACAAAGAACTTAAATGCTGTCAGTGGCTGCCTGGAAGGCAGCTGTGCCCTTCTGGTCCACTGTTGCTGGCTGCCTGCAAGCTCAGACACTACTTAAAATGCAATCCTCCCAGGACTGCCAGCGTTAAGGTGCCAGGGCACAGCTCTACAGCAGTGATCTGCAAAATGTCTGGTTGTGCAGTTCATTCTGGCCTGTGTTTCTCCCGAGACAGTTCATTGTCTGTCAGAGCTGTATGTTTTCTCCCTGTTCCAAGAATGTGGTTACAAATACTGTGTTTCTGGCTTATTACTTTGAACATTTTTACTGCCACCTCACAGAGCTTCCTTTTCCACCACCCAAGTGCAAAACGCTCATCTTCGTTGTCAGCTCTTCATAGCCCACCCCTGCCCTGTGTATCTTGTCCTGTGCAGCACTGAGACATCACCCCCCATCTGCTCTGTCAGCCTTGAGTCTTCATTTGTCATGCAGTTCCGAAAAACCTCCTTCATGTTTTCTTCCGTGTCACATCTGGCAAGAGGAGCTCTGCGTAAAGGTCACCAAAACTGACAACTTTTCTTATTCTCAGTCTTCCCATAGCACTCTCCTGTGCCAGCAGCAAGCTGGGAGATGATGAGACAGCTGCTGCATGGGGAGTACCTGCAAAGCTCAAGGGAGAAGCTGCCGAGTGTCAGAGCTGCCCGTGTGCCCCCTTCTTTGCCCATGTCAGTTCTCTGCTGCTGCCCAGGGTGGAGCGGGGTGTGGAAGGTGGGAGAGCACTGCCTGCTGGGGCTGGCCTGCTCCCTGCTGAGCCACTCTGCTCCAGCTCCTCCAGCAGCAGCAAGGCTGCCTCTGCTCAGCACTCCTCAGCCTTAAGTAAGGGGTGCCTTCCTAAGGAGCTTTGAGTTGGGGAGTGATGCCATTGTGCCAGGCTCCTTCACATGTCTCCCTCACAGCTGTGTGAATCCCTCCAGGGACCTTAGCTGATAAGTCCTTTAGGCCCCATAACTTTGTGCCCACTGTGTTTGGTAAGATGCTTAGCAAAATATGCAGGAATGCTCAACAATTCCTTCACTACTTCCAGTGCTGGTCACTACAAGCTTCTTTAAGCTCTGTCCTTCTCCTTTGCCATGGAAAAGCACAGTGAAATTTGAATTTTGCATGAGAGGGAGCACGTGTTCCTTCATCGATGAGAGAAATAGTGCTGGCTGTGGTTTCAGTACTAACAGCAACCAAAGCCCCCCAGAAGAGAATTTTTCTCTGTTCCACTCCCTTGGTAGATGATTTTATGGGCTTTTTGTCTCATTATGTTTTATTTGCCCCAGTTGTTTGTATATATAAAGACACTAAAGTAGAATTATTGAATAAAGTCCCCAGTGTTGAATCTATGTGTTTCTCATGTATGGCTACACATGGAGAGGTTTTTTTAAATCTTTGTTTATAAGACACTGTATATTGTACCTCCTCCCAATGGTTGCACTCCCCCGGACGAGCTACAATCTGCTCTTAATACTTTTTCCTTAGCTGACTGTAATTCTGTTCTAACCTGGGAAATATTTCCTTTTAGTGTGGCCAAATGATTCATGCAGCTCTGTTATTGATATATGTGCATCACAAGTAAGGGTCTGATTGAGAATCTGCATGGGACTGTGAATCTTCCATTGATTTTTCCGTAGGTTTTGACTGTACCTCTAATTACCTATCGTTCTTGGTGAATCTGTGCTGCTCTGTTTACTTTGCTTGATGAGATAAGGATCATTCTGTTCCTTGGTGAGATGTATTCCCAGGAGCCTTCCTTTTTTCACCTGTGCAGCGTTCACTTTATATTTTAGCAACCTGATGCTAGTAAGTGCTGCAGCATTAGCTGTGCCTTGGAGACAAAGCCACTGTAACACAGTCCCGATGTGCCCATGGGTTTTACATGTTCCTCTCAGCCAGGATGTAAATGGGTGACTGTGGCTGCCCTTAATCTACATCAAAGCTCCCCCAATACCATGTTTGTGAAGGGATGACATGTCACTGTACTTTGCTTACCTTGCTCATCTGTTGTGGTCCTTCCTTGTTAATCCCTAGTTGCTATAGTGAGTTTTCTCTGTGCTCCTCTTTACCTTTTGTCCCACTGATATTTTTGCAGCATCTTTTTGTGTATGTCTGGCTTTTCTATCCCTGTTTTTTCCGGTGGTTTCTATTCTCAGCTATGTGGATGTCACTTTCTATACTACACCTTGGTGTTTTATGGCTTTTTTTCATCTCACGTGGCACTGGACAGGCAGGCAGTCCTCCTGTGTGGAGCAGAGTGGGTGCTTTGGATGTGCATCTGAGTAAACAAAGATCATCAACTCAGTCTTCCCTGACAGCTGGGAGGAATATTACGGGAGCAAGATTTGTGTCAGGATGGTTCACTGATGTAGTCACAATTCAAGCACTTGGTTGGGTAAATGTTCGTGGGAGCAGACTGCAGCCTGGTGAGCCTCAGGAACCAGGCAGCTAGACCGAAGGAAGTATGGAGAACCAAGAGCCAGTGACATGTGCTTTGCACCAAGATTGCAAAGTCCTTACTCCTGTTTTGAACACAGGCACTCAGCTTCTGCAGAATCTGAGTTTTCTCTCTAGCCCATATTAATTTATTGCATTCATGTATTGAGCTGGCTGCGTTCAATCTGTCGATTGAATGAAGAGATGATTTAAAAACATGAAGTGTTCTGGAGAGAGATTAAACTGTTTCCTCGTTCAGTATTTCATATCTCTCTATCAGCCATGAAAATTGAAACTGCAAATATTAATAAATTAATTGACACATTTGCTACTCTCATTGTAATGATACAGCCAATCCACAAACAGTCATATTATGAGTCATATCTTCAGAAGCAGGAGATATTTTTTAAAACATGAGGTTATTTCACAGTATTGAGTTTTATTTTTAATTTGTCTTCTGCTTTACTAACATTTAGTCTTATTATTTTAGCAGGCTTTCTTCTGCAGTCAGAAGGAGCAGAAACTTAGTTTGTCCTTTTTTTTTTTTAAAGGGCACTTATACTCAAGAGGAGACGTACAGTAGTAGTAAAAATTGACAGATGTACAACTTTCTCTATATTCTTTTAGTTATGATTTAAAGCACTTTAAAGATTCAGCTTGCTGTGACAAGCAGTGAATAATGTTAATTGAGGATTCTTGAAAAACATTTATAGTTGCTACTTTTCCTCCATTCTTTCCTTTCCCCATTCCCACCCCCCTTTTACCAAATTCAGAAGTTGTTATAACAACATCAGCCATCACTTTCTCAGTGTCAGTGCACCAGGACCACAGTGCTTTGGACAGGAAATCTTAGCAGGATAAATTCCCAAAACTTCCTCAAAGATCTTGTTGCCCTTGTTTAACTATTTGTGTGGGAGAATTATTTTCCTAATGTTTTGATGGCCGTGTTAGAGCTGTAGTACTTTAGTGGAGCCTGATACTAATAAATCACAATTGCGTTATAAAAAAAATCTCAGTAGCCAGATTTGAAAGCACTTTGAAGTGTTGTAGAGGTTCTTTCAATACTGAGTGGCCGGGTGATAAAACGATGGTTAAAATGAATCACCACTTAATGCAAAGCATTGCATGTAAAAAGAAAATAAGCTTCTTCCCTTCCCTACCAAAAACCCCACAAAGTACGTGAGGGTAGTGATGATGAGTCATACCTCAACTAATGCTGCCTTGGGAAAGTTGCTCCTAATAAGTCTTTGGAAGAGTAAGCACCGTGTTCAGAGGTGATTAAAGAGGCAAATAAAATGAAAGATTTTTTTTCTGCTGTGTGTGAATTCATCAATTTCTAGGCTCGTCAGCCTGGAAAAGAGGTAAATTAGAGGTCGCAGGAGAAGGCTAATGAAATCATGAAGGAAGAAGAGAAGAAAAATTAGGGAATGAACGTTCACCTTCTCATAAATAAGGCAATAGAAGCTATCCAATGAAATAAGTAGTAGTTATTAAGTAAATGAAAATATATTTTCCTGCGACATGGAACGGAGCTGTGGAACAACTTAGTTGCTACATTGTGTTGTTGAGCGTAAAAGCATACACAGACTGGAGAGATTAATGGGCTGTAAAACAGAGTAGTTCAACCCCAGCCTCTAGCTGAGGAGCCATAAGCTTCTAGTAGTCAGCTGGAACTCTTTAGGAAAGGGACATGTAAATCCTCTTTAAGGCTGTACTGTGAGGAAGGTAATGCTACCTTCTCCTAACTTCTGACTCCTACCATCTTTGCTTCTGTGTAACTATGGTGCTGGTTTCTTGTGTTTGTGTGTGAGTCTGTGTATCTGAACAGCTTAGAGTCACAGGAACACATTCCCATTCCCCTTGTCTTCACATGAGCGTGCACATTTTTCCTGGAAAGCTTTTCTCTGTAATTGGATTGCATCTGTGTTATTTCAGTGAAATGGGATCTTGGTGCAGATTACATTGTGCAGAAAAATCCACGGCGATGCACTGAGGAAAATCTCCACTAGTTGTCACTCGATCCCCATTTTAAAGCTGACTTAAAGACCAGTTAGAGTTTATTTCTCTAAGAATGATGTCCTGGGCCCCAAATAACCAATATCTGGGACAGATTTTGCCACGGAGTCTTTCTAAAACATGGTGATAGGAATAAGTTTAAATCCAAGAGATGGCAGCCCCTGCAAGTGTTGTTCTGTGGGTTTTGGCTTTCTAAATAATTACCTTTAACAGTGCATTGCCCAGGGTTGGAGCTCGTGAGGGGCCTGGTGTGGGAACTGCTGTACACATACTGCATTCCAGCTTCTCTCTCTGGGGAGCTGATGCTCCCAATGGACATGCTCCCTCCAGGAGGAGAAGTTACAGAAGAGTGAAAAGGGCGTGGTGGCGCCAGGGTTAGCTTGTCATCAAGGTTTTCTTGGGTTAGCAGGACTGGAAAGGATTGTGGCAAAAGGCTGCCAGCAGTGATGAAGAGGAAGGGGCTCAGTAGAGGTATTTTGCAGGTATTATTCCCAGGATGGTTTTCTTTTTCTGGTTTCACATCGAACAAGCACCTGGATTTTTAACTGGAGGAAGGTAAACTCTTTCACAACTCCGTGTTTTGCCTGCTTGTATTTCTTTGGTACTTGCTTTCAAAGCCAGCACGAGTTGGAGAAAAAGAATACATTTCATAAATTTGATAAATGTGTTTTTTCTTCTGCTGTCTTCAGAAGAATCAGCTCTCCCTGTCACAGGTTTGGTTTTGGAGCTCACGTGTTTTATTGTTTGTGTAGCAGTAGTGTTGTATTAAACAAATCATGTTCTACACTGGTTGGTGCTTGATGCTGTGAAGTGAGGAAGGAAGAGCTACTGCTTGTCTTGAAGAGCTTGCTGTCTGAGTAAATCACAAGAAAATGCAAACATGACATAATTGAGGCTTTTAACTCTTTGTTATATTTGCAAGGTAGTAGTCAGTGATGGAGCCTACACCCTGCTCCCACGTGCCCATTCTGTAAGTACCATCGTGCACACCAGAAAGAACACAGAGCAAAGCAGCCTGAGTTGCTTTGGCTGGAAAGGTGTGATATATTCTTGTTCCTACAAATCAATTGCTGTTTCCAGTCTCTCAGTGCTTAAGTAGTTGGCAAAGCTTGTTTAAAAGGGAAGAAAACCCCAACAAAAAAACCTCAAAAAACAACAACAACAAAAACGCAACAAAAAACCAAAAACCCTAAAGCAAAACAAAACCAGAAAAATTGCCCCCCAAGCCCATGCACAAAATCAAACCCACCCCCTCCCATTTTTCAGGATTTAAAGAAGAAGATTTCCTTTTTAAAGTAATGAAACTGGAAGAATTTGTTTTTCAAACACTTGTTCACTGTAATGGTAAAAGTGTTATCCTTAGTTACTGCTATAAAATTTAATAGAAAGTGTTCTGCAATCCGTTCTCTCCTCTTCTCTTGAAAGGAATAAAGAAAAGCAGCTCAAATTGAATTGCTCTCAAGGCGTTTCTTCAAGGTTAGAGAATGTTTCCTGCTCCAGCTACCCATTTCCTTTGAAATAATTATGTTTTGGAAATTCTGTGAGCCCAGGCCATCAAAATGAATGTCAAGGGAACAAAGGTCTGTTTGAGACCAATGGGCAGGGTGTTCATGCATTTGTATCCCAGGACTTACTGTGTTTCATTTATATACTGAGAAAAGATGGGGTTATTTATTTGCATGAAAAATGAGTATCTTTTTATCTCTATTACATCAGTTGATAATTTGATTGCTTTGTTGAAACCTTTATTACACATCTTTGTCTAATACTTTCTTCATTCTTTAATTTTCTAAAAGCTATTTGAAAACCATGGAGATTAGGCAATCCCTTCCCCCACATCTTACGTTTTAAATGTAGGGGAAAATAATCAGAAACTTCTCATTGCTCTTGATTGCCTTTTAATTATTTTATGCTTTAATTAAGTCTCACCATTCCTCATTAAGGGTATTGTTCAGGAACTGTTTTAGTAATCCTGCACAAGCAGCATCTGTGAAAGCTTTTGGTAGCTGTTGCCTTGGTAAGGAGAATTTTCACTTATAAAAGCAAATAGCACATGATGGTTTTGGTGCCCTATGTCACCTGGGGAAGCTGTGGGGGAAAAGATAGAACCCCACATTTATAGAATGCCTGGGAAACAAGTTCCTGAGACTGGAGCAGCCTTGCCTAGAAATAATGGTTGTACTAATAAAGTGACCATTTGCATGGTTTAGGCTGCACAGCTCAGAATCTCTATTAGCAAATTTGATGGCATTCATGATGTAAGCCACTTTGTGATAAAATCAGAGGTGCCAGACAGTGACTTCTTAGGTGCTTAGATCATTGTCTCCTGTGGCAGCAAAAAGTCTGAGGCAGGGATCAGTGTGTTGGGATGCATGAGATGGCTCACACCTGCCTGTCTGCTTGGGGTGAGAGGGGGGAGCTGCTGCCAAGGCCAGAGGTGTCACTACTCCCTGTGACACCCGTGTAAGGTGACCTGGAGGGTCTTTCTCCTTCAGCTCAGCCACTGACTCTTCAACTGTTGCACAGAATTTCATTCTACCACTGCTAGACCTGGAGCTCAAGTGAGAAATTCCTGGGTCACTGTAACATGAATAAAGTACGTGCTAAATTGAACAGCTACAGCTGGGAGTAAGTCTCAAGTGCAGCTGCTTAACTAAATTTAAAGCTTAAGGATCACTTTGAAGAGAAGTTTGAGGAGCAGTAAAGTTTTCCAAACAAGGTCCATGCTGAGGCAGTGCCTAGATAACTTGGTAGCAAGGTGAAAGAAGCCTGGGAAGTTGCAGTAGTGTTGTGGGAGACTTTGCCAGCTTGTCCACTATACTGGGTATGTGTTTAGTTTGCAGATTTGTCAAATGAAAGTGCTGTAGTTAAACTCTCAGTAGAAGGAGCCTCTGTCTCCTTGGCTGACACATGTAGAGCATCCTGCTTTTGCAAAGGTCAGCGTTAGCCATAAAACTTATGTAGGTAACTTAGCTCAAGGCATTGCCATGAGCATGATATAATTTGGTTGAACACCTCATGGTGATCAATCTCATGTGGGATCACTTCTCTCTTGCACAGAGAAGCAGAGATGATCTGCTGTCTTTGTATGTGTGTATGCAGAAAAACCCAAGTAGTGTAGCACACTTCAGGGTTGAAGTTGTGTACAGCACTGTCTCAACCCTAGTTGACATTTTGGGTATTCAGCTGTGAATAAATGAGAGTCTGCCTATCAGTTCATCAGGGAATCTAGTAAATGAGGAGCCGCTGTAATTAAAATCTTACTGGTGTGAAATCCTTCTGAAAATACTTAGCATCTGTCATGCAGCAATCCTTAAATACTTAACAAGCTTTTGACTTTCTTATGAGGAGGTAAACATCAGTATCTCTCATGTTACAGAGGCTGGTGTGCAGGAGAGTCAAGTGACTTTTCTTAGCCATGTGCAGTGAACCGAAGCACAGTTCTTTGATCAGGATTTTAACTTTAATGTTGGAGGTCCCCATACATGCAGTCACAGTTATTACAACCTGTAGAGCAAAGTCTTACCTATTGTAGGTGGAATATGAGTTTTAGGATCTTGTCAATCAAGGAGAGATCAAGTGACTTTTTCTGGAAGAAATGAACAGTCTTACACTGTTGTGAAAGAAAAGGAACTCTGGCTGTAAATTCACCTTTTTCTTGCACAGATTTTTTTTTTTTTCTTTTCATCAGTGAAAGAGCAGAACTGCTTGATTATTTAGGAAAGAAATTTTTCCTCGATCAAGAATATAAGGACACTTTGAAAAATGCACGTTAGAGCCTAATGTAGCATGTAAACTGGATCAACACGCTGTATGAATGGCTTATTGTAGAAGCAGGATACTTGAAAGAGTCAGATCAGTAATAAAGTGTAGCCTGACCAAGATCTGGTTGAAAAGGGAGTTGAATAATTGCTGCACATTGTAAAATATTTCAAGTGGAACCTAAAAGACTCCTTCACCTTCATGGAAATGAAATTGCATTCCACATAAGCTCCTCGAGACTGATAGCCAGAACCTGCCTTTAAGCAGGGGAAGGGGTGACGGGGCAGAAATCTGGGATGGATTTGGGGGTTGTATAGCCCAGGTATGTATTGTGAATAGACTCTGAGAGACTATAGGCAAACCTTGATGAGACTGAAGAGAGAAGAAAAATATTTAAAAAACTGAAAGAAATGTGAGAAATTTAATCTTAACACAAGTCCCTGCTACTTCAGTGTATTCTGATAGGCTTTTTTGTGGCATCCTGCTTACCAAGCTGTATCTGGAAAACCAAATCACGCTTAGAGAAGTCATCTGGAGTTCTGCTGTGATGAGTTTATATCTAATTCTGATTAAAACATTTAGTCAAAACAGCTGACAAATACATGTATGGTGTTCCTTATTCTTAGCTCTAGGTTTACAAGCCTCCATTGCAACACCATTACAAGATTCATAGAATTGCCATATTTTCAACATGAAATTGGATTTTTTCCTACAAGAAAGCTCATTGTGAAGTCACCGAAGTGTGAGTTATTTCTAAGGGGGTATGTTGCCTATTCCTAATTCTGCAGATGAAATAACTGATCACATACTGCAAGTATTAACTGAACATGCAGCAATAAAATTTGCGTATCTTCCAGAAATGTAGCTGTGGAGGGTGGCTGTGATATCCATTTTGGGTAATACAATAAAGTTTGAAGGGTAGAAGGAGGAATTGATGATACCCTTCTGTGAAATTTGAGGAAGACTGTAAGCACAACCCATATAATACATTTGTTACTATTGATAGACTTTTATTTAAAGGTTTCTAGGTGGATGAGTTCCAAGACTTCTGTTGTCCTTAAAGAGTTCAGTCTGGCAGTTAGCAAGTGTGTGGAGATGATTCATCAGGTGTAGTGAGCTCGAATAAATTTTTGACAGATGCAATTAAGCTGTGCGTCTTAGCAACATTTTTCTTAGCTACAGGTCAATGTACTCTCCATTTGTTCAGGGCTTTCTCTTAAGTGACAAATGGTGCAAGACAGCTGTTTTGGAAGTAGGACTCATTCAGTGTCAGAGGTGAGAAAACACTTTTTATTGTGTGTAATGGAAAGGCTAAAACCAGGGTCCACACAGAGGGAGCTTTAGGAAGCACTGCAGCTTTATCCTATGTGGGAGACTTACAGGAAACCTTTTATTGTAGGGGGGGAATAATAATTAATCTTTCTTCCCCTAGTCCTTGATCTCTGGTAATAGAGAATGAAAGAGGCGTTCTTACAGCATGTGATCCCTTTATCAGGAATTTATTTCCTCTTTTGCTTGGTCTCTATGCTTGCTGCCCACTGGGAGTTGTATAAAGCAGATGACTTCATATCTCATGATGGATTTCAAGTAGTCTTCTGTGCTCTTTTGTAACAGTCCTGGAGACCAATATAAGTATGCAGAAGATGGCAAGAAACAGAGGAATGCATGTCCCCTCTGAGCCTCTGTGTCTCAATAGACATGTTCAGGAGTTACCAATCGATGGATTGTCTTAAGTAATTCCTTTTGCAGCCATCTAAAGGCACAAAACATGCTGTGGAGTTTATAATTGAAATTACTTAAAAGAACTGTCATTAAAATGCTAAGCCTGTAGGAACTGTATTCATTGGGAGGGAAAAATGCCAGATGTTTCAGGTATAGTAGATGTTGAGGAGAGATTAATTAATAATTTGTGTAAGTGTGTATTTTGTATGACTAAAGCTCACATACTGAGAAAAAAGTGATTAGATCTGTTTATTAAGGGTTAGTGTAGAAAAGTTGTTGAAAAAGTGATTAATGAGTTTTCACTGCACTGTTAATGAATCACATAAGCATGGTAATGAACATAGTGAATTCCAGCTTTTAAGGTATCATTCACTGATTCACACTATCTTGTCCTGTACTCTTTAGGTATTTATCTAAAAATATATATGTATTTATTTGTGTATGTGTGTGTGTGTATATATATATATTTATATGTATGTATAAAAATAAGGTAGAGCAGCCTCATGGATCTGGATTTGTAGAGCAGATCAATGCTAAAGGACTCAGGATGTGCTGGCCTGCACTGTGTGCTGAGTCTGCTTGTCAGCCTGTGTGGCTCTAGCCCGTGTTTGAGCAGGAGCAGTGACTGTGAAGGTGTGGTGTTTCCAGCCAGGCCCCTCGTGGTAGCACTGCCCTGTTCCTCTGTGTACATTTACACAGCGTGTACCTGCACAACACCGTGAGGCTCTTCCCAGTGCAGTCCTTGTTACTCAGCAGCTGATGCAAACAGCCATCTCTGAGACAGACTGATTGCATTGCAACACAAAACTGCACATTTAGATGCTTAACTTCACTGCTTTTGGGGTATTTTAATTTGAATTTTTCTGCTTGAATGTGAAGCATCCTCGTTTCACGGTTGGCAGCTTTGTTTATTTTGTTAAATGTGGCATTTCCCCTTAGAGCTTTCACAGGCTGCTCAGCTCAAGGAAACTGCATGTTCTGCCTTCTGAGCCTTGGATGCTCAGTGTGACTTGCTCTTCAGTGTGAATTGTCTGTGGTGTTGTCTGTGTTCCTTTATTCTGTTAGTTAAAAAGAATCAAGTTTAGATTTTGGTTTTCTGCATTTCTCCTTAATTCCGTTTAGAAATTGGCCCACCTTTCTGTTGATCCTTGTTTAAAATCAGTTGATGCAAAAAGATGTGGAAATAGCTGTGTGGAGGGTAGAAGGCCAGTTTTCTCTGGCATTTGGAAATTTGTTGACGATACTCCTTCCTGCTGACTTGGTGAAAAATCTAAAATTGTTGAGACTCCACAAAGGAGAACTCCATAGCCTCACAGGTTTGTATAGGGAGATATTTGACTTACGGTCTATTTTTTTGTTTCGTATTTCAAAACTGAAGTATTTCATTTATATTCTGTCATCTGAAGTTTAAATATAATACCCATGGGGAAGGAAAAAAAAAAAAAAAGGATGGGATTTAAAATAAGGGAAAGTAATTTAAAAATGAAAAGTTGAGCAAACCCCTTTTTCTTCTGGAATCACTGTGGGGTTGTATGACATGTATCCTGGTTTTTGTTTTTTTTTTTTTTTACTATTGTCAGTGTTGTTTTGATTTTATGAAACACAAAGGTTTTGGTAGAAACGCTTGTACTGAAGAGTTGTGGATCTTTTGAAATACAGTGTTTTCCTGTTGTTGCTGTTGCATTACTATGATGCACAGAGGCAGAATTTAGATTAGGTTTTCATAGTGCTGAGCGGAATCGTCAACATGGAGAACACCCCAATAGGGTTAGTGTATTTCAACACATAGAGCAGCTAATCCTGACCCTGTTGATGTCATTGACAAAACCACAGTGAGCTTTGCCCAACTTAGGATTTCATTTGAATGATTTCAGGTTTTGCTTTCTCTGTAAAGCTGGAGCCCTTTATTTTCGGGGCACTTGATGAAGTGACTTTGTCTATATTTGTTTAGGCTTTGCTTCAAAAACTGGTTTCTCTCTTCTGTCACATATCTTTGGTTGACTTTCCATTCTGTTTTTTCCTTCACTATTGAGTCCAAGTGTGTGGAAGTAGGGAGGAGGCAGAAAATGGTTTACAAATGAAATGAAGATGAACACCCCACACAAGTCCACCAGTTTAATTCACTTCCACAGCATCCTGTCAGAGTTAAGAGTCTGAAGCCTCTCCAAAGGGACCTGTCTCTACTATGGCAGTTTCCAGCCCCACTAGGCTGTACTTAAAAAACAATCCAAACCAAAACAAACAGCAACAATAACAACAAAACCTCACCAAAAAACCCAACCAAAACACCGAAAGCCTCTGGGTTTTGTTTCTGTATGGTCAAACACTCTGGGCCTTTCCAGGAGAAGTCTCTTTTACCCACGTCCAACCATTTCAATATCTTTAGAGTCTAAATGCTGAAAAATTACGATTAATAAATCTGTTGTTTCTTATGGCCAGTGTTGTTTCTGGACTTCAGTAATTTTAGCCTAGTGGTACCAGCTGAGGCTCTCTGGAAAAGAGTAACCTCTTTTCTGTCCCAGAGTTTGCTTATAATAAGTGACTTCAGTTTGCTTCTTGAGACTTGTTTAGAAAACTTCTCTTAGAAGTATATTGCTAAATGACATTCAGGGAGTTACATGCAGTTGCTGGCTCTTATTATCAGAGGCACAGTTATCTAGGAACAGTTGTGGGATGCCTGATTGGAGCAGCATCTTCCGTAATATCCGTGCTTGCTCTCTGCAAACGCCAGTTTCTTCCTGAAAAGTGCTGTAACATTTCCTAGCACTCACATGTGATCTTAATGGGAGTACAGGACAAGTTGTCTTGGGGCAGTGCTTATAGTTAACCCTAAGATGTTTGGGCAGACACCTGGACTGCACAAATACCCTGTAAACTGTAATTATACACCTATGTAATTGTGAGAACTGGGTGATTCTGTTGTCACTTTGGCTTGAAGGCATTGTCATGCCTGCCGTGACATGGCTTGATGGCCTTGTGCCTGGTCAGAATCTCATTGCACTGTGCTCCCTACAAACACACTGGAAATGATGCTGAAGGATTTAGCATCTAGATGGGCAAGATGGAAAGGAACTATCATTATGCTCCTTTCAGAAACAGGACTTTAAAAACAGTAGGCTGGAGTCAGGTCTAAGGGAAGCTGGCAATTGGACCCAGCTCCAGGTCTCAGGCTGCGTGTCCCTTGCACAGAGCTCCTGCCTGGTTGAAATACACATTTCCCCCATGTGTTGTTTCATTAGTTATTTGCTTTTCCATCTTGTTACATAGCTTCTAAAAGTACTCAGCCAGATGGACTGTTTGATTTGCTGGATGTTTCACTCTTTTATGTTTAGTTAAGTCAATACATGTCAATTTTTCATCTGTAAAGGAGAGCTAAAACTCTCCTATTTAATACAGTGCTGTGAGAATGAATTAGGAGGTTCATTTCTTTTTTGCTGTGTCAGGAAGTGAGTTAATATAGTTTAGAGAATAGAAAATAAGTATTTCGGATCCAATCTTTCCTTCCTTCCTCTCTCCCTGTATTAAATATACTGTGTATCTGAAGTTTTTGCTCACACCTACCCTTTTAGGATTTAAGTAACACATTTTAAATGCGTTATCTCTTTTGGATTGCACAGGTTAACACCTGCATATTTCAACTTCTTTGACCTTGTTTCATAAGTGTAAGAAGGGATGTTGCTCTTTGGAGGCAACTTATATTAATATAACTTATTATTAGGAGAGTGCTGGGCATGATGTGTGACTTGAGATCAGGAGTCAGGCTGTAGTTCCCAAAGGGAAAACACACAGTCTTGTGGTTAAGATCAAAGGCTGTAGAACTTGCATTCAGTCCTATCTTTGCACATCCTTCAGTATCCCAAAGTCGTTTAAGTGAGGGAGCTTAAATTTCCCTGTCTAGCCTAGGTGTTGTAAGAATAAATTAATTGGCGGAGGTGAGTCACTCGAAAATGCTCTGGGACTATGGGTTATTTAAAAGCCTGAATTTATCACTGAGGCCAGACTTTTCTAAAGGGCTCAGCTTGGCTTGTAAGCTCATGCCAGTAGTTGTCTTACCACTGTCATTTAGGATTTGTGTCACACTTTTGCCTAGAAGCCCACATGGACATCAATAATGCATTACACAAAGGCTTATTATCCAGGAGTTCTTGCCCTAAAGTACTTGCAGTTGAGTCAGAGGCAATAAATGGATATGAAGAACATAAGAGAATGGAGAGAATGTGGCAATGGAGTACACTCTGTCTGTCTGTCTCTCTATCTATCTATCTATCTATCTACCTTTCTACCTGATGAGATCTTTGATGCCAGGAGGAGGCAGTGAATATTTTTAACATTGTGATTGTAGCTTTAAAGCAGGGAGGGATCTCTACGGCATCATTTTAAACATGTGTAAGTAGGAGAGGTAGAGGTTTCAGTAGCAAATTTCCTAGCAAGATCATTGCCAGATTAGTGTGCAGAGACCAGTCTGTCTGTGCCCTGCAAGGTATATTTCTGCCCTAAACTGAATTATTTTAGCTGTCAGCAAATGGTTGATAATATAGTGATCTGTGCTTGGGAGATTCACTCTTTATATTAGTGTTGTATTGCATTCAGTGTTGAGGCTAGACAGAGCCACTCATCTTTACCTCATGGTCCCACGTGGACTCACTTAGCTTAGTCATGAGTGGGCAATGAAATAACAAGAGAGACCTTGTCAGCTCCAGGCATTAATATAAATCTTGGTGCTTGTAATACATTTACATGGCTCCCCCAGGTCTATCTGGACTTATAATCATCTCTCTTATTCACAGATCTTCTGGGATATTGACTGCTCGCTTTTGCTTTGTAGTTCTCTGAATCAGGATTTGGCCCAGGAGATAACCAGCAGTAAGTTTTTCTGACAGGCACTCAGTGAGCATAAACACTTGCCCACTTTGGTGTGCACAGGCATTGCCTCAAGTAATACTAAACATTTTGCTGGGGAAACAGGGGCTCCTGCTTAGCAGGCAGCAGATTTTACTCTCCAATTTCTCTTGTTCAGATGCATTTTACCTTTAAATGGCTTGGAGATTTCAGTGCCTCATGGCTAATACAAGGCCTTCATAAACAGGTCTGGTGATCTTTTTATTTAGAAAGTGTATTTATCTGCATCATAAAGCTCTGAATAAATGAGTGATCAGTTTGTCTGTTTCTCACAGAGATTTCCTTAGAAAGTTCTTCCTAATTTCTTTACCCTAATCACCTGGAGATGCATTAAGGATATAAGCAGTAGTGTTGTGATCCTAAAGCAGGCATGATCCACTAGTTAAGATGGCTCATGCTATGTAAAAGCCTTTGCTGATGATCTTGTGGAAGTTCCATGACCTGAATGAGGCCAGGATTTTGGTTTACCCTGGAGAAACATCTTACAGAAGGAAAGACAAGATGCAGATATGCTGGAACAGCATAGCAAAAAGATGCTGTTTGTGCTCTGTTTTTCTTGACAAACAGCAGTTTTCTGTATTCATGTTGGTGAGCTACTGCCTCTAAACATCAGTAAAGTGTCTATAAAATCACACAGGAGCAGGGAAGGGTGCATAGCTGGAGTCTGGTTTTGGTTTTTTCTCCTGCAGCCTTAGAAAATGCTTTTTAGATCTCAAAGTTAGGCAGAACTCCTCCATTCATTGCTGTTTCAGCACTGTTGTATTACTATAAATAAATAAATGCTGTGGCATAATTTTATAAGTAATCTGCACTGGGAGGCGGGGACTTGAGCCTTCATTCTTCCAAGCAGATGCACATTGTACTGGCTTATATCGGGAAGGTTGTCCAACTGCTGCAGAGCCTTAAAGCAGCTGTCACTTCTGGGACTTCTTCCCTTCTCTCCTCCTTTCCCTCCATAGGTAGTGTCCACCAGAACAGCTGATAATATTGCCAGATACTTGCCGCTCTAGTCTAGATGTGTTGTGAAATCCAAAATAAACTTAAGAGATAATGTTACCAGAACCAAATGTTGTCAGAGGCTGATGCCTCTGTAGCTATCTGTAGGGAATTCAGGCTGTCAGTGTTTAGTCTGACAGCAAGAGACGTGGATGCTGTGACAAAGTTTTGTTAAGGTGACTTTTTCTATTATTCAAAATGATTGGTGTGGGTTTCCTCGCTTCAGCTGATGAGTGTTGGTTTAGTGGCAGAAGCTGCCCACTCTGTACCTTCATTGATCTCCTGTGTTTTGGTGTGTTTTAAGAACCAACTTATGTCAGGCTGCAGCCAGTTACAGACCAGTTTATCATGACGGTAGAGGACTGGATGGGCCATGGCAGCAAGGGCTGGGCAGCCAATGTGTTCATCAAATGCAGCTTTTGTCAGTATGTGGCTGGATATGTTCTTTGAGTGGCTGGCAGAGCTATTCAGCATCACTTTGGAGTCAATTTTGTCCTTGTGTGTATGTGAACCATTCACAGTGAAGGTGGTGAGTTGTGTTTGTACAACTGCAAAGGCAGAAATTAATTCAGTTTTGTGCTACAGCTGAGTGAGAGCTGTTGGTGACAGTCAAATGGCCTCCTTCTATTGAAAGTTGCTTTCTAGCTGCTTTCTATCTTATTACCCAAACCACTGTGAGCTTGCTGTGCTCCTTGCCATCTTTCTCTCACCATCTTCCCCTTCTGCTCATTCCAGGTGAGTGCTAATGCAAGTGCCACACAATCTGTTAGAGCTTTGGGGTAACTCAGAGAGAAACTGCAATGTTAATTGAAGACAGAGCGTCAAAGGCTGGAAACATTCCCAATTTATGAAAGATTTATGTGTGTGCCTGTTTGTCTGTATATCGCCTGACTGGTTGATTTTTTTTTTTTAAATTCAACTTGGATGATGAGCACAGCACATCTTCTATTTCTGCTACTGCAGAGGCATATTTACTGCTGAAACTTTTATGGTGACAGTCCCTCAGTAGTACATGTTTCAGAGTATTGCTTTGCTGTTGACTACAACCTTTCAAGTCTTTGTTGTAACAACCACAGCAATAATATTTTCCCTTTTTGTACTTGAGTCCATTGTGCTTGAGGTCAGCTGCAATCTTGCCAGCAGGTCAGAGATTCTCTGCCTTAGCTGAAGCATTAGATGGGAGGGAGGTTCCTGACACTGTGAACAGTCTGCCTTTAGTAAATGGATACTAATTAATGAAGCCTCTGCTTTTTTCTTGCTCACACATTTTGTCCTTTCCTAAAGGAAGGTTTATTGTCTGTATGCTGCATTGTCAGGCTCAGAGCTCCTTCTTGAGCACTGCTTTGTTCCTGCACAATTCTGAATCCCAGACAAGGAGTTCTGCAGGGATGCATGCAGTGCAGACATTGCTGCACAGGAGGCTGTAGCCACTTGTCTCTCTCTGAAGAGGGAAGATTCAATATTCACACCGCAGGTGGGAATCTGTACGGGATATTGATATGCAAGACTATACTTTGTATTTGTTTTACTATGCAAGTGCTTGGCTCCTGTTCCCTGGGACTCATCCATTTTTCCCCCTCAGCTAAGCTTCATTATGGTCCTTACTCACAGGTCTGGTTTCTGCTCATGAGCAGTCCTTTTAATGGCCATAGAGGGTCTTGGCACTAATCGAGCCCGTGAATGTGTGGAGGGCAGGGACTTGCTGTGTGCTGAGGCCCCAGTGTGAATGTGCTGCACCTTTTTGTAAGGGATGATCTCAAGTGAAGGTGCTATCATGCTAATTCTGGGTAAATGGGATTCTTGTGCCTGACCCATAAGTGAGTTGTCCCTTAATTCAACAGAGATGCAAATAAGTGATGTAAGTTATATTTAGAATATGCAGGGAATATTTAATATAATTAATTAATGTGTAATGTAATTTGAAGAGTTAAAGATAGGTTTCTTCCTTCATATTCCTCCTGAAAATTTACAGCAGAAGAGGTTTGGTTACCCACTGTCCTCCGAGTATTGGGCTTTGAATATTCATCCAGCCAATCTTCCTGATTGACTGACAATCCCAGGTGGCTGCAAATACACTGACACCAATTCCTGCAGCAGATTTCCTGAACTCTGGTGCTGCCTGCCTTTACCTGCAGCTGAGTAGCCTCTTGTCCTCCGTCTCCACCAGAGGACCATGTGAGGGACTTCACATCAACAAAACTATGACACAAATTGTGTAATTTCTTCATCTTTATGTAGCTAAGTACTCTTTTTGAGATGCCTTGCCAGTAGGTTGACATGAGTTTGTCATCAGCAGAGAATCCACGAGACTCGGGAAGTATTCACTCTGGTCAGGAGGTGGATATTCACAGGAGCAAAGCATTTATGCATGCACCTGTTTTCCCAAGGGTAACCTCTTCTGCCTCTTTTTCTAGATTATTTTTTGTTGCAAGCCTGTCTTTTTGCAGTGTGGCCCTACAGCTGGTGTCAGGCCACTTTAGCTCTGTTTCAGTCCCCATGCCCTTGATCAGTTAGCAACTTTCATGTACCTTCAACCTACAGTTTGTCTCCTGGCCCCATCAAATACATGTATTTTCTTATCAGTTTCCCTGCCATTGCCCAACCAGTTGCAATTTCCTGCTCTGCCCTTTTTTCTTAAATCTTACTTTCCTTTTTCCTCAATTCTCACTGCCCTGTACAAGCTTTTAAAACTGCTTTTGTCTTCTTCATTCACCTGTTTGGCACTCTCCATGGGTGGTGTTGGACTCCCTTCCCAGGTTCATGTGCTTCTTTCTCTGCCATAATAGTGGCAGGGAGAGCTCAGAGTACTCCCGTATCTCCCATCTTTGCAGTGTTGAGACCCAGCTGTGGCCCAGCCTGGAGCAGGTGTTGCAGAACATTCCACCCGATTCCTCAGCCTGGTGCAAGCTCACTGCTGCTGGACTCTCCGTAGGTGCAAAGCTGCAGCATAGGAGCTGGGTTATTCAGGAGTGTGTAAATTCGTCATATTTGGGTGGTTCCTGGCTGCACACTGTTCCTTCTTAAAAAAAAAAAGCTGAAATGCTTCATGTACATAAGATGTGCTGCTGCTTTCTGAGGTCGTGTGGCACTCTGGGCTGTGTTAGCATGTTGTCTCGTTAACACTGGAGTTCTTTCTCTCCCCCTGCCATTTGAAGACAGAGAGCCTGAGACAGAGTAAACTGGTGCTTAAAACCATCTTCTTCTCCTTTTTTAATACAAGATGATGACATGATAGCAATTCTTTGAACAAGACAGAAGGTAATGCAAGGCTGAGTAGTGAAATCAATTGATATTAGCCCAGTGGATGGAGAACTTTGAAAACTGTCCTAAAAAAAGGAAAAAGGTCAGGCATCAACAAAAAGGCTGTTCCCCGGGAAAAAAAATAGAGAATTACTCTTATCTGTGGCAATGGGCAGGAGGGTCCTGTGACACCTCCTTAGCCTATGTAAAAATGAAAGTTTAGAGATTCCAAGTTGAGATTTGCCAATGGCTGATGTATGCCTTGGGGATGACAGGTCAGTTATCCAAGTTGCTGTTGGTCCATGGGCTTGTGTAAGTTAAGGATCTTGCTAGCACATTTTCTTTTGGAGTGAGATGTAAATGACTGAAGAGGAATTTTAATGGAAGGACAGCTGCAACCAACCTGCATCCTCTCTTAGTGGCTGTGCACTGCAGTCAGGACTGCTGTCACCATGGGACATACCTTAGAAGAGCATCATCAAGCCTTCACAGTGGTCTTAGAGATTAGAGGGCCTTCTCAGACCCAGCCAGTTTCTTGTTTTTGCAATCAAAAGTACTTCCCCCACTGTTTCCTCAGATGAGTGAATCAACAGTGACCCTTGGTGGTTAGAAAGGCTCAGTGCCTGCTGGTCTGTCATGCATAGCCTGGCCAACCTGAGTATCTGTCTCCTGAGAATCTGAATACTGTGGGCATGGACTAAAGCATTGGGCATCTTATTTCAGAGCTGATCCGGCTGCTGTTCTAAGACAGAAATCTCCTCTAGCCAGCCCAGTTTGCATAGAATCTCAGTTTCTAAATGGAGGATTTGGGCAGGAAACTTAAATCTCACTCTTGGACTTTTGGATGATCACTTTGATGTATAGATTACCCCACTGCTAATCTGTTTGTAGATCCATAGCATTGTCCTGTTTGAATGAAAGCACAGGCCCTCACTCCACGCAAAGAGTTTTGGGAAGAGATACTCTTTAAGGCCTGTTTGAATTCATAGAGACCAGCTTGGTGAAATTCAGCATCAGGCCATGTCATTGGCCCTGATTTTCTCTATAGAAATCTGTTAGCTGCAACAGACTTCTGTGTATCACTGTGCCTTGCTGTGACCATAAGATGACTATACACTCACAGAGAGCTGTTATTCTGGTGGGTATAACTGATGACAATGATGATGCTGTGTTTTTACAGTTCAGCAATCGTTTCTATTCGTTCTTGGACCTGGGCTGTGCTTCAAAACAGAATTTAAGTAGACTCACCACCTGTTCATTTTTCAGCCAGACAATCTGCTTTTTTAATCTTTTAATAAAAAACCCCCTAACCCTCTTCAGGAGAAGTCAATTTGTTTTTCTGGCTGGCATCTGATTCCTGGCTCATTTTCTAGCCAAGTGGCATCTCCTCCTTCTCCTCCTCCTCTTTGCAACTTCTCTTCTGGCTGCTCAGTGTAACACTTAGCACATGATGTGGCATCACTGGAAGCTGAGTTTAAACTATTTGAATTCAACCATAGTAGAGTGGGAGTGAAATTTTCAATTTGGACCTGCTCTTCAAAAATAAGTTGTTAGTTAATGTATGTAATGCATCTGTATGTTCCTGGAGATTATACTAAATTTGAGGCTGATGAATGGTTAAGAAAACCCACCCTGCCTTTCAAACTGATGGCCAAGTGAGTTATTTAGGAAAGCTCTCAAAGAAGCTTGAAGAACAAGGACATTACTGCTTCATAATGTGTAGCTAGTTCTCGTTATTTTGTTTGCAACAGTTTTTTACACCTTGTTCTAAACTCTCTCTGCTGAATGTGACTATGGATGTTGGATCATGAAATGAAACCAAGAGTTCGAGGACTTTGTTGTTTGAGAGTTGTATTGCAAACTGCTGCTTGTGTTCTTCCATAAAATACATGGGTTTTTCCTGTGGGTCCAATGCAGGGGTCTGCAGAGACCTCTGAGGGTGTCCTGTACATAATGTTTGAACTGTGGTTTCCAAGTGGTCATTTGGAATTCATAATTTTGTGGGCCTTATGTTTTACATGAATTATATTCTTAGAATCGTAGCATCATTAGGGTTGGACAAGACCTTCAGGATCATAAGAGTCCCACATTTGACCAGTCACCTCCTTGTCTACTAAACCATAGCACTGAACGCCACATCAACAAACATCCAGTTGTTTGCTGAACACCTCCAGGAATGGTGACTCCACCACTTCCCTGGGAAGTCCATTCCAATGGCTGACCATCCTTTCTGTGAAGAAATTCTTCCTGATGTCCAACCTGAACCGCCCCTGGCACAGCTTGAGGCTGTGCTCTCCTGCCATGTTGCTTGGGAGAACAGACTGACCCCCACCTTGCTACAATCTCCTTTCAGGCAGTTGTAGAGTGATAAGGTCACCCCTGAGCTCCCTTTTCTTCAGGCGGAACAACCCCCGCTCCCTCAGCTGCAGTGATATGAGTAGGAGCCACTTAATTTTCAAATCTGTTCTATCTCAGAAATAATACTTAGACCACAACTAAAATTGAGCAGAGAATGTGTATTTCACTGGAAATTAAACAAGATAAAATTTTAAAACCCTACAGTGACGTAAAAATTTTTGTTCAGGTGCACTCTTTAGGCTTTTAGTGGTGTGAAGTGCTTTTATAGGACAGTGCATATGTAGCTTGTAGCATGAATCCTTCATGTTGATGGTAATGCCTGTTGTCTAAAAACACTTTACAAAGGTGATCAAGTCTTTTGCTCTAGTTTTACAGGGAGATGTCTTTACCCCAGATCACAAAGCATGTCAGCTGGAGTGGCTCTTTCCTTGAGGACACGAGGTCCATTCCCACCACAACTTATAACACTAAGGCCTCTCTTTGGGTCTCACCTCTCTGCTGTGCTGAGGATGGATGACATGTGCCAGCCCTGCTCCTGGCATCCCAACGTGCTGGAACAGGAATTGCACTCTGCACCTGGGCAATAGCTTTCAGTGGTGATCCCTACCAGCTAAAAAATATTACAGCTCCCTAATCTCCTGCATTGTGTGTGTAGCAGTGAAAAAGCTTGAATTTACTTTGAATGATCTCAAGAACTGGTGAACCATAATCCTATTCAGTTTAGGAGCTCAGGTCAGATGTGAGCTGGTGATGTGACATCTGTCAAATGGAATGTTTCACTTTCAGCCATTTGTGCTCTTGAAATCACTCTGTGAATTTTAGCTTCTGAAGAGATAGGTAAATTATGAGACACACTAGCCTTGCAAGCCCACATACTGATACAAGAACTTGTCATTTGGCCTCACATGGACAAGTTGATGTGTGGGCTTTCAGTAAATTGATGGGGTGCCCTTGTAAGACTGTTGTCCTTGAGGGAGTTTCTGCACTTTCTCACCATCTTCAAACAGAATGTGCCTGGAAGAAACGTCAGTTAAACTGAAGCCCCTCCAGGGCAATGCTTTTGTTTATTACAAAGCACCGATGTATGAAATAACAGTGCTATAATCATCTGTAAATGAACCACGAACTAGGAGAACATCCACGAACATTTTATAATGAGGTGTGTTCTCTAAAGTTGCGGTTGGCTGGAATAAATCAATAGCCCATGGAGTGCACTTTTATTTTAGTCCTGAATGTGCAAAAGGCAGTTTTAAGTGGCTCTGCTTTTGAGAGCACAGACTTTAAAACTTCCTGACTCCAGCCATTTTCAATGCCTGAAATTGTGCACTAAGTAAGTAGTAATAAATTTCCTGAAAATGTAGTAGGCCTTTCATCTTTATCTTCTGTGACTTATTCAAAGTGGGAAAATAATTACCGCTCCGTGTTTCAGGGAGCGTGGTTCCCTGTGCCAATGTTTAATGACTTTTGGGTTAAATACCATTCCCAGCTCATCACTTTTGAGCCATTTGTTGTTTGTCCAAGGTGCTTAAGGAGGAAGGAGGAGAAAAACGAGATGAAGTAGAGGTAGCACCGAAGCTATGTTGATGTTTCAGCACAAAGATTGGACAGTAGAGGAATTATTAGGTTTTTTTGCTTTAGACACCTGCAAAGAAGTTATGTCATCAAGACTGTGGAAGCAAAGAATATCCCAAACTCTCTTGTGAACAGTGTCCATTTACCATTTCACTGTCTGTGCAGGATGAGTATCTCCTTGTAAGCCTTCACACTTTTCTGCTTATTGTGAGCTTCAGCTGCTTGTTTCCCCCATCCTGTGCCTTCACACCACAAATTGCTTCCCAAAGCTGTCTTGGTTTTGGTTGATTCATCTTCTTTCCCCATGTCACTGGAATAAGATCTTTCCATTTTGCATCTCTTTATTGCAAGCCAGCTTTGCCTGGCTCTGGTGAATCCTTTGCTTTTGATTGAAACTACATAACACCGCTTGCCCCACTCCAAATTCATTCTGCATGCTGCGTACCCAGTTATGAAATGTATTCAGTTCTAATGAACTCTTCCAAAAATACATTGCTTTACTGTTTTTAGTGAAACTGTAAGGATCTCTTCTCATTTGCCTACTTAGGATCTGCCTTTAATCAGTGGTGGTTCTGCCTTGATTGCTAAGGCCTCCTAATCCTTTAAAGCTTAAGGGTGTATGAAGTTTATGGTAAAGGCTGTGGCAAGTTGCTTCCTGTCTAAACAGAACTCCCTGTATGGGATAGATTTGTTACTGTTGTATTCCAGCTGGGAAATGTAAGTCAGAGCAAGGTTGCTGATGACAAAAAAAATCAATTGATGACAGAGGAATTTATGTTCCATCACAGAAAACAGAATGGGAGCTGTGATTTATATATTTAGTTGCTTTAATCAATATGAAAAAATAAAGTGTGACGTTATACATAGGGTCCCTGGCAGTGAGTGATGATGGTGTAGTCTGTACATATCTGCCTAGTAGATGAGTCTTTCCTGGGAGGAAACTCGAGGACAATGGGCAGCATTTTAAACACACAGGTGGGTTTTAAAAAGTGTGTATGTGTGAATGGTGGTTTTATGACAAAATACCTTGACAATAAATAGAAGCACATTTGAGTAGAAGATGGATCACCTGTTTCTCTCTCGGGTGATCCTACTTTTGTCAGTTGTTGGCCATTGGTGTAAGCCACTGTGTTCATGCTAGGTTTGTCATTCCTGAGACAGCATACTTAGATGTTTAAACATGGACCAAAAGGCAGGGGAGGTGGAAATTTTTTTTCCCAACTTGCCGTAAGAAAATTAAATTGCTCTGATGTCAGATGGGAAACACACCAGCTCATGGACACAGCATACAAATGGACTGGAGGGACTTGTTGGATAAAGGTCTGTGGGAAGGTTGGCATCCTTTTGGGTCCGGGCTGGGCACAGTGATGTGTTGTCACTGTGGAAGATTTTGGGACAAAACGTTCCTTTTTGGGGAGAGTTGAAGCATCACTTTACATGTCCTTGGTTTCTGTTCTGGGAGGTGGGCATCATACCTGGCTGTTGCAGAGCAAGGGTTTGGGGTGAGAAGGAGTAGGAAAGGGGGCTTATGTCCTCCTAGAAGCCTGTCAACACCAAACATACAATCTGCTGACTAACTTGGCATTTTTGCACTGTTACTGAATTACAAACGGAGAAACATCTGTGATACTGTACCATACCAAGAACGGAAGGGATGAATTCATGTCTCCAGCTGCATGCTAGGCTTAATTTAAGTTATCATACCCAGGTGTCTTGGTAAAATATTGTATATTTAACCTGGCTTTTCCTGAATCTGAGAAAATATGGTATTTTTTGGCTCATCTTTGTTTATGTCCCCATTAACTGAGATGTAAGAGAAAGTAGGGATGACTGTTAGGTACGGTAAATGGAGATCACAATAAAATTGTGTGCTGGGAGTCACTCTCAAGTGTCTAGACAAAATCTAGACCTTGTTTCCTCTATGCTTAAAAGAGATAAAGCATTTAAGCTTCATTAATACCTGCTGCAGTAGCAGTTGGTAGTGATCTGGTGTTTTATTTGGGAGAGAGGGAAGAGGAAATAGAGCAACCACCTTAATTGAAAGGAAAAGGGAATGCTTTTGTTAAAATGGAATGATCTCAAAGAATAAGGGACGTTTCAGTTGATGTCTTCACATATTTTTGGGTTGTCTTCAATAGCTGTTTTCAAGTAATGGTGACAGCACGTTCCCTCTGAGCTGAGTCTGCAGTTTCTTGAGAGCTGCCCATAACAGGTATTTATTCTTGAAGTGTCCTTAGCAGAGGCATTAAGCAGGTTAGCACATGTTGAGACTTCACAGTCCTCCAGATGCTCTGCTGGTGTGGTTCAGCAGCGGGACTGATGTATTACCTCACCTTGTCTCTCACTGGAGATGGGTAACACTGAAACACCTTTACTAAATAGCAAACAAAAGGCAGGGGCTGGTACTGAGAGAGCAAGTTGGGCCACAGGACAGGGCCAGTCAGCACCTTTTGAGTGTGACAAGCTCTCAGCACGGTCTGCTGCAGCAGCCAGAGCTTTGTCACACACACGAGACCAACACATCTGGACCCTCCCTGTGTATTCCTGTGTTCCCTGTGTTTCCTGTGGTGCCTTCTGATGTTCTTTGTCTTTATATCCAGTATGATTTACCAGCCTGCTGTCTCCTGGGATTAGAGAGAAAAAACATGCGCTGCCCCTCTGGCGTGAAACGGGACATTTAGCAGGGACCATTTCTAGCGCTGATGCGCAGTTTTGTCATCATCAGTACAACTACAGTTAAGGAGAGCAAGTGCTGCTTTTAATTCTTGATTTGCAACCAGTTTGAAGGTTTAGGACTTGTATGACAGATTTAACATGTGGCTCTTGATAACAAAAATAGTGAGGGCGTGTACCTGCTCCTTCTATGTCCAGATTCAAGCTGACTGTGTATCCTCTTTCATGGAGCACTTATTTCCTGAAGAGTGATTTCAGTTATTGCCTCTGTTAATGAGATAGCTGCTAATTGTGGATCAGTCCCACCCCTTTCCAAAAAGTGCTCTTTGTGTACTGCACATGGAAAATATGGATGTGAGCTTTGAGATTTCAAAGTCTAACTCTCAGATGCCCCAAAAGAGCTGATACTCTCTTTGGACCATAGCAAATGGCTGAAATACCTGAAAAGTCTCTTTGGCATTCAAAATCAACACAAATTTTATTAATACAGTTTATTTTGTGAAATCTAATCTTGTGCACACCAGAGCAGACATTACTCTTGACACGTTTGATATGTCCCTGGACAACTCCAGTAATTAGATTGGGTGAGCTTGTGTGTAGGCAACCTGAGGTTCATGTTTTACGCTTCCATACACTGTGTTGTATGCAAGGATGCTCCCCTGCTTGCTCTACCAAAGCTTTAATACAGTGGAGTGGACTTGCCTGGATTCTACTTTCTGTACTAATTTAAAAGAGGCAGCTTCTGAATTGCCTTACTTTTTGCAATAATGTTTGTAAAGTACTTAATCAACACATTTACAGTCACTATCTTCTTTAAATTTAAATATTCCCCACTCAGATAGTCACAGCTCAAAAGTCCTGCCCAAGGCAAAAGCATGCCATAAAAACCTAATGCAAGATAAATGGGCCCTCCTGGATACTGAGTGATGAGAACTGGATATATTTGAATAGTTCACAGAGACTGCAATTTTCATTGTCTTTAGGCACCTCTTATAGATCTTTCATTCTCCTTTTTCGTGTTGTTCTTTTTCATAGTCATTATAGTTCAAAAAAAGTTAACCTACACTTGCATAAGGTGCAGAAACTACTGAATATAAGGATTTCAGCCTCCCTAGCAGCTTTGGCCATGGTTGTTGTACACCTATATGCATGGTTTCGTAGCTGGTTTTGCAGCTGACACCAGTTAGACTAACCTAGCTCCTGGGAGCAGGAGAGAGGATAGCCATGTAACTACAGGTGCAGCATGCCTTTCTTTATAGTGAGAGTAGTCTTGGAGATAATTAATGGCAGTAGGCTGACTGCCTGAGCCTGTGTAGCTCCTCAAATCTGCTGGGATGGGAAGGTGAACAAGGTTAGTGTTGGGAAGAGCCAGCTAATCAGAGCTTTCTAAGCAGTGGACAACTCTACATATACTTCATCTCTTTCCCCCCTTTAAATCTCAATTGGTGCTAATACTATGGGGGAAAGATTTTTGAAATTTTTCATAAGTGGCTCCTTTTACTCTTCTGTAAAAACTCTGAAGTTTCTAATTGCTAATTGTTCGTGAAAAACACAACAAATAATTTTAAATCCTTATAATCTTGCTTTCCCCGGACTCCCGCGTGCACAAAATAATCTGTTACAAAAACTGATGTGGTACCATTAACAGATATTTTTCATGCATTTTTGTTTTATGTATTTGTGACCTTTCACACTGTTAGTGCACACGCGGGTGCTTTTGATGAAGCAGGCAGCTGTCTTTGAACTGTTTGAGATAATTGAGCAGATGTATGGCTCTGCCACACATCAGCTCAGTGCAAGGCATCCCTCCTGTGCAGTATAAATCAGGAGACTTGAGGAGCAAATATACTGTGCTAGACTTCATTTCCTCATTTATCTTTGCCACATTGTACCCCCTTGGGGGGGATAATATTTTGATGGGTGCATAAAGTACCATTAACTTTAACATTATCATCAATCATCATGACAAAGGAGGACAAGTAGTCTTTGTACCTGGTCTTGCCACTTGTTTAGTCATCAAACCTTTTGGAAAATGAGTGTAAACCACTACTTTATTAAGGCTGTGGTTCTGTGATGCAGTTTTTTTGACAGCAATACCTGTTTTAGCTACTGCTGTGCTGCCTTGCACCCGTAAGGCATAGCAGTATCTCCATCCATTGTTCTGTGCAACTGTACATGCTGCCACCTTTCTCAGGGCACCAACTTGGTTCACCTTTTTAGAGAAAATACATTTGCAGGGGGGCAGGGGCAGGTAGTAGGAAGGTGGTTTGGTTTTGTTTTTTTTTTTTTTTGAGCTGCCTCAGTTCCTTGATCCCATTTGCACCTTGCTCTGTGAAGAGCTGACCCGGCACCCCCTGGGAGTCATGGGCCTGGCTGAGGGCAGACATAGCAGTGGGGTGGGAGAAGAGGTGGAGTGGTTTTAAGTCACCATTTTCAAAAAGCAATGAACTAAAAGCCTGAACTAAAATGAGTAACCAGTGTAAGTGTTGGTAGTGCTTCAGTACCAGGGATGTAGAGTAGTCAGGATTCTTTGTTGACAGCTTCTGTAATAGTCCTTTAGTTTTTTCCTTGTTAATACGACTTCCTGAGGGGAAAAAAAAATCATCAAGGGAAGTCGGGTTTGTTGCAGGGCACGATAAGGATGTGGGCCAGCACTGTCAGGGGAGTGTCAAATTCGGGGTTGCACTCCAGGTCTGCTGCTCAGCTGAGAATTGAGGCAGCACCAGCCAATTTTTATCAAGTGACGTTCTCAACATTAGCCTTTCCTGATGACGTAGAACAAAGCATTCTTCAAATATCTTTTCTTCTCTTTTTGCTTTCAGAAAGTCTCTGCAGATGTGTCAGATTATGGCTTTGCTTTTCAAAGGGATTCCTGTACCTCACAGAGGGATAGATTATTCACTATCAGCATTAGGTTTTAATTTTATTTTTTTTAATTTGAATTATAATCCTGCCTCTTCCTCAAGCATGGTTTTTCTCTTCATTGAAGTGGGGCAGTTGATGAATGGATGGTACTGCCTTGGTATTTACTAAGCTGCTTCTTAGAGGCAATTTTCTTTCTTCTTGGGTGAATGTGGTATGATGACAATCTTTAGTAGGAAACCAATATGTCATGCTTCACCAGATTTCTTCCTGGATAGCATTACTTTGTGCTCACTTATGTTTTCAATATACACAAATGCTTAGAAGCCCATGCAGCAGAAAAAAAGACAACCAAGGAAAGAAATGTCAGGCTTGTCATGCTGTTAATTTCGGCACACTTTTTCTTCCTCTCCCCATTTTCCTTATCTGTCCCTCCTCACCATGCTAATCAACTAAGTTAATATTAATTCTTCAGCAGCGAGTGTTGAAATGTGTGAAATTGTTTCCCGCTGCCTTGTGTGTCTGGACAGTGCGTGACAACAGCTGAGCAGGTGTTGAAATCTGGAGCACTGGGAGTTGAACAGAGCGACCTGGTTCAAGGGAAATCCGCTAAGAATGAACATAGGTTGTAATCTGACGGCTTTGAGCAACATTTTCCATCTTGGCTGATTGTGTCCTTAAGAATTTACCCCAAAGAGAGGAATGGATCTGTGCCAGTTCTAAAAAAAATCCAAGAGAGGGATTTGCATACTCAAATGTGGGTGTTTTAGGCACTAGAATTTCCATGTTTAAGCTCAGTATTTCTGACTCAGCCTGCATAAGACCTTATAGCCAGTGTCTACCTGGGCACAAATTTGAAGCAAATTGTGCAGCACATGCAGATCCATCATGTGCTCTCAGTATATGGCACAACTGAGCATTGTGCTGTTGCAAATCAGTACAATCAGCCCTGCAATACCCAGCCTCCTTCCTGTACAGCACAGTTTAATACACAGCAGAGAGGCATTTTCTTCTCCATGAAGATTGGGAAGCAAAACATTGGCCTTGCTGGAGGTGCATGGGCAGTGACCACAGACGTGGGTGTCTCTCTAGTCCTTTATACGTGTGCACCAGGGGAAAGCTTGGCAAGAGTTTGCCTGCATTGAGATTCCGAACCAGACTCACAGCCTGCAAATGGATGATCCCAGTCTCTGGCTGAGCTGGCAATGATTAATTGAAACCCTTGAGATACAGGACTGGGCAGATGCAAGTGACCTTAGGTGACACAGAAATGAAGCCTTATCCGCATCAAAGAGGGGGTTCAGCTCATCATTGTCTGCTGTTGCAAACAGCAGGAAAGGAGAAAGGCACAGAAACTAGCTCAGGAAAACTGTACCAAAAGAAGGCAGCTGGGAAGCAGCCTGCAATATATTTTTTGTTTAAATCCAACAACAAGAATGCTGACAAACATTTAAGATGTCATGTGACTGAGGTGAGGGGGTTTTTTGGCTATTTTTCCTTCAAGTACCCTTTCCCAAGGAAGGTCTTTGCTCTGTGCCTCTTTGTCCTTTTTCAATTTTCTTACCATCCTCTTTCAATGTTTCCTGCTTCCACCTTCTCTTCACCCTGATGTGTTTAGGGTCTGCACACACACATACAGAGCAGTGGTTGTCACCCAGATTACTGGGTTGATCAGTTAGCACTGGGCACTACAGGCTGTCCTTTATTCACAGGCAAGGAAAGAAAAACTTCCTTTTCAGTCACCTGCATGCGTGGGCTTTACCTTACAGAAACTAGAGGGATTCTCACAAGTTTCCAGGTATGGGAATTGTCTCTTACTGCATGTGCTTGTATTTGGGCTAGCATGTTCAACTTGCAAGAGGCAGCTGTGTAGGAACTGCTGCAATACCAGAACTGGAATGCAGGTAATTATACATAACAGTAACTTTAAACTTCTGGGTAGTTTCATTGCCTTGTAGAATCTTCCTGCAGGCAGAAAATTTGGCTCAGGCATAAGGATTTTCAGGAATGTTCTTGTTTTTAATTATGTGTGGTGGAAACTGTAATTTAATTCATGTGGCCGTCTTCCCTGTGGCTGTTGGAGATTGTTGCTTGTTTCCCTGATAGCAGTGGCACAAGCAGTGCTTTCCAGTGTTTCCTTGGATGACTGGATTGCTGGCAAAGGTTGTCTGGGGTAGTAGGTCATAGTGAAGTGAGGTCTCTCTCTTTGCTCTAATCAGAAAAGGCTGTGCCTAGAGGCTTGCTTCAAACAGCAAGAGAAGGAAAGCAGAGGATAGAAATGAAATGTGAACATGACTGTGTTCAAAGTGGAAAATGTGAAAGGACAGGAGTGTCAGGAAAGCACCATTGTCCTAGATGGTTGATTGCTTTTCAGCTTGTGATCATGCAAAAGCACATCTCCTGTAGCTGTAGCACCGTGTGCTTCCCAGCACCCTTGATCTGAAGAACTCAGAGCACCGTGAACTCAGATCAGTTCAATCTGCAGCAGTTCTGTGATGGAGGTGCAATCACCTCGGCTCTACAGATGGAACAGAGGAAGAAAAGTTCAGCTGCTTACCCAGAATCAGTAAGACGGAGACAAAGGTAGGATCTGAATGCGATCATAGTGAGGTAGCTCTGACTCCCAGTCGAGCATGCAGACAGAAATGAGCCACACAGCGGCTATTTAGCTGGGCTCTGCCTTTGCTATGTAGTTGAACAAATGAAACTGTTTTTTTCCTGAAGCATTTAGCACCCTGTAGCTCCCCTGGAAGCCTGCTGGAGTGGTGGTAGTTCAGCTGTTTTGCAAATCAGATTCTTGAGAATAGAGTATTACACAGAAGAAACAGCCTCAAGAGGGTAGAGTACTGGCAGGCTTTCTGAGGTCATTTGGAGTGCATAGAGCAGCACAGGATCAAAGTTGAGCAGAAGAGATAGGAGATAAGGAAATGACTGGGATGAGGGTGAGAAGGACAAATGAGAAATACTGGAGAATGGTGGCAGAAGAGGACTGGTTTGATCTCAGCAGAAAATAGTGGGAAAGTGTGTATGATAGCCTGGAAAAAAGATCTCTGCCTTTAAGGAAGTACAAAATTATGTAGTACGAGAAAGAAGAGTTTTAGTGAGGCAGCATAAGCTGGAAGAGAGGAGGGCTACTCAGGAACGCAGAACCTTGCTTTCCTCTTGCCGCCTCTCCCAGTGGTGTACTGAATGTTGTGCCCTTCCTGTGTAATGGTGCTGTGATCTTGTCCAAGTCCTCCAGGTACTGCTTTAATAAAGTAAAAACAGTAATTTTCCATAGTCTACAATCAGCAGATTGAAAAAGGAGGGGAGAGAGTAAGAGGCGGGTGAGAACTATGTAGCTTTGGTTATGTTCTTTATTCTAATAATCAAAGATTTACCCTGAAAGGGTTCCAGAAATGAGTCCTTTTCAGCTGATACAAATAAAAGTGTGATTCCTCATTCTTTCCCTTTTTTCCCTGTATCACTAGTATTTAGCAGATGTAAAAAGAAGACAGAATCATAGGGTTTCATGTCAGACAGGGAAAATCAGGTATTGACTGGTTTCAGATTGTGTTTTGCCATGATCAGGGAAGGGTTGCATAACCCTTCTGAGGGTTGTTGGAGAACTCTGGCTATGTTGTTGTTGTTACCAGTACTACTATTGTTACTATTATCTTTGAAAGTAAGTAAATGTATCTGTGTGAGAGAGAGAGAGGCTGGGTGAGTGTGTGTGGGGGTGGAGGAGGAACTGAAACCTGTGTTTGTTCCTGCTGGTGTATCAGGGTTAGTATTGGGCAGCAATGGGAACCCTGAAGAAACCTCCTTTGAGGACTTCCTCTTGGAGAATGCACAGCATCACTGTCACTGGAAACTAATCACTTGGGTGGAAGTCCTGTGTTTCTGCTGCACTTTTAACAGATCCTCTTTCTTACAGTAGAGCTTTACTGCCGGGGAGCCCCTTTGTGAGAGTTATTTAATAGACAGTACTCAAAAATGTGTTCTCAATAGAAGTGTTTAAAAAACACGTGGATGTGACATTTGGGGACATTGGTTTAAAAGTGAACACAGTGGTGGCAGGTTAACTGTTGGACTCATTGATCTTAGAGGCCTTTTCCAACCTTAATGATTCTATGACAAAAGGGCCTCGGGAGAACAATTGTAGTGCTGGCGATGCAAGAACACCAATCCAATATTTTTACGTTGCCTCGGGTTTTCCCATGTGGCTTTGAATAATTCAAATGGCCTCCCAATAGCTCAGTTTGTCAGAAATGAGATGAGGAAAGTAGTACTGCTTGACTTTGTGGGTATAGGCTGATAAAGGTATTGAAACTGTTGAGGTATCTAAAGGTAAAAGCTTTTATCTGAGACAGTAAATATGTCTGCCTGCTCCCAGGTTGCTTATGGTGTGTGCCTTATTTAAGTTAGGCATGGAGGCTTTTATAAATCAGTCCCTTGCAACCTGTAGAAAATCCCAGCAAGGCAACAGAAAGCTGCTGAGTGGCTCCCCAGCGTTCAGTACTAGTGCTGATAAAAAGCCAAGGGGATTTCCTGCAAAACGATTTATTTTCTTGGCTCTTCGTGTGGTGGACATACAGTTTACTATTCTGGTTAATCCTGCTTTTCTAGATGCACCTCAGAAAGCAACTGCCAGCATCAGTGATGACTTACAAGGGAGCAGGAGGACCTGCTGGTCATGGGGATTAAAGATCAGGGGCTTCAAATGGCAGTTTATCCATAGACCAGTACTGAGAGTGAATCCCTGAGCATCCCCAGGACACAGGGATGTAATTGTAGGTGATCCTGAGTAACCCAGGATGTGGGGAGCAGGCACTTCTCCAGATCATGGCTGTCTGATTTTGTAATTTTGTCCTGGGGCTACCCTACCTCTGGCTTGCTTTAAGCCTGGATCTGAAAAAGACTGTGAGCTACTGTGATCTTTTAGAGAGCCAACAAGAATTCCAACAATATTTCAAGGCACTGAAAAAGAATCCTTTGCCCTCATGAAATTAATTCAGAACACAAATTACCCTTCAGTTGACTACTTCTTTGCACAGCTCTGCTAAGTAGTTTATCATCTTAAAGTATGGTCAGATGGGAAATTTTAAATTCTGTTTCTTCCTATAAAAAAAGGACACGACCCTGATTAGGGTCATCCCTGGGGAATGAACCTAGGAACTTGGGATCAAAAGGAACAAATCTGCATTGCTTGTGCTGGTTGTGTATCTATGAATGTGTGCATTATCCAGAGGCTTGCAAGTGTCTGTGTTCAGCCTACCCTCTGAAGAAGAACGAGGAGCCACAGTTGTGGAGTTCATTTATATCTCCAACTTGATTTCATCATCTTATATGAAACCTTCATCACCCTGGGTGCCCCTGCTTTGTTGGTGGAGCAGATGCTGACCTGAGCCCTCAGAGCTGGAAGTCAGAGGTGTTTCTCTCTAAGCCAAAGCGTAGCTGCTGTGGTGACAGCTCATTCCTTAGCCCTGACATGTGTGCTCTGACCACACGCAGAGAGTGCAGAACAGGAGTGTTGGACTTAGGAGTGATGATAGGGTCTGTTGAGCCTTGAAGTGGCAGAGGATGCAATGAAAAATCACAGTGCTTTCCAGTAGGATCAGAGATGCTCACTTCCTCTTAAGAACAGTCATGGATTAGTAGAATGTTAACTGGATAAAAATCTGGCTGGGTGGCCAGGCCCAGAGAGTGATGTTGAGTGAAGTTACCTCCAGCTGGGGGCTGGGCACTGAGGAAGAGAGTGCATGACTCCTGTAAATGATAGTTGAACCTGCCAAGTCATTTGGTTTTACAGGCGAATTGGGGAACATACCCGGACCTCTTAACGATACAGAGGGCATCCATGTCCCTCACCATGGCTTGGGTATTTTCTTTCTCAGCTTCTGCAGCGTTATCAGGAGCTCACGCAGCCTTTGTGAAGAGATCAGGCAGCTCTGGAGATACTGTAGGAAAGCAGAGCAGCACTGAGGTATATATAGGAAATCTGGATTTCCTGTGGCCAGGATTTCTGACTCTGCTGCAGATCTGTTGTGCCACCTCAGGCAGGTCTCTCTATTCCCCTGAATGTTTCTTTTCTCTCTCGTTTATTCCTGTCATACTGCCAGGAGGGAACTGCATCGAGCCCTCTGTTGTACAGCACCAGGTTGTACAAGCAGCTGGGGTCTCCCAGCACATCCATCACACTAATAATGATAGGAAGGAGAGCACCCATCAGAAATGTTTCCTTACCTTTTAGTTATTAATACATTTTCTTTTCTCTCTATCTTTTTTCTTTCTGTTTTTTTTTTTTTTTAAATTTTTTTATTTTTTTTTAATTATTTTTATTTTTATTTCTTTCTTGCTTGAAGGGGAAAATAAGTCAGCTATCTTTTATTCCTTCTGAAACAAATGACTCCTGACAGGTCTGGAAATGTGTTTCCTGCAATTACTCCATGCACACAGGGGCCGTGCTGGCTCATTTATACACCCACATACCACAGCTCAGACTTTTCATTAGCTTGGCATACATCTTTAGTTTGCAGTGATAGGCACATGGAAGTACAGCAGGAATAGGGCTAGGGAAGAGAAGAGGGGAAGAGGATGCATTGCTGCCTGAAAATTGCTGTCTCAGTGTTTTATTCTGTGCATATGCAGAACAATATTTTTATTCTCTTTATTATTTACTAGCAGTGCAAGAGCTGACATGGACTCAGATGGATGCACTGCAGCCTGGGTGGCTGCTTGTGCCACTCAGACAAGGTTGGTTTATGGTCTTGGCTGGCAGAGGAAGGGAGAAGGGCATGTAGGGCATTTTCCTGCTGTTCAAGAGTAAGAGTATACCCTGGAGAAAGGAGCACGAGGCAGACACTCGGGCAGCCCTCTCCTCCTCACCAGCCTTGTCCCTGGTCACTTTTCTTCTGGGAATCTCCTCCAGCAGGAGCTGCTGTGTGCTGGGACTGATGGCTGCGGGGTGACAGGCAGGAGGAGAAGGTGGGGGACGTGCTGCTCTCTGATTTACATGCCCTCAGCAGGGGTTGTCCTTGGCCAAGTGCATCAGGGTGTTTGTGTGAGAGCTGAAATGCAGTCAAGGCTGGTTAGATCAGCGTAAGGCTAATTTTAAATCCCAGATACGCTGCCAGTCTTGCTCTGCATAGCTCCAGCCCTCCTGCTCCCTTTCATCTTGCCGCAGCTTCATCTTTCCCTTTCAGAGTTGTCCCCCCATTGCTCAGTGCAATTCCTGGGCGACTGGTTTTTGTCCCTAAGCCCATTAGTGTGTTTGCAGCTCGTGTCCTGGAAATGTTTGCCCTTGTCAGATCTGTCCCTCTCACACAGCCAGCTACAGAGTCTGGCAGATCTAGGCCTCCTGCCAATGCTTTTGTGGTGCTGTGGTCTCTCACGCAAAAAGCCACTCTTGTCTGTGGCAGCACAGGCTGACAGATGTTTTGGCTCCTGCTTTTGTCCCGCCTGACTGTCTTGGAGACACAAAAGGTACCCTGGAACCAGCACAGATGGGAGAGATGTCAGCCGAGATCTACCAAAGGTCACACGAAAACTGTGGAAGGGAGATATTAGTGCTGTGTTTATTCTGCCCCCACCTCCCTCTGCAGCTTGAGATGCTACAGGGAGGAGCCATTCCTGGTGTGTCCCATCTTCATAGTATAATCCATCTTCTGTCCTGGCTCTGCCTTCTGTTGAAGGCTGTGTAAGCACTCATGTTCACCGTGCCCACATTTAACCAGAAATCCTGGGGTTTCAGGGTTAGCAAGCAGCTCTGAGGAGCTGGGACTGCTCATGACTGTCCACATGGCTGCTACCAGAGCTTGAACTCCACTGCTTAGTAAGAGCCTCTGGTCTGAGCTAAAAAGATTATTTTGCAGATAATTTTAGTTGAAGGAAAAAACCCAGACTCCAAACATCCACAAACTAAAAGAGCTGTAATGACTTGTGTCTCCTGTGGTTACAACTGAACCTAAAATACACTCCAAAGAGCAGGGATTCAGTGTTGCTCCAGAATCATTGCCACAGCTCACGCCGGTTAAGTAATTCAAAGGCAGTTTGTTACCTAAAACCCTTTGGTCTGTTGAATACAAGTGAGGTATTTTGGGTTCTTGTTCTGATGTCATGGATAGGATCTACTGTGTAGAGACATTTTTGTGTTATTGTCTTTGACCAAAAAATTGTTGCCCAGAAAATCAACTTGATGTTGTTGGGGTTTTTTGTTTATTTTTGGTTTGTTTTATTGTTTTTTTGGAAGCTTGCGCCACGGTAAGAAAATTAATAGCAGTGTTCTGTGTGCAATGCCACGGATTATTTAAGGTGCTAATGTCCATTCAAAGCTGTTGGTTAATTGAACATCACAGAGTTATAGGCCTGAGCTGCCAAATGTAAACAGGGTAATAGTTTTTATTTATTTCACAAGATGAAATTCTGCTCATCGGTCATGTTTATTGACCGAATATCTCAGGGCTCAGTATTTTAACATTTTAGAGTAAATTATTAGCATTATGCTGAGAAAAAGAGGGATAGGTAGGAGTCTTAAAATACTTCTCTGTTGTGACCTCATCATCCTTTTGTACTGGTGGCATTTACTTGTCATCCTTGCACGAAAAGTATGTATTCATCAGATGTCTCGGCAGCACTGAATTGTATCGGGTCCATTGCTCTTTGCTGGTCTTTAAAGTGGGAGACAAACGGTGCTTAAACCTTTGAATCAAGGAACAGTTTTCAGAAGCGCTTAAATGATTTAAGAGTGTGGTTCACTTTGGCTTCTAGTCAGACTTTGTGCTCTTTAATCTTCTTAAGTTCTTTCCCTCCTTCAAGGGTTTGCTGCATCTGTCTCTCCTTAGCACTGACACGGCCCCTGTAACTTGGATGAGTTGTGTCCAGCCTCCAGTGCAGTGGTACAGGAGAAGAGATCAGGGTCTCTGGCTTGCAGTGGGGAGTTGAGGCACAAGGGAGATGGACTGAGTTGCCCCAAGCCAGACAGGGATTTTGAAGCATGAGTACCCAAGTCCTACACTAAACCCTGAGCCTGACTGCTCGGCTTCTATAGGCTCAGCGTTCCCTGCTGGGCTTTGCTGACTCAAGGACTTAGGCTCTTCCTGACATGGTCTGCTTGTCCACACACACAGGTACTTGCCAAAACTGCTGAGGTTTTGCTGTCAACTGAAGTGTTGGAATCGAAACCTCCCAGGATTGCGCTCTGATGAATTACTCTGTGTGCTGACAAAAGGAAGATAAGGAGCAGGCAGGGGGAAAGGCATTTAAATACAGTATCCTGCAGATATCATTTGTTATTTCACTCATGATGTCTGACAGTGGAAGAGCGTACAAAGTACAAATTCAGTGGTGTTGGGCTCTTCCCCCAGGTAGCCCTTCCATTAATGGTGGCTGTGTCATAAGTTCATGTTTGATGAGCTTTGGACCACCTCTGCAGCCTATACTTACAGGGCTCACCCTATAGGGCTTGGGACCTTTGAGCATGGATGGGGATTATAGGGGATTTAAGCAAGCAAAGATGGGAGTTTGAAAAGATGCTACTTGGAATTTTCTTAAAATACTGCTTCTTTGGAATGCAGTGATGGCTTGTCTTTGTTTGGAACAGCTGTAGCCTTGCTTGGAGGAGAAGTGGGGTTTCTGGGGTAAATGCCCTTTTGGGGGCAGAGGGGAAGCCTCAACACTGGCTTAGGTTTTATGCCTGATGTTTTCTTTCCATGAAGACTGTCTCTGCAGCCACTGCAGTTTGTGCTGTGAACAGGATTCCCATGGGGAGAAGGACTGGATGGTGCATGGAGCTTTTTTTTTCAAATGAAACCTTTTTCAAAAATGTTTTAGAAAGAAATAATTCTGAGAGTTAGTTATTTTTTGAAAGTTTTTAACAGTGAGTACAGTGTTCAGCATTTTGGCTGTTACATGCTTTTCACCTTTTTTTTTTTTTTTTTTTTTTTTAAGGTTTTCGTTGCTGCTGCTGTTTCTTTCTCTTTGTATTGCTGGGTCCTTGCTTGTCCACAGTGTTTTGTGTAGGTTTGACAATGGTGTGTGTCCCAGGGACCATGTGTTTCAGTTATCTGGTCTGGGCCAATTGAATAGCTGTAGTCCTCTGGCAGGTTGTGTTCCTGAAAAGAAAAATATGGTTCTAATTCATTTTTGTTTATTTTAAAACCTAATTGGCAGTCAGCACTGTTTCTCTACCACATTCTAATTATGGATAGTGACAAAACTAATAAAAACCCAAAGTATATATTTATATAGATATATATATATTTATATAGATATATATATATTTATTTTTTAAGGAAAATATTCTTACTGTCTTGAAATCTTTTAGAATACCTTTTGTCTATTTTAGGTTGCTTTATTTCAGATTATCTAATTTACTCTCCAGAAATGAACAGGGGAGCACTTACATGCCAAAAGTCAGCCCATCAGGTGGGTTGGTGGTGCCGCTGTTAAAACATATTTAAGAAAGGGCAAAAAAACACCATACAGGCAGAGGAGGAGGGGAGAAAAAAATTGAGAAGGAACAGAGGGAGCACCAATATCAGGGAAGAAGGAGGAGATGGTGCTCCATGCTAGACAGGTGTTACATATGAGCTGATGGATGTTCCCCTGGTATCAATACAGACTGTGTGGGATGAAGGGACTGAGGGCAACCTTGCTGAGAAGGACTTGGCAGATGAAAAACTGAATATGACCCAGCGATGTGCACTTGCAGCCCAGGAGGACAATCCTGTCCTAGGCTGCATCAAAGCATGTGTGGCCAGATGAGGGAGGGGATTTTGGCTCTCTACTCTCTACTCTTATGAGACCCCACCTGGAGTTCTGCGTCCAGGTCTGGGGTCCTCAGTCCAGGAGAGACATGGACCTGTTGAAGTGGGTCCAGAGAAGGGACACAAAAATGGTCCGGGGGCACTATATCTGTGAGGACAGGCTGAGAGAATTTAGGCTATCCAGCCTGGAGAAGAGAAGGCTCTTGGGAGACCTTACTGCAGCCTTTCAATACCTAGAGGGCCTATAAAAAGATGGGGGTAGACTATTTAGTAGTACCTGTTGTGATTACAAGAGTATTAGTATTTTTTTTTTATTATTACTATTATCATTACAGAATTACATTACCCGAATAGGACGGGGCAAATGGTTTTAAACTAAAAGAGGATAGGTACAAGGAAAAAGTTTTTTTGTGATGAGGGTGGTAAAACACTGGAAGAAGTTGCCCAGAGAGGTGGTGGGTGCCCCATTTCTGGAAACATTCAGTCAGGGTGTGGTTGGATGGAGCTCTGAGCAGCCTGGTCTAGTTGAAGATGTCCCTGCTCATTTTAGGATCTTGGACTAGATCTTTAAAGTCCCCTTCTGACCCAAATCGTTTTATGATTCTATGACCATAGCCTCCAACATCTCTGTTGCTTGGAATGGGGGGTGGAGTCTTGAGAAAAGCAGTGAAGTTGAGCCTGGGGGAGGAAAGGTGGTATTTTAATGTTTGTGATTCTGTTTCTCTTTACCTGCATCTGTTTTACTTGGCAATAAGTAATTCTCATCAAGTCACGTCTGTTTTGCCTGCTTTGCCTGCAACAGTAATTGATAAGCAATCTCCCTGTCCTTATCTCAACCCACAAGCTTTCTCTTTCCTTTTCTTACTAATTTCTCCATATCCTGCTGAGAGGAGAGAGTGAATGAGAGCCTGGGAGGGCGTTTGGCTCTTAGCCAAGGCTAACCCACCCCAGCGAGCAGGAGGTTTAATGTCAAACTAAGCAGGTCTCTCACTTGAACAGAGCTGTGCACTGCAGCTGTGAGCTGCAGCTGCAGCTAAGCTGCCTCTTAAATGACCAATGCAGCAGCTTGAGGCTCAGTGCTGGCTTCACATCTCCACCTGCTTGGGAGTCCAGAATCCTAAGAGGGTTTTTAGTGAAATCAGCCTGCCTCTTCAGCCTACTCCTCACCACTAATACAAAGTACTCCAACAATGTCTGAATCTGCTCAGTTTTCCTTATGGTATCCTACCCTGTATGTGCAGACATTGCATTTCTTACAGGGGTCTTAGGCTGGATGCAAAGGGAAGACTTGTGGTCTTTTGCACTTGAAAATAGGAGAGAGGAGCTTGCTGGCTTAGTTGCAGTCAGAAGGGATGCATCTCTCAACCAGATATTTTGGTAAGATGCTGCCTTTGATATGAAAGGAATAGAAGCTGCCCTTGGTTACTTGGAGACAGGAGTTGGGTTCCATAAAACGTCGCTGATCTCAAGAGATCAAATCAAACTAAATCACGAGGTTCTAAAAAAAAAAAGAAATGAAAAATTCTCAGAAGAATTTATCTTGGATTTAATTTCTCTTTTGACCTTTATGCTGTGTTGGCAGGAGTGGGAGGTACACTATGTGGTTGTGAGGGCACATAAAAATGCATTCACCTTCATACACTTTCCTGTGTGCTGAGACATTGACTCCTCCATTGTTCCTCTTTCACAGCTAAAGCAACCACCACCCACCTTCCTTATGAGTTTTCCTCTCCAGCCTTTGCACTTTTTCTCCTGTATGGCCCTTTGGTATGCAGAATAAAAAATAATGCTGGAGGAAAACTGAGAACATTACAGGAGTTGAACAAGAAATGACAGAGCTTGAATGTGGTGGGCACAGGTATGTCTTAAGATGGAGGAAAATACCTTTGTGAGTCCCTTGTGGAGAAAAAAAAAAAATCTCCAAGTCAGATAATTAGGGAGTATTTTGCTTTAGGGTCCTACACAGAACTCTGCTTAAATTAGCAGACCTAGAAATAACAGAGCTGGAGGAGCTGCTCACTTCACATCAAGGACTCTTGCAATGTCCTGCAAGTGATAAATGCTGTGATCAGTGAATTTTTTGTGGGAGCTGGCACTGCTGTTACATCATCACATGAATCATGTTCTCTGTGCTTCCTACCATGCCTTCTAGCTGTGGCCCTGCAGGCAGGAGAGAATAGCCGTGTACATGATCCACACCCAAATGGGCATTGTTTTTCCTGGTGAATTATACTGAAATTGCAAATATGCACTCAATTAACCCAGTGTGCTAATTCTGAAAATGTTTATTTAGCTGACTCTGTCCTTGTTGCTAATGCTTACAGTAAGGATTGTGCTAGGAATTGGGTGACTTTTGATTTTGTTTGTAAACTATACATTAGGGCCATTGTAGGCTGGGTCTTTGTTTGCTGGATGTTTCTCTGTTTTCCTCATGACAAAGTACTGATTTATTTGCTATACTGCATTCACTCCTCAAACATCAGCTCCCTGACTCAGACTCATGAATGGCTTCTAAGTCTGGATGCCCAATGGCTGAGATGCCCATGCCTGGCAGCATGGCATGTCTGGTGGTTCCTTAGGTGTCAGCAGTTTCATGGATGCTGGTATCTGACCATGGCACTTGAAGTGACCAGACAGTTGCAAGCACCCCGAGTGTCTGAAAATTTGCTTGCCAAGTATTGCAGGTGCTTTTGCAAGCCCTAAACACCTAGCTTATATATTTGTTTTGTGAATACTGAGGTTAAGAGAAACACCAAACCAAACCCAGCAAAAACTAAGATTTGTAGCTGGTTAAAAGAGAGAAAGAACATAGCTGTTCAGATAACCAAGTGTAATCAGCAGTCTCATTTACTGGGGTTAATTTTGCCTATAGCAGCGTTTGTGCCATTGGCAAAGCGACTGTCCTGTCACAAGAAACAATTACTACTGAGTTCTCACCTGGGTGTGGGTGGGAACCCAGAGTTACCAGTTGTGTGAGAGCAGGAAAGGCAGGAGCAGTCTCAAACCCAGCATTTAGGTGTTCCCATGCTCTTCTGGAGTGGCTGCTTGTGCTTTTTAATGCTGTGGGATTGGCACATCATGAAGAACGTTGAGGTCATTTGTGTGTTTGTGATTCTTTATTTGGTTTGGAATTTTAAAATTCTTTAATGCTTTCAAAACATAAAGAGCTATATAAACTGCTGAGCAGCACTGAAATTGAACTGAGTGTTGTAAGGTGTTTGGGAAGGAAACCTAAAGTCACTCAGTGGATGTACATATTCTGCTGCAGCCCTGAGTGCTGAATCTCATCACGGCAGGGCTCAGTTCATCAAAGTGGCATTCATCTCATCTGTCTCTAGCTGTCTAAAATTAAAGCATCTAGGCCAGAAAGTGCTTCAGTCCAGTTATTTCGTGTGCCTGTTTTAGGGTGGATAAGTCATGCTCAGTCGAAGTGTGTCTGCACTGGCTGCAGGGGACATAGAGAACTAGTTTGGATGCTGTGTCTGAGTTCAGCCCTGGAGCAGCCCCAGAGTCCTGGAGAGCTCGCAGCCTGATGGTGTCATTTAAGACAGCAGTTGTGTTGATGAAGTTTCCACTCAGCACAGCACTTGGGAACCTCCTTCTTTTCCCCCTGAGCAGGCATGTTTTCCTGGAATGAGGCCTCCAGCTCTTAGCAGATGTCCCCTTCTGGCTCCAGCTGTGTCAGCTAGGATGTCACTACCCGTCAGTGCTTCTCAGAGCCGGTGACGATCCCACAGAGATCTGACAGCAGGGCAGTCTGCGGGAGGCTGAATCTATCAGTTTAGTGTAAACAATCTGCAGCTTCTGGGTTGATCTGTCCTGATGGGTTTTACCCAAAGCAAACCCAGCAGTGCTTGCACAAATACTCCCACCAGCAGCGTGACAGCAGCAACCACTGGACAATAACTTGGTGGCACTACAGTGTGTAAAGGGAATGTCTTTCTGCAGTTTCAACAGAGGGGACAGGGAGTCTCAGCCTGTGTTCCATCCCTTAGACTGTGCCGTTCTCCAGCTTGTGTCTCATCTAAAGCCTGCAGTGATGTTCAAGCACTCCTATCTCTCAGCTGTGCATGTGTGGTAGAGTGTTGACCTTGGTACGTTCTGCCAGGCTGAGTAGGGTGAACCATGGGGGAATGCGGTGTGCTTTGGGCACAGGGGTAATGGATACCGAGGAGCACTCAGGCACTGAGCACTGAGCAGGACTGTGTTTCTCAGAGGCGGTGAGCACATACAGATAGCAAAAAGTTGGTTGTAGCAGGGGGATTTGTGAGAACAAACTACGAGTTTGCTATAGGTGTTAGCAGATGATTTCTGTGCTTGCACATATTCCTGCAGAGCCGTTTTGTTTTCTCAGGCTTTACAGTCACAGATGTGCTGAGGCTATAAACACGGTAATCTCGCTCCTTCTTAATTCAGAATTTGGACTCTTCCTCGCTCCATTAAATATCACATTTAACTTTATTTTGAAGAGTTTTAGTCATAGGAGTGGTGTTGGGGACAGAAATGGTACATTTAGTTCTGCTGAATGGATAGGATATTAGATTGACAGTCTCTGTCAGTGTTTAATTGCAGATTAATGGGATGTAATATGTCATTATGGCAGCTCAGTAGCACAAGTTTTGGAGCTGCACACGAAGTCCAGGCTTTCATTTCTTGTTAGACGAGGCTACTCTGACCTGCCTTGTGTAATTTCCTCTCTGTTCTCTTGTGGCAGAGAATAGTAATATTTACAGTTCAGGTACTTAATGACCCCAGGAATATGATGCAAGACCAAAGGTGTAATTTAAAGAGTATGAAGAGATGGGGAAGAACTGATACAATACAGGAATGACATAATTCCAACAATATGCTATAAGGAATGAAGTATCTATGAAAAGCTTTATGCTGTGAAATGAGCAGCTTTCTGCACAACATCTGCCAGCAGATACAAAGATATTATTTGTTTCCAGAATGAATACATCTGCTCAGCTTTACTAACCAGACCATGAATTCAAGGGAGGGACTATATTCATGGGCTGGAAAATGAGGACATCCCATAAACGAGTTATTGAAGTAACATTCCCAGTTATTGCCTAGTTGAGCCTCTGTCAGCCAGTACTTTAATACTTCATGTCTTGCTGCAGATGCCTTATGCTGAGCAGGTTGATTTGAAGCTATTCTTACTGAAGACCACCTTGAGACATTTACTTACCTAAAAAGTACTTTACACTATGAGCAGCCCTCCTTATGTCTGCAGAAAAAAATAATGCTGTTTAGGAATGGAATAGACTGTGTTTTGGCCCTAGGGAAGGAGCTGAATAAGGAATCAAACACATGTTAGAAAGGGCTTAATCACTCTAAGATGTAATAGATCTCCTTCAATTTGTCTTTCCTTGTAAGACAGCCTGTCAGTGTTGCTGTGCAGGTACCAGGCACCTCCTCAAGAGTCACTTATTCTTGAACTCCACAACTGACAGTCCTCCTTCTGCAGTGTGGAGTGCCATAAGGTAGAATGGATTTTTTTTTTTTTTTCTTGGTGGGGTAGGGAAAAGGTTCCTGTATAGCAATGGGCAGAGGAGGTCTTTATCTCTTCCTGTCTGACTGGAGTCACAAGAAGGAAATGTTAACCATCCCAGAATTAAAGAAATAGCTTGGAAACCTCTGTGGCAAACACAAGACTGCTTCTTCTGTGACAGATTTCAAGGCAGCAGTTGTAGTGCTGGTTAAAGGAGAAGAGGGAGCCCTCAGGTGAGGGGTTTCAGATGTGTGTGACAGATCTGCTGGGAATTTTATCTCGTGCTGTATAAAGTATGGCTACCACCATGTTTGCTTGTGTTGCACCATTTGTTTATGCTCCTGATGCTGGCATTTTACTTATTTAACTATTTTGCGTGTCCAGGTTGTTCTCTGCCACTGTAAAAGTGGGAACTGGCAGAGCTTAGCAAAACTTTACTCGGGGGATAGCAAGTCTGTTATTGAAACTGCTGACCCAGATGGACCAGGGATGCTTCTATATAGAAACCATGTCTCTTAATGATCTGATGTAGTTTGGCCTTGACTGTTCTTGTATGTGAGAGTGTTTTGGGCTTGTGAAGTGCTCCGTTGTTCCTGTGCAAAGAACAGCCCTACCATGCCCAAAGCTCTGTGTCAGTGGTGGCCCAGGGAGAGCATCACTGGAGCTGCTATTGCTCCCAGTTCCTCACAGATAAGTGAGGATACAGCAGCAAAGTTTGGGCAGTGGGGCAGCCAGTCTCTTCCTCCTGTCCCTGTTGGCCTGTGTGTCCGAGTCACATCTGGGGAGAGAATCATGAGCAAGTAACCAGGGCTGAATGCAGTGTCACCATCTGGGAGCAGAGGTGCACCCTGCAGGGTCCAGGTGTGTTCCTTTGGATCTAGCTGAGCTGGAAAGGAGGTGACTGTGCACAGCCACCTGGCAAAGGTTGCTGCCTCACTGGCCCATGGACAGAGCAGTGTGAGTGAATACTTCCTTATCTCCTCCAGGCACAATCAGGTTGCCTAGCTCATGTCAGTGATTTGTGTTGTTTCATACTAGCACTGACAATTTATTTCTCCTCAGTGTAAGTATGTAGTTTTGACAAAAAAGGAGCTCTTCAGGCGGCACCGAGGAAGGAGTTGCAGTGAGTAGCTGGAAGGTGCAAAACTCTTTTAAATGTGCACCGGGATCTAGGAAAAAAGTCTATGATGGCCTCAGATTCATAACCCTCTGCCCTTTGCTCAGGGCTGGTTTGACAGCAGTGGGTGAACTAAATATTAGTGCATTTATGGTTTGCAGGAAAAAAAAAGAATTCTTAGATGTAATAAATATATGTAGCTAATACCACAGAATGACTGGGCTACTTTAAAAGAGTGGTAAGATCCTAATAATGCCTTTATTTAAAGGGACTGAGACTCACTATCTCACGTCTAGAACTGAGGAAAGTATTTATCATTAGTACCATGCTGCCAGATTTAGTAGTGTGAAAATAATGCAAACAGTCATCTGTAATGCAAATGTTGACGTCTGATTAATAGAGAAAATAACACAAGCAATTAATCCACAAGGGAGTAGATCATTATAAATGTAAATTAGATCATCAAAGGGTAAGCCACACAGAAATAAAACTACCCCAAAACACGATTAATTATTGAAATTCCAGTAAAAAAGGCATCTTTAACAATAGAATCCTTGGAAGACATGTCATGTGGTTCATCAAGATTCTGGACAGGGTTATTTTACAATCCCAAAATTGATTAGCTTCATTATAAATATGATGGGGACATTTATTCCACCCAAGATAGCATTCTGTTTTGGTGACAGGGCACACCCTTAGCACTAAAGTGACTCATTTCTGATTTGTGTACACCCAGTTTTTGCTATAGTACATAGTTTGCTTGGGTAACTCAGGAGATACCTGCTTGCATTTTTTTTCAGGGATGAGCATAGCCTTTACATAAATATTTGCACCAGCATATGATCACTCCAAGATAAAATGTTAGAGGAAAGGCTGCCTTTCTGGTCAGGTCATAGAGATTTGTCAAAAATTAGCTTCTCTTGCCTCTCAGAAAAAATTTCAGGTGACCTTGGACAGATCACTTTATCTCGCTGTGCTTTGTTCTCTACCTTGGTTTTGAATGTTTCAGCTTAATGATGTATAACATGAAATTGTTTAAACGGTCTTCATTTCAAGTAATGCTAGGAATCTACCCTTGTAAAGTCCTGGTCACTTTTTAAAAGCTCAATTAAAGATGTTATTCTTTTCTCGCAAAATAGGGCTTGCTGCTCTTCAAGTGCTATTAAATGCTCAAATGACTTCTACTTTGAAGATACACAGTATTTTAGCACTGTTTGTAACATTAAAGGCTAGGATTGTAATCTGCATCTTTCCTGAGGTTAAATTTTATATTTTCCTATTATTAGAGACATACTTAGGAACTTGGCAGTTTTCCCCCTTTCTATTCAAGCTAGACCCAATGTGCTTTACCGCAGCAGTTTAAGTGGTTTTTGCATGGCATCATGGTGGTGTGCTGAACACCCTGCAGAACTGGCCTTGTGAGACTCCTTGCTCCTTATGCAAGGCCAGTTGGAGTTTAGATACCGAAATCGGCCAGATAGAAACTTTCTCACACAGTTTTGAGTTTAGAAAGCGGGCATTCTCTATTGCAGAACGTTATCACTCAGAGGATCCTTCCTCTAATGAATTGAGTGCCCCAAGTGTTGGGTAAGCAGAGATTTTATCATGCACACTGATTACATATTCATTAGCTATCCCTGCTTACTTGATGTATATGGATTACTTTATTTTACATAGTCACACCCCTTATCAGAAGTCCTTGTATGGTTCATTGGAGTCGGCTTCTGTTTTGTCAGCCTCATCTACTTCTCTTTATTTGATAAGAGTAAAATGTTATTCTGTTCTACTGTCTTTATCAAGTCCCCCCTTTTCTTGAGACTAAGTTCCTTATGGGAACTAGTCTCATAATATCTATATTTCATTTTATAGCATAAGGCATTACAACAGCTATAACACTAAATCATGATGCAAGCTAAAACACACATAGCAATTATTATGGTGACAGTCATAAAAAGACGTTTTAGCCAAGTACAGCTGGGTAACCATGAAGTAAGTTTTATCCAGATTTCTTCAGATCCCCAGGAGGTGTCATCTGGAGCTGTGCGTTGTAAAATCTGAGTTTGTTTTCAAATTTCCTGGATATCCATAGACACTCTACAAGTTTGACAGCAAAACAAGCATCTTGGTTTTTTTGATTACCTGAGGGGATTCAGCCCTTTTAGTTCTGGAATAATGTATCCATGATTTTGCTCTGTCCAGTTTCAACGCAGTTAAAGTTGGCAGTAGTACTTGGAAAGGTCCCCTCCACTTTGACTGGAGCAGAGACATTCCCCAGTCTTTCAAGCAGACCCAGTCTCCTGGTTGGAACTCGTGTGCTGGTGTGTCCAGTCCCCTCAGTCTGGAGATCACCACTGCTCGCTGTAAATCCCATGAAGTTTTAGGAAGAGAAGTGAGGTAATTATTCAAGTTGACCCCTCCTTTTAGGTCTGTGCCTCCTGGAATGTGGTACGTGGTAGAGTTGACCATATAGCAACTCTTAGGGGCTTATTTTGCTGGTGTCCCACAGCTGAATTCTGATTTGAAGTACAGTGACAGATAAGGCTTGGACCCGTGTCATGGAGGTTTCCTGACCAATATTTTACCCAGTCGCAATTTGTATGATTCATTCACTCACTCTGCTTTGCCACTGGCTTGGGGCCTATAAGGAGTATGAAGATTGCACACTATTCTCAAGGCTTTTGTAACCTGTTGTACCACTTCTGCATTCAAGTGGGAACCACTGTCTGATGACATTCCCAAAGGTACTCCAAATCTAAGTATTACCTGATGCAACAGTGTTTTGGTCACTTCCTTAACCTGGTTGGTGCGACAAGGGAAGGCTTCTGGCCACCCAGAAAAGGTATCCACCAGAACTAGGACGTTTTAATACCCCCCTTTTCTGGGTAATTCAGTGAAATTAATCTGCCAGTGTTCACCCAGAACGTTTCCAGATTTCATGGCTCCTAGCACTACTTTTTAACTGTGTTAGGGTTGTTTCTTTTACAAACTATACCTTGTGATTGTACAATCCTGAGCCATTTTAAACCCAATTATAGATTTTTGCAAAAGTTTCAAAAGTTTTTTGGTACTCCTATAAGTGGCTTTATGTTCACAATCCACTATTTCACTCAAGATTGGTTCTGGGACTACTACTTGCCCGGTTGGCATAACTGCCCAGCCTTGTGGATCAAATTTTGCTTCTAAGGTTTCAATTAAATTGCCAGTCCCTCGCACTATACTCTGTTTTTTCTGCTTGGAGAGGTATTTCTGGCAGGAGTATAAAAGATATGTTTTCTAACATGCCTTTTTCTGCAGCCTCTTTGGCAGCCTTATCAGCTAAATAATTCCCCAATTCCAGTTTGGTCTTACCTGCTTGGTGTGCACTGTAGTGCATAATAGCAACTCTGCTGCTTTCTGGATACTTTTGAGTAAATCCAAGATTTGCTTTCTGTCTTTGATCGATGTGCCTTGAGATGTCAAAAGGCCTCTTTCTTTGCAGATGGCCCTGTGTCCATGTACCACTCCAAAAGTGTATTTTGAACCAGTCCAAATGTTAACTCATTTTCCTGTACTCAATTCCAAAGCTCGAGTGAATGCAATTACACATTGGAGGGGAGTGCCCCTGATTCAGTTACCTCATGGTGTGTAGTCACTGCATATCCAGATAGTCATTTTCCATTTTAGACAAAGCTGCTCCCATCAGTAAACAACTCTCAGTCAGGACTTTCCAAGGGTCTGTCTCCTACGTCTGGTCTGCTGGAATATTCTTCTTCTATAGTTTGTAAGCAAACAAAGCAAAGCATAGTCATGCTCTGGGTTTCCTTCTACTTGTTGGGCAGATAAGAACACAGCGGGGTTAATGATAGAAGTTGCTTTGATTGTCACATCATCTCGCTCCAGCAAGACTACCTGGTACTTTAGCATCTGGCTGGGAGAGAGCCAATGGACCCTTTTTGCTTGAGAACTGACTGCACCATGTGTGGTACAAAAATGACAATGCTTTGTCCCAAAGTCAGTTTTTGAGCTTCCCGGATCAAGAGAACAGTAGCTGCTACTGCCCTCAGGCAACTAGACCAGCCTTGGCTGACATTTAGTTGCTCCAAAAAGTAGGCCACAGCCCTCCTCTGCTCCCCGAGGAACTACGACAGCAGTCCCAGTGCTGTGTTTTGTCTCTCCTAGATAAATAGTTCAAACAGGCACATGGGGTCTGGGAGCCCCAAAGCAGGGCCTGCATAAGGGCTCGCTTGAGTTGTGAAAAGGCAGCCCATGAATCATCAGTCCAGACTATAAAGTCCTACTGAGCTGTCTTTAAAAGCTCATACAGTGTCTTTACAAGCAGCCACAATTGCAGGTCCACAGGAGACACCATCCCAAGAAATGTACATAATTCTCTTACTGTTCGTGGCAGTGGGAGTTGGCAAATTGCTTCTTTTCATTCCTGTCCCAGCCTCCTTTGTCCTTGGAGAATTTCAAATCCCAGGCAGGTTACTGTGGTCTGGAACATTTGTGCTTTGTCTTTGGAACCTCTAAATCCACTTAGTCCCAGAAAATTCAACAATGCCACAGTCTGATTCTAGCATTGCTGTTTAGTTTCAGTGGCTGTCAGAATGTCGTCTGCGTACTGTAACAAGACTCCAATAGGCTTCTGATTTTTCTGTTCCTCCAGTTCTTTTGCCCATTGATTTCCAGATATGGTAGGGCTATTTTTAAACCCTGTGGTAGAACCATCCAAATAAGTTGGCTTCTTCTCTCTCTGTTTGGATTTTCCCATTCAAAAGCAAATAGCTCTTGACTCTCAGTACTCAAAGGGATACAGAAAAAGGCATCTTTCAAATCTAATACCATAAACCATTTTAATTTTAACAAATTTAAGTTTGTGAAGTTTAACAAACTCAAGGTTGTTAGTAAGGTGTAAGGATTTGCTGCTACTGGGTGTATATTTTCCACTATCTTTTTTATGGCTCTAAGGTCCTGTACCAGCTGGTAAGCCTTTCCTTCAGTTTGCATTCTTAACTGGCAAAATAGGGGTATTAAATTTGGATTCACATTCCTTCAATAGGCCGTATTTTATAAATTTTTCCACAAGGGGCTGTAACCCCTTATGACTTTCTATTTTCGAAGGGTATTGCTTTTGCCTTACCAGTCCTGCTCCAGATTTCAATTTAGTTCTTACAGGCTCTGCTCTTTCGGATCTCCTGGGCTCCTCTCCAGCCCAGACTATCAGAATCACTGCATCCTCAAGTGATACTGGCAGATGGATCACGTCCAATTTTGGAGACTGTAATGCAAGAATAGAGGCTTCCACGTAATTAGGTTCTGGAATAATAATCTGTATTTTGCCATTTTTAAATTTGGTTTCAGCATTTAGTTTTTCCAATAAATGTCTCCCAAGGAGAGGCTTTGGTGAACTGGGTAGATGCAAACATTGGTGAGTCATCCATTGTTTTCCTAGTTTAAAATGAATGGACTTGAAAAATGGCCGAGTTTCGCGATCCCCTGTTGCACCAATGATTATTACAGAATCATTACTCAAGTTTCCTCTTACTGTATTTAGCACTAAGTAACTAGCTCCCATATCTACTAAAAATTCTACCTTCTCATTCACCTGCTTCTTCCCCAGCTCAGCTGTAACCAGAGGTTCTCCCCGGGGCAGAATCCTCCAGTCCCCCTCAGTCATCGTTGGTGACAGCCACGGGAGGGGAGCTTGTGTGCTGCAACTGCAAACAATCCCTTTCCCAATGCCCGTCTTTCCTACAGTATGCACACTGGTTAATACCGAGTCTCCTGCGGGGGTTTGAGGTAGGTTGTCCACATCCTCCTCCCCTTCCTTCCCCCAGGGGCACCATTCTGCTGGAAATTCCTTCATTAACTCCAACTCCTTTTTGTTCAGTTACTTCTCGCTGGTTTTCTCTATTTTGATAAACTCCCCAGGCAACATCTAACAGCTTCCCTAAATCATACTGGTCTTGTCCCTGAGCCTGTTCTAATTTCCTTCTAATATCATCTGAGGATTGCCCCACAAATATGGGGGCTAATTGAGTTTTTCCTTCCTCTGTTTCAGGATCTATATTAGTATATTTTTGAGCCATTTCTTTCAGGCGATTTAAAAATTCGGTAGGTGATTCCTTGCCATCCTGCTTTATTTCAAATAATTTTGACAAAGGGGTAGCCTTTGGTATGGCATTTCTAATTCCATATAGTATCCATTGTTGGTATCTATTTAATCTCTCTCTAAACATGGGCATGTTAGGGTCCCACTTGGGATCCACAGTGGGAAAATTAATGTCCAGTGTACCTGACAAGTTACCTGTCAAAATTTGCTCTTCCACAAACCTCCTACTGGTTTTAACAACCATCTCTCTTTCTGTACTGTCAAACAACATTTCTAACATAGCATCTATATCCTTCCAGTCCGGATCCTGAATTTTTATCATCATTTCAAATGCTTTTGCCATTTTGTCTGGGTCATCTCGGTAGGTGCCAGCCATCAACTTCCAATTATTAAGATCTGTTATTGAAAATGGAGCTTTTACTGTAATTGGACCATCCACCCTGACTGCCTGATGGAAGGCAGCTGCTCTCACATCTTTCTGTTTAGCTCTAGTTCTCTCTGCAGGCACACTAAAACCCTCTGCTCCTTGATACATCCTCTCTGTTTCTTCTGTCTTCTCTGCTCCTCGGTACATCCTCCCTGTCCTCTCTACCTTCTCTTCTAGAGCTGCTAAATCCACCTCTTTACACGCCAGTTCTCTCATAATACCAGTCTCAGAAGCCTGATTTTCTGTTCCCCCATCCAACCTGCATTTAGGACTGACCATAACATCTAAATCACCCTTCACGCTGGGGAGATGTTTAGAACAGGTTTGTCCTATGCTGCACGTAGAACAATGATGTTTTAACCATTTTCCTTGCTTTTCCTTTTCAAGAGCCAGCACAGAAGGGTCTGAGGGGGCTGGATTCAAGCCACAATCTTTCTGCCATTCCGGATGATTCCGTAAAGTGAAAAACATATCAGCGTACATAACCTCATCCCATTTCTGTTCCCGTCTTAAAAACAACATTAACTTCAACAGTGTGTTATAATCCAAGGTTCCATTTTGTGGCCACTTTTCTCCTGAGTCTAGTTTGTACAACGGCCACCGCTGATTACAACACTTTATCAAATTCTCCCTGGTTGCTGTTCCCCCAGGGGGGCCACCAACCTTTTTCCAGTGTTGCAAAATGCAGCCAAGTGGGGATTTTTTTGGAATGCCCCTTTTAGATTGTCCACTACCCATGTCCAAATACTAGACACAGAATGGTACAATACAGATACAGACACAAATGCAAATACAAAACAATTATGGATAGATAAAACCAAGTCAAATACCGAATTCTGGAGTATCAAATAACCCACCCAATGCACTGGAAGAGCTGCATGTCTTATATGGGCAGAATTCCCACAGGAATGCCTTATTATCAAATAGGATCTTACCCGTGTCCCAGACTGGTCCGGGGATCTGTGGTCTTCTCCAGGAAAGTCCAGGAAAGCTGGCGTGAAGATCCAGAGATCCCTCAGATCCAGGGGAGATCAGGCAGAGCGTCGCGCTGGGAGTTGCCAAAAATGATACCAAAATCGGCCAGACAGAAACTTTCTAACACAGTTTTGAGTGTTAGAAAGCAGGCATTCCTCAGTGCAGCACTGGTCACTCGGAGGCTCGAGTGCGCCGAGCGTCGGGGAGGCAGAGCTTTTATCACACACAGTGATTACACATTCATTAGCTCTCCCCGCTTACTTGATATGTAGGGATTTCTTTATTTTACACAGTCACACCCCTTATCAGAAGTCCTCATATGGTTCTTTGGGGTCTATCTTCAATGTCCGGTGTTCTTTTTAGGGGGCTGTCCCTCAACCCCCACTTTTGAGTAACCACGATATCATTGTTTTGCATAACTTTTCTACTGTGTCAGCCTTGCAGGGCTGAGCTGGCGTCCTGCTTGCTTTCTGCACGACTTTTGTTTTGTCGGCCTTATCTACTTCTCCAAGGCTACCTTGTTCCCTTTATTTGATAAGAGTAAACTGTTGTTCTATTCTGCTGTCCTTATCATTTTGATATCTGTTGCTGGAATGAGTATTTGAAAGAGTGTCAGAGTGAAGAAAAATGCGAGAAGTATCTCTGGTACTGGCAAGGAGGCCTGTGAGCAGTCAGGGAAGTACTTGCAGCAGGGGTCCAGAAAGAGCTGACAGTAAACTTTTGTATACTGGACAGGTTGACAAGAATGTTGAAGCTGAAATAGAATCTGAACAACTTTGTCTTGCTGTTCAGTTTCTTTTTTCTTATTTGAGGAAATGAGATTTTCTAAGTATTATATTGTGAATAAATATTATCCAGGACATGCTGTATCTTTCCTCACTTTCTCATCTCTTCTCATAGGGAACAGAACCCCAGTCTAGGTTAGCCTCTGGGTTAGAAAGTGGCTCAGAACAAGTTTTGTGCACTGCTCTCCTTAGACTTTTATATGCTGCTTCATCTGTCCACATCTTTCTATAACCTTCTGTATATTCCACCTAGCAGAGAATCACAAGTCCTGGTTATGTCAGAAAATCACATTGTCACCCCTCTTGAGCTCCAATTTTTCTTTCGGTTTGGCACCTTTCAATTCAGTTTTGCTACAGATTTTTTTTTCTCTGCTTTGAAGGACAAGATGTTGAAATGTCTGTAAAAGATGGGTCTCCTTGGAGCCTCTTGGCTGTTAACCAACACTGAATCTTGACTGGTTCCATACGGGAATTGGTATCTCAGCCCTGGTTTGAAATTGTTATCCAAAAAGTTTTCCTTCACTACGAGCCACAGTAGTTTTTATTGCTACTGAATATTATTTTCAGCCCTGGCAGGCTTAGCTTTTGCAAGTAGCACTAGAGTGCTGACGCTTGTGATGCAAATTTCTGTAGCTGAGAAGGCCACCTGATGGTAAATGTTTCTGCTTATTCCTTCAGTCGAATGGCTTTGAGGCATTTCTTACAGGATCTTGGTTGGAATATCGTATTAGGTACCTTTGTGCTTTTGAGGCTCCAGCAGCTAGATTTAAATGCTGTAGAACATACACAGAAAACCCAGGAAATGAGAAACAAATACCTGCCAGGAAAAAGCACTTATGCATTTTTATACTGTCGTTATATCTTAAACCCCAACCCTTCTGGTCTGATTCCTGTGTACATCTCTCCTGTATAGGAAAAAACTTGGCTTTGACTACCCTTTCATTTTGTGCTCCTGAGCCTCTGGTGGTACCAGCAAGTCACTTCTGTAAGCATCCAAGTTCAAATAGCAGCCTTTTTAGCCTGCAGTGGAAAGTGTCCCACCTGGTACTCTTCAGCCTCAGGAAGGATGAGTGCAGTGCCTTGCCCTGAGGACCTGGGAATAAATGGTAGAAAATGTATTTTCCTGAGTTCCCTTAGGGCTGTACAGAGAACCCTGGAGGGAGAAAGGCAGCTGAGAAGAAATGAATGTTGGCAAATGGTATTAAAAGCTAGCAGACAGGGAGACATATGAATGCAAGATACATGGGGCTGTTAAGTGAGGGAGACTGTGAACCCAATTTATGCCAGTGGCATGAGGAATGAAACAGGAAAGGTGGCACTCAGTAGGGTCCCTTGGCTCCTCCTAAATTTTGAATTGTCTGCCTTTCTTTTTTTTTAGTATCCTTTAAAATGCGATGCTGGGATCATTAGAAGATGTGCCAGGGAAGGTGATAGGAAGTGAGAGAAGAAATTTTCTTATTCTGGCCTTAATTTCTCTGATTGTCAATGATTTCTTAGTCAATTATCTGGGGGTCAGATATATCTGTAGTTTGTTAAAGTGTTATGCTCCAGTACATTGTTGTTCAACTTATCTTGCCTGCATCTTTAGAACCACAGTTGGCATGACAATATTTTGGGCTCATTCCAATGAAGAAAAGGATTTTAATTTTTCAGCACCCTCTCTACAGAATGGCACTTAGGCTTCTTGTATTTCTGTATTTTTAGTGGGAATGTAAAGAAGCTGCTGTTTAAAACAAACATGCGGAGGCCTGCTAATTCCTGGAAATCATTTTAATTAAGGGGAAGAGGAGAAAAGGAAGGAGAGGCAGCCCTTTGGTATTGGGCTGGGACTTTGCAAAATGATCGAGTGCTCCCAGAGAGCAAACACTCAGTGCTAATGGGAAGTTACCAGTGAGGTGTGAGCAGTTGCTTTGCAGAGCAAGAAGCATGAATTGGTCTTTGAAACTTTGTCAGTCCCTTCTCACTTCATCCTCAGCTGACTTGCAGCCCTCTAAAAAGTGAGGTCTAGGTGTATTTGCCATTGATTTCTCAAGTCACTCAGGAGGCCTGTAGCAGCTCTGCAATTTGTGTGCTGTGATCCATCCTCGTGGGAGGGTGCTAGGAGCATCAGCATCACATGTCGATTTGTTCTGCTTGTAAATAGGTTAAGGCTGTGTCTTGTGATCTGGTTATGAATTCTCTGGAGGTCAGCAGAGGATTTTGATAAATATCTTGGCCTTTCCATGGGGACTTTCACATTTGAAGTACATTTTTTTGACCAGTCCTGTGTGGTCCCTAAGAGTGGCCTTTCTGTTTCCTGGCAATCTGAATTCCAGCCAGATGAAGTCTCAGCTCTTTATTGTTGTCTCTGTCCTTCACATGAGGTAGCTCTTTTTCAAGAGGGTGTTTTTAAACTGTGTCTGTCTCCATAAACTTCCCAGACATAGTTGTCTTTACAAGGTGGGAGAAAAGTATGTTTAAAGGCATTAATTAAAATAATTCCCAAACAAACTTCATTAACTTCAGTGAAGTGTCCTTAGGCAAATACCTGAAGTGTCTTAAGTTCAAGAAAGACATGTAGGCCAGCCTTCTTCCTCCTGTCTTTTGTGTATGCCATACACAAAAGTTGTGTACTTGTTGAAGTGCTGCATGTGCATGAGCACTCAGCTCTCAGTGAAGTGAGATTCTCACCCTGTCCCCTACAATGCACATATTAGTAGCAGTCACATATTAACGTTGGTGGGAGAGATGGGCAATAATTTAGTGATTTCTAAACCAGTTAAACTCATTTAATGGAAGGGTGGGTGTTTCAAAGCTGTATTTGTCAACCCTCTTAGTGTCATTCCTCTGGCATCACAGCTTTTTGAAAACAAAACCCATGTACTGTCTAGAGAGTTTTCTGTTCAACTTTGAATAACTTTGTGATCAGGTGCTGTGCAGTGCAGCAGGTAATTGGTCTGTGTGCAACCCAAAATGTTTCAACAGGAAAATGTTCATGACCACCAGTTTGTACTAATTAAATAATTGCTTCAATTACGCTGAATGTAATCAATGAAAATTAGATCATAGAGAAAGGTAAGTAGGCAATTTAACTGCTGTGGGTTTGTTGCAGAATTTTCAATGATTTACTAATTGAGACTAAGAAGAAATCATTGGAAAATATTGCCACAGAAGAGCTCAAATGAAAAGGGATCATCTTGCAGTACACATGACTGCATGTTAGACTTGTGCTGAAAGCTTTTTATACTTGTCTAAGGTTGTATGACAGGTTCTAGTTAGAGCTGGGAGGGAGGAGGCTTTTTTTTTTTCCTTTCCTCTCCTTCAAGGAGCTTTTAAGGCTTAGAAAACTTGAATATACTGACAAGGTTGTGTCATTGCCTGAAGTGGCCCAGCAGTGTCCGTGGCCCAAAGGGCAGTGATGCAGAGCTTGGAGATGAGGCAGGTCCAAGATCAGGCTGGGGTGTTGCAGTGCGGGTCAGTGAGGTAGAGGGCCAGGCACAAGTTTGTGTGACCAAGGCAAGGCCCAAGGGCTTGAGCTTCATTGCAGCTCCATAGCAAATAAATGACTTATTCCTGAGATGAATATCTCACTTACCAGGGCTTTGGTTGTTCTTGGCAGGGATTTTTTCCCCTTTTATTTTATTTTTTTTTTACACCTGGAGTTCCAGCCTGAAACTGGAAGAACTTTACGAAAGCCAGGCAAATGACAAAACCTTCTTTATTTGAATTTACCTCAGTGATTGTGAGTGTTGTGTGTCTTCACAGGAAAGAATGTGTTCACCTCTGGCATGGTACTGTAACAGCAGTGAAAAATGTGTATTCAATCACAGGTTGAAATTTTCTGTGTTTTAAACGCTTCTGTCTAGTCCCAGAGCAAAGAAAGCCCACCTGAAGCAGGCATAGCTTCGGCTAGGAAGGATATCAAGATGCCATAGACAGGATGAAGTCGTGATCACCAGTCTTGCTGAGCAGAGCCCAGCCAGAAAGGTGTCCCCAGGTGCAAGCAGAAAGCATCACAACTCTTCCATTTCAGTGCCGTGTAGCTGAGGAATTCCCTGAAAACTCCTGCTGCCAGCAGCAGTGCTGGCTCTTGTGGGACTGACAATCAGTGAATTCCTGGTATTTTGTCCTTGCCACTGCTGTGGTTAGGGATGAACCACAATAGTTAGGTTGTCAGTGGAAGCTGGGGGGGAGGGCAGGTGTGATCCTACACTAATTTCCTCCTTATTCTCACCTGTATAACTGTCCCTGTTCTCAGAGGTCTGAAATCATATGCTGGAGTACAGAATTTACCTTCCTTGTCCTGTTATTTTAAACGTCTTCTAAGAATCAGATAAGATCAAAGCCCCTCAAGTGTGCTTTAGATAAATGGCTTGCTCTTTGTAAGCAAAAGCAAAAGATTGAATTGCATTGACATTTTATAATCTTTCTGATTTCACATGTTGAAGTCGAAATGTATTGCAAAAGACCCTTGTCATTTTTGTGAAGTCTGCTGGGTCTCTGAGGATGGGAGTAATATCTTCATGTCCTTGCAGGCTCGTTTCTGTATCTGGTCTGCAACCTTCAGAAGCCTGATGTAAGGTTTTGCTTTCCTCAGGACTGTGCTGGCTTCTGGGCAGTTTAGGCATACTTGTTACTAAATTACATCTGATGAGGAAATATGAGAAGATCAAAAGGATTTATTCTCTGGAATACCTCAGCTACGTTAAGTTGCTCGAGGGTGAAGCTGGGTGACTTCTCGTCAATCAGTACTGTCCTCTTCCCCGTGGTACTGATCTCTGTTTGAGCTGCTGGAATTTATTATTTGGGGAATGAGCTTTCCCAGCCTGGGCTCTAATCTTATTTACTTGTGAACAATCTGTATACAGCATTGACACAAAAAATTTCTGTGCCAAGCTAATATGCAGTGCGAGGGATAACATATTTAGATGTCTATGTTGGATTTGGGAGGCTGTGAAGCTCATCATTCCTGACTTTTCTTACCAAATAGTAGGCTGCAGCGTTCTGCTACCATGCAGCCTGTCAGGAGCAGAGGTATTTCTGTCAAGGGAAAGAAAGAAAGAAAAAAAATTCAGTCCTTTTCTCTTTCTGCTCTGGTGCTTCAGGAGATGCAGAGCGGAGAAATGTGATCCCTGAGGATCTCTGCAAATAGTGAGATGAGGATATATAGAGAAGACAAAAATCAGCTACATTGAGGATGCCATACATTGAGGAATTCCAGATTCAATTGACTTTTGATACCCCAGGCTTTAAGCTGCCTTTTGGTAGTAGGCATTATATATGATGCTGTCTTAAGGCAGCAGACAGCACCATCAGGGCTCTTCCATGGACACAGCAGGGGTGGGGTGGTGTGTTGTCAATGAGCATCAAATTCTTATACCAGAATGACTCTTCTGATAGTCACTTTATCCACATAAATGTCAGAGTTAGTGATTCTTTATTTGTGGTAAAGAATTTTGTCAATCATTTCTCCCTTGAAATGAAAACAATCCAATTAATAATGCTGAAAGGAAGTGTTTGACAGAGAACTGGAAAATCTTCTGATTTTGAGTCGTGGTGAAAAATAGAGCCTTCAGTGTGCCAGTATTTGGAAAAAAAAAATTGTTTTCTGACAAGCCTTCTTTGGTCAGCTGCTCTTAATCCCAAATTTCAGCCAAGGCTGAAGCTTGTGTACCAAGGCAGGGAGGTCTTGAGCTAGAGATGTCTCCCCTCCCAGGACACAGAGTGCCCTGTTAGTTGCACTTAGGGCATGATGAAAATATAATTTGTTTAATCTAATCTGTTTAACCTTGGCCATACTGCCACTGCCCTTCAGATTTCTGGTTTGCATTCGTGATACTTCTTTTCTTCCCCCTGGAAACTGAGCTCCCTACATCAGTTGGAGTGGCTGCAGAAGAGCAAGGAATTTGCCTTTGTACAAGGCTTTTAAAGTAATTATTTGGTATTCTAAGATAATTGGATATGTTTCAGTGTCAGCACTGGGTATGCATTTTTAAGAATGCTATTGAAACTTTAATACAAAAAATCCACTATGTATGTTCCTAGGATATTATTTTATTTGATTAAAGAAAGTATTGAATGCAGTGCTATTGAATACAAACTCTCATTTAATCTATCAAAACATTTACAGCACTTTCCTTCTTCCAGGACAGGCAGAATTTAAACAAACACCAAGCAAGGAAGGGGACAGAAACATTTTTTTGACCTTACATCCCTTTTGCTTTAACTGGGACTAGTTAGGCTGAATACATAATCACAACCTCAGAAGCTTAATTTGTTGTTGAAGGGAGCATCTGTAGTTCTGTAGCAGGAGTTTGAAAAGTCACCGTGTGGTTGATGTCAAGTAAGCCTGAAGTTGCACTGGCCTTGAGCTTGTTCTCTGCAATAATGTGAGTTAACCTCACTGAACAACCGACAGCCGCAGTCTTGGGCTAGCAGAGCTTCCGGATTATGACAACAAAGAGACCTCGAGTTTTTTATCCTTTGAAAGTTAAATGGAATAGTTAAAAGAAGAACTTTGTGGTCCATAATTTGCTGGGGTCAGTATGGTTTTAGAAATTTTCAGCAAAATGGATGCTGACATTCCTTATTATCTAGTTTTCCAGCAGACGTGAAAAAAATAAGTTCATAAAACAAAAAGATTAATGAAAACGGAAGGGAAGGGAAAAGGGAAGAAATCTATTTTAGATTTTAATANCAGCTACGTTAAGTTGCTCGAGGGGGAAGCTGGGTGACTTCTCGTCAATCAGTACTGTCCTCTTCCCCGTGGTACTGATCTCTGTTTGAGCTGCTGGAATTTATTATTTGGGGAATGAGCTTTCCCAGCCTGGGCTCTAATCTTATTTACTTGTGAACAATCTGTATACAGCATTGACACAAAAAATTTCTGTGCCAAGCTAATATGCAGTGCGAGGGATAACATATTTAGATGTCTATGTTGGATTTGGGAGGCTGTGAAGCTCATCATTCCTGACTTTTCTTACCAAATAGTAGGCTGCAGCGTTCTGCTACCATGCAGCCTGTCAGGAGCAGAGGTATTTCTGTCAAGGGAAAGAAAGAAAGAAAAAAAATTCAGTCCTTTTCTCTTTCTGCTCTGGTGCTTCAGGAGATGCAGAGCGGAGAAATGTGATCCCTGAGGATCTCTGCAAATAGTGAGATGAGGATATATAGAGAAGACAAAAATCAGCTACATTGAGGATGCCATACATTGAGGAATTCCAGATTCAATTGACTTTTGATACCCCAGGCTTTAAGCTGCCTTTTGGTAGTAGGCATTATATATGATGCTGTCTTAAGGCAGCAGACAGCACCATCAGGGCTCTTCCATGGACACAGCAGGGGTGGGGTGGTGTGTTGTCAATGAGCATCAAATTCTTATACCAGAATGACTCTTCTGATAGTCACTTTATCCACATAAATGTCAGAGTTAGTGATTCTTTATTTGTGGTAAAGAATTTTGTCAATCATTTCTCCCTTGAAATGAAAACAATCCAATTAATAATGCTGAAAGGAAGTGTTTGACAGAGAACTGGAAAATCTTCTGATTTTGAGTCGTGGTGAAAAATAGAGCCTTCAGTGTGCCAGTATTTGGAAAAAAAAAATTGTTTTCTGACAAGCCTTCTTTGGTCAGCTGCTCTTAATCCCAAATTTCAGCCAAGGCTGAAGCTTGTGTACCAAGGCAGGGAGGTCTTGAGCTAGAGATGTCTCCCCTCCCAGGACACAGAGTGCCCTGTTAGTTGCACTTAGGGCATGATGAAAATATAATTTGTTTAATCTAATCTGTTTAACCTTGGCCATACTGCCACTGCCCTTCAGATTTCTGGTTTGCATTCGTGATACTTCTTTTCTTCCCCCTGGAAACTGAGCTCCCTACATCAGTTGGAGTGGCTGCAGAAGAGCAAGGAATTTGCCTTTGTACAAGGCTTTTAAAGTAATTATTTGGTATTCTAAGATAATTGGATATGTTTCAGTGTCAGCACTGGGTATGCATTTTTAAGAATGCTATTGAAACTTTAATACAAAAAATCCACTATGTATGTTCCTAGGATATTATTTTATTTGATTAAAGAAAGTATTGAATGCAGTGCTATTGAATACAAACTCTCATTTAATCTATCAAAACATTTACAGCACTTTCCTTCTTCCAGGACAGGCAGAATTTAAACAAACACCAAGCAAGGAAGGGGACAGAAACATTTTTTTGACCTTACATCCCTTTTGCTTTAACTGGGACTAGTTAGGCTGAATACATAATCACAACCTCAGAAGCTTAATTTGTTGTTGAAGGGAGCATCTGTAGTTCTGTAGCAGGAGTTTGAAAAGTCACCGTGTGGTTGATGTCAAGTAAGCCTGAAGTTGCACTGGCCTTGAGCTTGTTCTCTGCAATAATGTGAGTTAACCTCACTGAACGACCGACAGCCGCAGTCTTGGGCTAGCAGAGCTTCCGGATTATGACAACAAAGAGACCTCGAGTTTTTTATCCTTTGAAAGTTAAATGGAATAGTTAAAAGAAGAACTTTGTGGTCAATAATTTGCTGGGGTCAGTATGGTTTTAGAAATTTTCAGCAAAATGGATGCTGACATTCCTTATTATCTAGTTTTCCAGCAGACGTGAAAAAAATAAGTTCATAAAACAAAAAGATTAATGAAAACGGAAGGGAAGGGAAAAGGGAAGAAATCTATTTTAGATTTTAATAATGATTTAGATTCTATTAATATTATTTATCTTAATTTTATAATTAAATTTTAGATTTTAGTAATGTTGCCTATAGATATGTTTCATTAGGTGGGCAATAGAGCTTCTCCTCTGCTTTAGGCAAAAGTTCAGAATTTATTTCTGGGCTACGTGCCTGGTCAGTTTTGTCTTTATATGTATCTTTATATGTTCTAAAAGGGCAGAAGGATTTACAGCAAAGGAGTTAAAGGTGTGGTGATCTCTAAGAGAGTTCACTAGGTCAAGCAAATTCTAAGATTATAAATCCAGCTAGATCAAGTGATACAGAAGACATAACAAGCACTTTCTTGGCATGGAAACAAAGCAGAAATATTGTAGAAACAATTCCTCCACCTTTCATTTTACTCAAATTTTTGCCATTTGAAACTGGAACAGATGTGGGATTCTGTTCATTCTAATAAGCTGGAAACAAAAATAAAGACACATTTGTCCCAATGAGATCCTTTTTACTACATAGCATTCTCCCAAGATGATCTCCATTCGTGCCTCACTTCTATGAAGTCCTTTCTTAAAAGCTGCTGGGAAATAGAGTTTGGATGCATTTTCTCAGTTGTGAATAATCTGTTTCTGTGGTATGGATGCAATTTGGATAAAAGACATGATGAGGGAGAGCAGATTTTGTACCTTGCATGTCACTTCAGGCTCCATGTCTGATGCAGTAGTGCTGTTCTAGGCAGCAGAAGTGTTCAGAAGTGGGTAAGGACACACTGATGCAATCAGTAGTTCATAGTTTCCTTTCCCATATAGAATCACTTCTTTCCTGAAAGATCTTCTAGTGCCGTACTTGAATTGTTTAATTTATGCAATAGATCTTTTTTCCCCTTCTCAGTGTGTCTCCTGTACTGAGTGTGTGCTTAAATGAGAAGGAATGGCCTTACTTCTTCTGACTGTCCAATCTAATTAATCTATTTCATTTAATCAGTAATTAGACCATGCAGTTTTTTGGGTTTTTTTAACTCATGAAGTAGAAGACAGGAGTGCTGAACATCTGTGTTTGCTCCTGTGGAGTCTGTCTGGTTGAATAAAAGGCATCCTCCAGTGTCATCCTCTTTACTTGAAACAGGTGTTTGAAGTTGACCCTTTTGGATGACTTTGAACTGAAGGCAGGGAAAGCCTACTGGGAAAATAAGCATCAAAGGCCTTGTAGGCCTTTTGAAAGAGTTAAATCTCCCTCTGATCTCACTGGTTTCAGTCAGGCTATTAGGTCGTTAAGTATCTTGTCTTTGAGGATTAATCTGTACTCTTAATTGTCCATTCCTGATGGTGTCTGTCTCTCCCAAGTATACTAATTCTGCCTTAATAACTGTGGAAGTCATTGCATTGGCATAAAATCACTTGTTATTCTGCTTATAACATTCTTCACCTAAAAGCCTTACCTTCAAAGCCTTTCAACCAGTCCATAATTGGGGTGCTGGGGGGTGAGAAGCATGAGTAGAGCCATAGCACTTGATAAATTATTTCTTCTCAGGTTCTCTGGGCTCCTGAAGCAAGGGAAGTGTCACCATGGTACTTTTTTACTAAAACCTGCCGGTTGCAAGCTGTTGGAGTGTTGATTCCCAGGCGCTTTGCATTAGAAGGGGCTCTAATATCTGCACTTGCCTAGTGTCCTGTGGGCTCTGACAAGATTTGACATACAGTTGAGAAGCAGTGTGTGCTTGTATGGGAGTCTTATCACGATGGAAGTGAAGTGCCACAAAGATGAGTAATGGAGAAGGGCTGAGAGGAGGGAGCTGGGACTATTCAGCTTTTAGAGGAGAAGACTCAGGGGGAATCTTATCAATATATACAAATAGCTGAAGGGACGGTACGAAGAAGATTGGAGTGAGGCTCTGTCAGTGGTGCCCAGTGACAGGAAGAGAAGCACAGACTGAAACAGAGGAAGTTCTGTCTGAACATCAGGAGAATCCTCTTGCTGTGAGGGTGATTGAGCGCTGGCACAGGCTGCCCAGAGAGGTTGTGCAGCCTTGTGGTTGGAGATCTTTAAAAGCTGTCTGATACAATTCTGGGCAACTGGCTCTGAGTGCCTCTGCGTGAACCAGGCAGTTGGATCAGATGTCCTCCAGGGCTCCCTTCCAACCGCAACCAGCCTGAGCTTCTGTGAAGTTAAGTTCTAATGCAGGGCATCATGTGGGTAATGACCTGACCTGGGATGGAGGTTTAATTTTCCATCTGCCTTGTCTCGTCCACTGCTATGTGCAATTACTTCATTCTTTTGTACAGTATGGTCCCACTAATGACACCTTTTGCTGTTCCCCTGATGGGGTTTTTTAATTTTTTTTTTTTTTTAGTTTAGTTTAATAAGTTTAATAAAACCCTTTCAATTTCTGTATGCATGAGACTTTGTGGAGAGCTCAGCTTTCTTTTAAAACTACAAATGAAAAATTAGCTTTTGTGGTTATACAAAAAAAGGTCAGAACTTTCTGAAAAGCCAAAATATTATGTAATAAAGAGATTCTAATGCTCTATGTTTTATGAAAACATTTTGATTTTATGAAGCTGATTTTTAATTTTTCTTTTCAGTTTCTTGCATTTTCTGTTTTTCAACAAACTTCCCCCCTCCCCAGTATTGTATTTATACATTATATATTCTGGATGTGTAGGATTTATGTATGTGTCCTTTTTGAGTCTCAAGTCCGTGAAATGCTCGTATCTGATCCAGTGTTTAATGGGATGAAGTGCTCATATCTGATCCAGTGTTTAATAGGATTCAGATTATGCAAAGAAGCTGATAATGCTGCCCTGTTCTAATGAAGTGCTTGAACATGGGCCTAAGTGGAATCATGCTGTGTGGGATGTTCACAAGTGCCCATGGGAGGAGGGAGCTTAAATCCCATTGAGAGTGAAGGTCATGATCCCACCAGCTTGAGAATGTGATGTCTCCCCCTTGCTCCTGCTGCTGTCAGTGGCTGTTGTCATTCTGATGACTTCATGGGCCAAGCTGTGGGTTTCATGCACCATCCCTTTACAGTCACACTAATGAAAACTCTCACACCTTGCCAGGTTTTTCTCTATTAGGTTTCAATCCAGTGGTTTTAGTATANNNNGGATGGGTGCGCGTGGGGGGGGGGGGCGGGTGTCTCTTTGGTCCTTCCCAAAGGCACAGTTAGAAAGAGTTGTTTTCCTTGTATTTTGTAAAAGACATGTAAGTTCTGACACACTAAAAGATATACAACTTCTGACACATGGGCTCTTGTTTTGCAGGTTCCCAGTTCGCTGGTTGCAGAGAGGCCACCTTGTCAACTGGGATCACATCAAGTGCTCTGAGCTCCCATTCCTCCATCAGGTACGTGAATAGTTGTGATCTGTTTATTGATTTGAAATAACGTTCTGAGAAGATAATTGCATTTCAGCTATGGGCCTCAGTGAATGGCTTTTTAGAGAGTAGAAATGACAATCTGCAGAAAATAGTGGAATTAATATAATGGATCAGACTGGTACCAAGAGATGTTGCTTACTGCTGATGTGGATTCTGTTTCCTTGTTTCCCCTGGGGTGTGGTGGCCTGGAAAGACATTGTACTGAGCCCTTTGCGTGAGGGGACTGAAGTGGGAATTGAATTATTAGCCCATGATCCTCTGTTTTTTCTTACTGGCAAACTAACTTCACATGATGTGACTGTTGTTTACCTGAATACTGAGCACAACTGTATTCTTTCCTACTCAGATCACATTTTTTTGGATTTATGACAAATGCTGATATATTATGAGAATTCACTGTTTAAGAAAAAAAAAATTAAAAATAATAAATAAAAACCTATGTACTGAAGTCATGCATGAAATCTGTCAATCTTCATTCCTTCCCCCAAACCTGCATATTTTTTGCACAGCCTGTGTATTTTGAATAGGGAAAAAACCCAGTCCAGTCCTTCCAATCATGTTACAAAAACAGTGAAGGTGTAGAAAAACACACTGTGGGAAGGAAAGGACAGATAAACAGATTAAAAAAAGAGGTGCTGCAGCACCTGGCAGAGTTGCTTTACCTACATAGTTGATCACCCAGCAACAAATGGCTGAGAGACTGAGATATATTTGGGATAATCTCACAGAGTGAAGCTCCTGAAGTGGGCAGAAAGGAAGATGATGATGCATTGGTGTTTATGTTCAGTCCCTTCTAGAGCCCTGTAGGGAAAAATATTTCTGAACCTTCTGGAAGACTAAAGCTAGAAATAAAACACTGTAATAACTTCGAAATGGATATATCTGAAGTGGTGAAGTTTTTCAGTAGAGGCTCAGTCTTCCCGCTTTATTTTATTTCAATACTTCCCCTTTTGGTTTCCTTTAAACAGTTACAGGTGATGTAATGACCAGTCCCAACCTGAGGAAAATCAGATTTTGTCAGAAATCTGGAAAGAAAAATAATTTCTGGCTTGCAGTTTAAAAGAAAATACAGGTGGTAGCAAATAGAAAGTACTGACTGTTGGCAAGCTACTGAAGACACTCAGAGACACAATCACCACTGCATGGTGTCCCTTTTCACCAGGAACTGCAGGTGGTTATTTAAGTCCATATAGCTCTGTGGACTTCTGCAGCACACGTAAACTGAGGATTTGACCAAGGTCCATAGTGTGAAGTGGAATTGAAGTCCTCTGATGTTAACTGGTATCAACTTTTGACTTGGTTAATCTCACACCCTAAAAGAGTGGTGTCTGTCTGGAAATTTTACATGACTTGATTTTCAGTAATCCTTTTCATCCTCCTCCTAGGTCTTGGACTGCTTTGGTTTTATGGTGTTTGGGGTTTGTTTGTTTCTTTGTTTTGGTTGTGTGGGGTTTTTTCCTTTTTTTTATTTTTAATTTTTAATGTGTTTTCTTTGTTTTTGATGTGTATCAAAACCCACATTTTTTCCTTTTTTTTCCTTTTTTTCCACCTTTTTTCCCCCTTTTTTTAAATGTATTTTCTTTGTTTTTATGTGTATCTTTGAATCTGTGGCTTTCGTGTTAGTTACAAGTGGAATTAAGATCTGTTCCATGTAGTTAGCCTTACCCTGTGTCAATCAAATTGAATGAATAAAATCTCAGTGATTTATGCTAGAAAATAACACTTCTTGTTACTTCTTCACCCTTCATTTTGTCTGTGAAAACTAAAGTACCTGTTGTTACACAGGCCCCTCAAAAGGGCTGTTCTGTCCATGTAGGTTTTGCAATTAAGTGGAGCAGGTAGTGTAGTTGTCGGTAGTGTGGCCATAATTTACCCACTAACAGAGTCTTTAATTGGACTAGTGTTTTTTGTTTTATTTCCTGAATTACTGTGTCAAAGCTTGAACAACTTTGCTTTCAACTCCCAAACTGAGTTACAGGTTTAGGCCAAGGAGATGCAGCAAACCTAAACCTTCAGTAGTTGGACTGACCCAATTTTATGCATTGTTAGTGATTTTGTTGGTTTTGTATTATTATATATTTAACTCAGCAGAGCTTCCAGGCAAGGTTTGAAGAAGAGTGGGAGGCTTCTTTGTTTTCTTTGTTACTGTAAATATTCACACAGGATGACTGTATGATTTGGAGGATACAGCTCTTAGGGCCATGTTTATTCACTCGTCCTTACAGCATTGTGCACAGCACTGCTGTGTAAAGTGTGCAGGAAAAAAAAAATCAAGCAAAATCTGTTTCTCTGCAGAAATTTCTTATATTGAGTCTTTAAGGTGGTCTTTACAGACTAAGGACGAGTGCTCTTTTTTTGATTTAGAGCTTTTTGGGTAAACGTGGTTGAATGAGTGCTGGGGGCATGTTTGGGCTGACAGTGAATGTGTTTGATTATGCATATAGTAAGTGTTTGTACTTCATACAAAAGAAGTGTGAGTCTCCCAGGTAGTATTTCACCATGGAAATCAGGCAGTGTGAGTTATCTCAAGTGTGCTGTCACTGGGAGGTGAGATTTAACCAGAATAGGCACTTGTGCTGTACAGACAGGGAGATGACCTTGTGGAGAAAAGGCACACTGTTGTGTTCCTTTTGCTGACACGAAGAGGGGGAGAAGTCTGCCTGTGTCAGTGCAGTGCTTGCACACAGACAAGGAGTCTAGACCAGAAGCTGTCAGGTTGTAGATTCTGAGGGATTTAAAAGGATCTTTGTGCCATGAAAAGGCTTTCTACCTGCATGCCTGATGTTAGGAGTGGAGTCGTTGTGGAGAAGAATAATGCTTCGCTTTCCCCACCAGTGTTTGTTTTTCTTTAGCTCTTCCTGCTTCTTGCCTCACTGCTGACAAGGGAGGCTGGTTTGCCATACTAAACACCTTGGGGCTGACAGGATGGAGAAAACCTACAGGCTCCTTTGACAGCAGTAATCAATAAGAAGTGAAAAATCTCACTCTGAGAAGCCCTTTTCCAGCTATAAATGGCAACAGAAGTCCTGAAGGTGAAACTCTGATTTTTAGCCCAAATTGTGAACGCAAAGGACCAGGAATCTGAGACCAGGGAAAAAATTTGCAAACCAAGAGTTTCTTGCTGCTCAACTGTCTGCACCTCAGCCTAGGGGAAAACTGCATTGTGCCAGACAGTCCTCAAAAATGCCTTTCTCGGCNCCTTTGACAGCAGTAATCAATAAGAAGTGAAAAAATCTCACTCTGAGAAGCCCTTTTCCAGCTATAAATGGCAACAGAAGTCCTGAAGGTGAAACTCTGATTTTTAGCCCAAATTGTGAACGCAAAGGACCAGGAATCTGAGACCAGGGAAAAGATTTGCAAACCAAGAGTTTCTTGCTGCTCAACTGTCTGCACCTCAACCTAGGGGAAAACTGCATTGTGCCAGACAGTCCTCAAAAATGCCTTTCTCGGCCCCTGAGCTGGTGCTTTGCTTAGTGCATCTCCCAGGACTTAGAATCGTGGAATTGTTAAGGCTGGAAAAGACCTCTATGATCATCGAGNACCCAGTGAGCAGTGCACCCACCCAAAGCCATGAGCAGCCATTCTCCAGGACAATGCTGTGGGAAATGCTGTCAAAGACTTTACTGAAGTCCATATACACACATCCACAGCCTTTCCATCACCCACTAAGCAGGTCACAGAAGGAGATCAGGTTGGTCAAGCAGCAGCTGCCTTTCCCAAACCCATCCTGGCTGGGCCTGATCCCCTGGTTGTCCAGTATGTGCCGCATGCTGGGACTCAAGACAATCTGCTCCATGCCCTTCCCTGGCAGCAAGGTCAGGCTGACAGGTCTGTAGTTCCCCAAATCCTCCTTCCGACCCTTCCTGTAGATGGGCATCACAATTTCTGACTTCAGTCAGCTGGAACCTCCCTGGCTCACCAGGACAGCTGACAAATGGTGGGAAGTGGCTTGGCAAACTCTTCCACCAGCTCCCTCAGTGCCCTTGGGTGGATCCTATCAGGGCCTATAGACTTGTGTCTGTCTAGATGTGTAGCAGGTCACTGACAATTTCCTTCTGGAGTATGGGAGCTTCATTCTACTCCCCATCTCTGTCTTCCAGCTCAGAGGGCTGGGTACCCTGAGGATAACTGGTGTTATTGAAGACTTGCTGCAAGAGCTTTCATTATCATACTGCAAGCTTCTCCTAAGTTTCCTCTCGCCTTATGAGAGATGGTGAATTTCTCCAGCTCTTGTAAGAGTCACTGGAAAATGAGGAAACTTAATCACAACTAGGTAGAAGGAAGAGTCAGAATTAGCTTTCTGACCTAACAGGTCTGCTTTTTTTTTAAAAATAAGTAAGTCATTTCTATGAAAGAAATAAAAAGTTTTTTTCTTTCCAAATAGATTTAATTGTCAGCAAGTCACATTGAAAATGGGAATAACAACTTGTAATTATGAATGGGGATAGACAGAAATTCCCAGAGCACCTGGTTAATCAAAAAATAGAGGCTGAAGAGTGCGGTATTTTTCACGCTGTATTATAGTGATAATGGCAAATCATTCAGAAAGCACAATAAGAAAAGTTAGGTCTAGCTGATATGTTCTTGTTTTGCGACGCTGAGTAATTGTTAATATGGGCTCTTACTGTTGTCTTTGTTTTGCAGGAAGCAATGCAAGCAAATGAATATGTCTGTATCCCATATTGCTGTTTTACTCACAGCTTAGCTGCTTATTTGGTTGAGATGGAGTTTTTATTCTCTTTATGTTAGTGGTGCAGCTAGGGAATTTGGTGGTAATAAAAACACAGAGCTCTTGCAACATGCTTTGTGCTGATATAGCTCAGTGTTTCGTGAAGTATGTGATAACCTCACACTGCAGATATGTGACAGGGAAAGAAATTTGCCCCCATGGTCACTTGGCTGGAAGGAGAACTGGGACAAGGATCCCTGGCCTTGAGTCTCAGCACAGGGCTCCCTCTGTCTGACCATGCAGCCTCTGCTTTGGATTTTTCATAGAACTGTTAGTGGCATCATTCCTCCTAAGGATGTGGGGAAGGTTTTAGATATTAAACAGGTATCTTTTTGTCAGCACTCAATTAATTTTAAAGGGGAGATACAAAAATAGCACATCCTTTTGTATTAGATATCATATGTCCTCTGGAATCATCTTTGCCAAATGCTATTAATGGCTACTCAAGAGATTCATTCTATTATCTTGACTAGCTTATTTCTAAAGTAGTTTGACATTTTATTTGTCTGACTTATCTGTTGTTGTAGGGAGATATTGGTTTATTACCCTTTAGAAGGCTGAAATGTTAACCAGGAAATATGGGAGCTCCTTTCATTACTTTTTTACTATGAAATACGAACTCACAGGCTGGAGTGTCAGCTCTGCAGTAAAGGAGAATTCTGGCATTGTGCTCAAGAGGTTTGGATTTGACTACAAACAGTATCCCAGACTCTCTGTGGTAAGCTGCTTATTCTTCAATCCTACAAAGGAGTTTTAAGCCCTGCACACCTTACCTCTCAAATGGGAAGTTGAGGTTGAGCTTTGTCTTCCTCTGGCACTGCCGAGATCCCAGTGTCTGCAACCAGTGTGAACACGCACTGCAGGAAGGGGGTGTGCTGGAGTAAAGTCGGGGTTCCTGCTCCCAGAGCAGACCTAGCTGTGAACAGTAGGACAGATGTAACCTAAAATGTTCCCTGGTGTCGCTGCTGGATGTGTGCTGTCAGTAATGTGAACTGTAATGGTAGCTGTAGTATGTTAACAAAAACACCTTTTACCTGGAGGAATTAGAACCATTTCATATGGTCATCTTTTAAACCAAACTTGTTTCTTCCTCACCTAGTCCAGACATTCTTGACATCAGCTGAAAGCTCGTAGATTTAATGGCTTTGGGTGATGTTGTATGGCTGTTCTGGTGTCCAGCACTCTCTGCTTCATGGTTTCCTGATTCCACCTTCATGTGTGCACACACAGTCTCCATTTGGGAATGCAAGATAAATACTCGATTTTATTTTGATCTTTGGGAGGCACTGTGAGTAGGAGGGGTTTATTGAGAGGCTAGGAGAAAGCTTGGAGTCTGATAAGCAGAGAAAACCAGTTGAGATGGATTTGCAGTTTTCTGTGTGTGAGAGCAGTATTTTACTTTGCATTAGCATTTCGAGTCAGAGAAGATAAAAAGCATCTGATTAATAGATGCCTGGATGAAGATGTGCTTTTGGAGTCTGGTAGATCCTGGGCTTGGCACATTAAAAATCTGTCCTTTCATGAAAGAGCTTTCCTCATGTTAGAGGAAACTGTAAGGTAAATGAAACAAATAAGTAGAGCAGGCATGTATTATTAAGCAAGTTTTGTGTCAGTGAATGAATATCCACATTTTCAAAAAGAGTCTAAAACTAAAGCCTGCAAAAATAAATTGCTTTGCCTTAACAATACAACATCTAAGAAAGCTTTTGCTTTTTAAGGAAAAAATAATAGAAAACTTTAGACGTTCTTATAGCAAAGATAATTGCACTCTTGCTTATTTTAATTACATTATTTTAAGTAGGTCACTCACATGCTTAAACCTGTGGAAAATGTAGGAAAGCTTAGCGAACTGGCATAAGGGCAGAATCAGGGGAACCTTGATTCCAGTCTTCTTTTACAGTGCCTGTATTGCTCCAACATTTTAGCATGGACTTCCTGCAGTCAGAGAGACCATCTACTTGTACTTGTTTTTTAATCTAGACTGGTGTTAGCACTTCTTTTCTGGGTCAACTGATTTCATTACAGACATGTTCGTTGCAGTCAAGCTGTCTTGTAGCAGCAGTGATAAAAAGATAAAATCAGGCTTCTGAAAGCAATGGTGACAAGATTGGCTCAGAGTGGGTAAAGAGACTAAAAACAGGAACAACTTCATGTGGTCAGAGATGGTACTGAATATTTGCTTTCTGATTTAGGGTGTGTTTAATGGCTATAGAAGAATGAGGCAAAAGTTACCAACTCAGTTCCTGATTTCTTAAATGTGTGGCTCTGTTTTCCAGGTGCTTAGGATGCTGCATGTCCCTTTGGTACTGAAAAAGTCTGACCTTTGGTGTCATGTCGAGAGCAGCAGAACTCCAAGCACATTTGTAAAAGCTCTTCCCCTCTTCAGCTGCTTAAGTGGTGCACCAAAGCTCCTCTGAAAATTTGAGTAAAGGGCTCTTTGGAAAATATTTGGCTGCAAAGATGCAATGTGAAGAGTACTCAAAGGAGGACTTGGGTCTGAGCTGGCTTTGCTCTACATGTTAGTGTAGATACAAGCTGGTCTTTAAACTCCTTGGAGACTCTCAAGAAAAAAGGTCATAAAGGTGATGCTAATGGGTATAACACATTTGGAAAATGCTAGAATTTCTGACATGATGGGTTTTCAAGCACTACATGTGTTACCAAGTGGGATTGCAGGACACAGAACACCTGTTTCAAAAAAAAATCTCTTACCTCTGCTTTTTACACATCTCGTGTGTCTTCTGTGGTGAATTGTGCCACAGTGTCAGTGTTATCACTGTTATTTTTTTTCTGCCAAACTCCACGCGAATGGATGTGTAGCAAAGGGGCCGAGAGAGAATGCTTTGGATCAGCATTTGTTCGCTGGATGGAGCTCTGCCAGTGTAACCTGAGGAGATTGTGATGGTGGGGAGTCTTTCCTGGAGTTCAAGAAAAGGGAAGGAAAAAAAGCTCTGTGCTCTGAACGGGGAAGTTAGCACAAAGCACACTCTATGGTGAAAACAAGTCAGATGGAAAAACAAGTCATGCAAGGTGGTTAGCAGTGTAACTAATTCTTCCTTTCTTAGCTATGAAGCCCATCTTCTTTAAAAGAAAATGTTAGTTACTGGCAGTTTGATCTTCTCAGTGGTGTTCAAAGTAATAGGGTTTTATAAGCATGAGATGTGATGTTTTCCTGTTGTTACAATAGCAGATGAGCTCTTCTCCCCCTCAGTTTGACCAGAACTTCACCAGGCACAGAGAAGAGGGAGTAAGGTAGTAAGAAGGCAGAACCTCTCTTTTTTATTTCTTGGCTGCTGGGTGTAGTCTCACAGCGAGGGATAGGAGCCACACGAAAGTCCTGATCCACTGTCTTTTCAATTCAAAGACTCTCATCTATTTAAAGAGGTTTGAAACAAACTTCAAACCTGTCTCCTTCAGTCGAGCTCATAGTATTTTTGGCTAGTCAACTTGGAAAAAAGAGAGATTAAAACAATATTATCCTGGAGCATACCCTGTCTTCTGCTTGCTTGGTGTGGAGTATCACTGTGTCACAGCGTTGTGTATTAGCTCCTCGCCTGGTGTAATGAGAGATCTCCCCCTGGTTTCAACCCACAAATTGTTATGGCTGATTGCTAGAGGTGGAAATGTTGTACTCTATAGCCCTGCCTGTCCCTATCCCTTTTTGTCCTCAATGCAGTGGATACTTTTCCTTTTCTGGTTTCTTTTGTAAGATCACAGGTTGTAGTAGAAGTGACCTAAGTAGCCAGTAAAGAGTTGAAGTGAAGTTGAAACAAAATGAACAAAGATATAGGGAAAGTGAATTTGATTGTAAAGTTTTTCCTGTGTGATCAGCCAAATCCTAAGGTCCGTCTATTCCTGGACTTTTTCTAAAACAAGCTACTTTAAATTAATTATATAGATATAGTCCCCTATGAGGACATTTGTTCTGAGGCAAGAGTATGTATATAGAAATTGAACTCTTGAAACCACTTGGAAGTATTCTACAATAACTACTTTGATTAAGTCCTAAGCATATCAGGACCTACAGCCATTACAGCTGGTATTGCTTCTGTACCTCGCTGCTTGCTTAAAGTAGTCAGAGACTGTGCCCAGAACGAGTCAGGTTCAGAATTGTGGCCTTTCATTTTATTTAAACTAGCAGAAGCAAACAGTCTTCTTGATGCTCCATCTAAAAACGTGTGACCACAGATTGAAACTCTGCGCTGTGTATCTCTGTGCTGACTCCACAAACCTCCCACCCTTTGCCACCATCTCTTTCATAACTGTAGAGTTTAAATGTGGAAACATCTCTTAAGTCAGACAAGGATATTTGGCTCAGAAAATGAGAGGAGGAGGTCAGTGCATCCCATGAAGTGATAGGAGGGGATGAGATGTGTCTAATGGAAAAGTGTCTGATGGAAAAGAGAGGAAAAAGGCAAGGGAAGAGTACTGAAGGAGAGAAAATTAGAAGTAAAGGGAGTGGAAACAGGGAGAGGCTGTAAGGTTCTGATGAAATGAAAATGAGTAGTTGTTAATATACAGGAATTGCTCCGTGACTTTGGATAGGTTGGGCTCCCTGCTTGCCTGGCTTTCCTGCCATGCTGTCCCTGTTCACTTCAGCAGAGGACTTGGCCTTCATCACTCAGAGGTTGCCATCTGTCATAGGCACCCACTGGCCTGTGAATTATTTGTGCTCGTCTAAAGGCATGAACTGCTGAATGCGTGAGCTCTGCTGTCACTCCAGGATTGATGCTGCAGCTGAGCTGGAGGCCAAATGGTAGAGTCTCAGCCCCCAAAAAAGCCCCAAAGCAGCTCCCTCCAAGGTTCCCAAACAAGGAGTGCAGGCCTCAACTGTGCTGCAGCCAAGGCTGAGGGCAGAGTAGCAATACTTCAAACTGAAAAAAATACATGCCGTTCACCTCTGTGGACCTTACAGTTTCATTATTGTTTGGATGAAGCTTCACAGAAATTTGGTGTGATAGCTCAGCTATTTCCAGTATGTTTAAAACTATCTGCAAATATGTGAGCTCACCCTCACCTTTCATTCATGCTAAGGGGGAAGTGTGATACATATATTAGATTATAGCACTGACCAAAATAACCCCAACACTTTGCACCCAGTGAGCAGCTGATGAATGTGATGGTCTGTTTCAATGTCGCTGTCTCCCTGCAGTCAGTGTTCAGACACAAATGACAGAAACACAAATATATTCCTGAAATCAAGAAGTGGTTACAGTTCATGAACAACAGAGGGTCAGATTCAGAACTGATGGGAGTTACCATAGCTTCGTTAAAGTTTCATTTATTTATGTTTACATTATTTTATCAGCATGATTCCACAGCTCTAGTTTAGAGCATGGCATTGAGAGTAACTGAATCAGCTTGAGTAAGGTGGAAGTGGACTCTGCTGTGAGGAGATCAGAGCTGGGAGGGAGAGTTAGCTCTCTTAAATAATTTTTGCAGTCAGTAAAAATAATCATGTGGAACTACAACCTTAATAGAGTGCTGCAATTTTATACCAGCTCCTGATATGACTGGTAAATTGTAGCTAAAGCTTAATTTACCCACCACCCCCTGTTCTTCATGCTGACTATCATAATTATGAAAGCTGCTCTTGTCTGATAATGGTCTTAAGAGTTATCAGTATGAGGACACTAAAGGTAGGCTAAGAGTGAGTCATCTATTCCATATCATGAATTTATAAACTGGTTATGCCCATGGAATTATCAAAGAAATTTGGCATTCTGGAAGTCCTTTTCGTAGTCCAAGTGCATATTACACTCCTATTAATTTAATAATTTAAACTTACCTTTTCTGAAAGTGTGTTGATGCTGTTTGTAATGGTTTTGGAAGATGCAAGGTCTCAGGCTCAGTCTCATCATGTCTTTCTGTTGTTACAGAGCTGTTTGAAATTTTGTTTGAGGTTAAATCTATGCAATTCCTTCATATCAACTGAATAATGCTTCTAGTGTCTTGAAAATAGGTGGTTTTTTTGTTAATTTTGCTAAATAATTTTATCTATTGCTTTATAGTTTAATAGAAACTTTCTGAAGGATTGAAGAGGGCTTCACAGTTTTTTAAAACATTTTCATAGTGTGCAAGTAGAAAATACTTGGGTTGTCCTGGGTTTTGGAGTTTAGGCAGCCCCTTACTTAGGATTTCTGGACATGTCTGTGGCACAGATTTAGATATTTTTTGCCATTTTGAATTTTTTTCTTTTGACTTCAGCATGTACTAAATCTAGTAAGGGCAGACATGTCACTATAAAATTGAAGCAGAGACAGGAAATAGGCATTTGTCATATGGATGAATTTCAACAAGCTTGATTTCATATTGCTTTTTGAAAAGCAGCCTGATACGATAAATGACAGCAAATGAAATTCTGTTTAACAGTTACTGACCTCCTTTTTTGGTAGTATTCCTGCAGAAGTTGCAATATTCAAACTTAAATATAGAAAATAGGCTGCAAGCATGTTATGAAGCTTTCCATAGGTATAAAGAGTGTTCTCCAAACTGCTTTGAGTACCAAGGTCTTGCTAAGTATGAGTAATTTTGCTATTGTCTAGTTCTGTTGCAATTATGAAGGGATAGAAAAATGAAGATTCTCATGACAGGTATTAGCCATGTCCCTTGATGTACACCTGGCAAGCCCTTGGACTTAAATTGCAATGTCCTCCCAGACATTAACATGCACTGGTTGGTCAGTGCTTCTCTGCCCCTTGCCTTGGCAAACACATAACTAATAATGTTTATTGCCTGATCACAATGGGAAGTCTCCGTGATTTTAGAAGTATTTATTGCCAAGGTCAACGTGAAGCAGCATGCCAGCAAAGCCCAAGGAGGGCAGTAGATCTTATTGGGAAAGAGAGAAAAGGATGGCCAGATTCTTTACCAGGGAGTCTTTAATTTCAGCTGTCCCTGCTAGGAGGTGATATGCACTGCATGGGAGAGCTCTCTTGTGCTGTCTGGGTTAGAGAGGATACAGCAGGTATAGGAGGGTCTAGTCTATCTCCTCTCACCTAGTGCATGTGGACAAAGAAATCAGCAGAGGTAATGTGTAATCCATGGAGAGCAGCCCATGGAGCTGCCACCTCCTGCTGAACCACCTCCTTTAAAATCTTTGGGGCACATCATTGGATGCACGTTAGCAGAAATACATTTAGTAGTACAAGGATACAGAAAAACATTCTTATGAAGATGAGTCCTTCTGAACAGAGAGAAGTCCAAGCATTCTCTCTGCCTCCTTGTTCTGTGGGAAATCTGTGACAGAGCTAATTGTGACAAAACCAATTTTTTAACCAGTTTGATATCACATCTGGAAAAACGTCAAGATATTTTACAGCCTTACTTATAGTCAAGCAAACATTGAGCAGAAAATTGTGTAAGACAGCTTACTCTCTTCATAATGTATTTGTATTTATCGTGTGTGTATGTACGTATCTCTATTCCTACAGAAAAGCAGACTGTGGAAACACAATGTTCATTTCTTAGAATCCTTGATTACAGTGGTCCCTCAGACCCCTAATGGTTTCTGGATGTATTATTTCTTTCTTTTTTTCCACTCTCTTTTGTGCCTCTAAGAAAGAGGAGCAAAGGCCAAGTTTGGCAGCAGCCACTTTCCTTTTGAGAACCTCTGTTCTTTGCCGTGTGTCAGATGGTGTTAGAGAATAGTTTCTAAACCAGATTAATTGAGTTCAAACAAAGTTCCCAAGCTTTGCAGAAGCTGTCAATTTGCGTTTTTATTTTTATTTCCTTTTTGACACAATCTAGTGTCGAAAAGAGTTCAAAATCCAATATGACAGCATGATGGGAAGGTGTTGTGTCTTCTTTCCAATTTAGAAGAATTGCTTTCCAAGTGAGAAGATCTCCAGCATCTCCTAGTGCTGTGAAGAATGCAGCAAGTACAAAGATGCTTTGCAGTAAATGTCTCCAGGAGGCCTGGTAAAGCCTGAATTTGAACATGGCTGAGCCAGTTGAGACCCTCCCCAGTATGAAATACCTCACAAGCTGGGACTGCAAGGAGCAAGTACTCTGCTGTTGTATCTAATTTGCTAACAAGAAAACTGTGTTTGCTAATTTTTAATGACTTGTTGCGTTAGGTTTCCTTGCAAATCCTTCTCTCCTGTCCTGTATTAGCTTCCTCTTGGGAAAGCCCTGAGTATGAAAGGAGGTACAATTCCAGATAGTATATTGTGGCTGATCAGTTCTTTCTCTTGGACACAGTAGCAGAGCTGCTGTACTCTGTTACAGTATTAATTCCTACCTGTTGCTTGGAGTGGGGTTTGGTTCCCTCCCAGGGTGCATCTCCCGTTCATCCCTGTCCACCTACAGTTGTTGGTGTGATGAGCCATTTGGGCATAGTTAGATTCCCTGAAGGAGTAAATAAAAAGCTTCCTACAGGTTTTGTCAGTCTCTCATGTACCCTCCACAAGCTAACTGCTCACTTGAGATAGTGTTGCTCAGTCTCTAGACAATTTGAAATTCCTTTGGCTTCAGATCTGGGTTTCAGTGAAGCTGTGTATGCAATTTCTCAACCTTGAACTGTTGTTTAAACTTGTACTTCCCTAAGAGAGCACAAAACCAGGTTACTTCACTTTATGAATGTGCTTGTAGGCTTGAATGCCTCCAGTGAGGTACCAGCAGGTGCCAGCTCTTGCATTTGCCCCGTTTGGTATTGCTCAGAATTCTGCATGGTGCAGAAGCTGCTGTGTAAACCTTAAATCTTTGGCTTGGCAACAGAAATGCCATGCAGTTAGCTCACTGACTGGTCTTTGCTACACTTCATCCACTTTTCTGATTTCATTTGAGATTTGGTAACACCAGGTCTGCAAGTGGCAAGGGCAGCCCCAGGTGTCTGTAGGCACGTAGCCAGAGGTGTGTGGTTAATGCATGGATGCAGGTGTGCACACTGAATGCTTACTCAATTCCATTGCATTATGAGTCACAGCCAGTGGGCAGCCAGGGTTTTCCTTTGTTGCGTTGACTCTCAAGGTGCCCTAGGTGAAGGAATGAATGACAGCACATCGACTCGGAAGGCGCACATTCCTGAGATTGCTCAGGAGGGAAGCAGTTGACTTGGCAAGTTCAATTTTGAAAGCAATCTTTTTCGGGGTACTGAAAGATAACAAGGGAGGAATCCTGCCCAGGAAACGAGAGACTCAATTTACCAAGTGTCAGACATGTGGCATTGACTTTGAACAAAATGAATGCCAGACTCTCTGAGGCTTGAGGTGTCAGTGGAGCCCAAAAGTCATATACACATATTTGAATGATGCAGACAAGTAGCCTTTGTATGGCAAGGTTGCTTTTATCTCCTAAAGTAAAATAATGACATCCATAAAGGTGACTTTGCTACAGGGAGGACTTCCTTGCAATCTAGAAGTTGAAACAAATATCTTGAAGATGTGTAGAGTAATGAATTTTAATTGATTGCATTCCTCTTTCCATGGGGAAACTTCTTTCTGTATTTTGTAGCATGTTTCAGTTCAAATGCTGATCCTATTTAAAGGGGTTTCCAATTTAGCTTGAGCAAATAAAAAGTGATGAGTGTTGAGAAAGATATAATCTGTTGAGATAAACTATTCTCTCTTTTAGTCTTCATGTAGCGCTCTGAGGATTAGAATTAAAAACCCACAAGTTTGGAAAGGTTGTTTAAGTTGTTGAGCTAGAACAGGCAGAAATGATGGTCGTAGTTTACAAGCATGATACCAGGTGGGATGTTTTTGTGGTTTTGTTTTATTTTTAAAGCCTCTGCCGTCCTGCTGCTGCATTAGATCTGCGTCAGTTTGGTTAAGCTGACAGCTTTACACTTCCCAGCTTGGAAGCTGGGTCTGTGCTGTTCCTGCCAGGTAGAGGATTTTGAAGGAACTGCCAGGCAGGTACTTTGCAGAGCCATGAGAGGTGAGAGCTGCAGGGGACAGCACAGTGCAGGGTGAAGAGATGCAGGGGATAGCACAGTGCAGGTAAGAAGAGCTGCAGGGGACAGCACGGTGCAGGTAAGAAGAGCTGCAGGGGATAGCAGAGTGCAGGTAAGAAGAGCTGCAGGGGATAGCACGGTGCAGGTAAGAAGAGCTGCAGGGGACAGCACGGTGCAGGTAAGAAGGGCTGCACGGGATAGCNCAGAGTGCAGGTAAGAAGAGCTGCAGAATGCCCCTTCTCTCTCCCTGCCCGCTGTGTCCATCAGACCTGTTGCTCTTGCTTTGGCCCAATGACACTGCTCCCAGCATGTGCCAGGCCTTGGTGTCAACAGTGTGTTCAGTCAAAACATGAGCTGTAGCTGAGTGAACAGTCACAATCTGCCTCAAAAAATTCACGTAAGTGTGCTAATTCTGCCTGTCATGTTCCTTGAAGACCAGATTTCCATGACAAAATGAGAGGTTTACCTACAAAACCCCAGATTTGCCACTATGTGAGTACACCAAGGACAATGACACGTGTTTCCTGGGGAGATCCCCACATGTAAGAAAGGGATGAAACCTGAAAGTGGCTGTAGTCAGGTGGAGGTCAGCCTCTTCTCCCAGGCAACCAGTGACCAGAGGAGAGGGAATGGCCTCAAGCTATGCCAGGGTTCAGGTGGGACATCAGGAAGAATTTCTTCACTGGGAGGGTGGTCAGACGTTGGCATGGGCTGCCCAGGGAAGTGATGGAGTCACCATTCCTGAAAGTGTTCAAGGAATGACTGGAGACAGCACTTAGTGCTGTGGTTTAGTTGACATAGAACCATAGAACATCTGACATAGAATCATAGAATGTTGTGGGGTTGGAATGGACCTTAAAGATCGTCTGGTCCCAGCCCCATGCCATGGACAGGAACACCTCCCAGTAGACCAGGTTGCTGAAGGCCTTATCCAGCCTGGTTTTGAACACTTCCAGGGTTGGGGCATCCATAAGCTCCCTGGTCAACCTATTCCAGTGTCTCGCCACCCTCATGGTAAAAAATTTCTTCCTAATACCTAACCTAAATTTTCCCTCTTTCAATTTGTGTTATTACTCCTTGTCCCGTCACCACAGTTCCTGACTAAGAGTCCCTCTCTGGCTGTTCATAGGTCAAAGGTTGCACTTGATGATCTTGGGGGTCTTTTCAACCTTAACGATTCTATCTTTCATTATTTCAAATTACAATAATGCTTTAAAAACTACATTTTACAAGATTAGCTTTTAGTTAAAAAAATCAAAACGAAGCTGACAAATCCAAGGGGAAAAAAGCATTGTTCAGTGGAAATTTAGCTTATACTTTGATTTTGATACATTCCTCTGTTTCCAGCAGGAAAAAACCTCCCACTCACTATGGAGGAAGGTGATTTTCAAGCCCTGTCTTGCAAGTTGGAAATTTAAATGCAGCATCACTGTGGGTGCAGGTAACACTGAGAAAGTGAAACAGGACTTAAAATATGGATATAAAAGACCCTTTGTGAAGCAGATCTAGGTAAAAAGTGAGACTCCAATCCTGTATGCTGCCACTTAGATCTTCCTTCTGATAGGCACCCCAGCAAATTCAGTGTCGAGATCAGATTATGATCTATGGGCTTTAATTTGCTTTACTATTTGGAATGTTGTGCATTTTCTTGGGCAAGGCAGGTCATTCCGATTTTGATGTGGATATAGGAGGTACAAAGTGATTTTGTTGTTAATGGGCTAACAGTACAGAATGAGAGAACAAGGGAAAGGGATATTAATTTATGATACATGGAACTATGCTTGAAAGAGGATTGTAGAAAAGGTGGTTTGAAAAGTGGTCGTGTGTTCTTTTGCTGATTTCCTGTGAGGGCTGGAAGATGTTTGCGAGATATGGAATAGCCAGCACAGATCAGTAGTAGATTCACTGCAGCAATTTAAAAAAAATTAAATATTTGGTGTTTCTACACATTTTTCTGAGAATGAGTTTGGGTAGAAGGTTTGTGATAAAAAGCTGTATTGGCTCCTGGTGTTACAGATTCTCGTAGTAGCTCTTGCTGTGCAGTGTTGAAGAACCATTCCTGCTGTGCAGGGATTAAAATCTGGGAGTGCAGCTGCAGGGAATGAAAACTCAGAGTCATCCTCAGGGTTTAATAATCCTGATGGACCTGGGGCTTCCCCGTCCTCTGAGCTGGAGGACCACAAGTGCAGGAAGGGTGACTTTCCACTTGCAGACACTGATACTGTAAGGGACCACTTATATCAACTAAATGTTCCCAAGGCCATGGGGCCTGATGGGATTCATCCTGGAGTTCTGAAGGGGCTAGTGGATGTTATGGCAGGACCCCTCTCCATCAGCCACCAAAGGTCTCTTGGGAGTCTGGGGAAGCCCCTGTGAACTGGAAGCTAGCCAGTGCTATTCCAATCTACAGAAAGGGCTGGAGGGAAAACCCAGAGGATTACAGACCTGTTAGTCTAACCTTTTTCTGGAAAAATCTATGGAGAAAATTATGCTGGGTACTGTTGAAAGACACTTAAAGAATAATGCAGTCATCAGGTCCAGTGAACATGGGTTCACAAAGGGAAAGTCCTGCTTAGCTAATTTGGTCTCTTTGTATGGTAAGGTTGCCTGCCCAGTGGATGAAGGGAAGGCAGGGGATGTGTCATTGTTCTGGATTTTAGTAAGACATGTGATACTGATACTTTCACAGGATCCTTCTGGACAAGCTGACCAACTGTGGGATGAGGGGGTTCATGTTGTGCTGGGTGAAAAACTGGCTGAAGGACAGGGCTCAAAGGGTTGTAGTGAATGGGGCTGCATCTGGCTGGCAACCATTCACCAGCAGCGTTCCTCAGGGTTCAGCTCTAGACTTGTTCAGTATATTTATCAGTGATCTGAATGCAGGATTTGACTGTACCATTGGCAAGTTCACTGACAATTCCACACTGGGAGGTGCTGTTAGCTCTCTGGAGGGACAGGAGGCCTTGCAGAGGGATATAGATAGATTGGAGCATTGGGCTGTCATTAATGGGATGAAATTTGGCAAGTTGAAATTTAGCTGGATCCTGCACCTGGGATTGAGGAATGCTGGGCACAAATATAAATTGGTAGAAGAGTGGTTGGAGAGCAGCAGGGATCTGGGGGTGCTGGTTGGTAGCAGCTCAGCAGAAGTCACCATTGTGCCTGGCAGCCCAGAAATCAAATTCCATCCTGGGTACATCAAACACAGTAGAACCAGCCCATCAAAAAGGGTGATCATCCCTCTGTATTCAATGTTGCTGCTGCCTCACGTTGAGTACAGCGTGCAGTTCTGGGCCCCACAGGTTAAGAAGGATCCTTGAATGGATCCAGAGGATAAAAAACCTGGTAAAAGGGCTGGAAGGAATGTCCTATGAGGAGCAGCTGAGGACTTTGTGTTTTTCTAGTTCGGAGAAAAGGAGGCTGAGGGGTGACCTCGTTGCTCTCTAGAGCTTCCTGAGAAGGGGAAGTGGAGAGGGATGGTACTTATCCCTTCTTCCTGGTATCCAGTGATAGGATGCTTGGGAATAGTTCAAAGCTACACCAGAGAAGGCTTAGGCTGGACACTGGGGAGCAGTTCTTTACTGAGAGGATGGTCAAACACTGCAACAGGCTTCTAGAGAGGTGGTCAGTGCCCCACAACTGCCAGTGTGTAAGAGGGGTTTGGACGATGCCTTTAGCAACATGCTTTGACTCGCTCAGCCCTGAACTGGTCAGGCAGTTGGACCAGATGCTTGTTGTAGGTCCTTTCCAACTCAAATGTCTATTCTATACCCTCCAGATGGTATCTCTCTGCTCTTACAGGCAGTATCAAGAACAGGTAAGTCTGAGAGGTGCTTGTTTCTCAGTGCTAACAAGAACAGTGGGAATAGTGTGGGAAAGCATAGACTGGACATCAGAAGGTAGATGACAGGACACTTACCCTGCTTGGTTTTTGAAACTATTAAGATGGTCAAAAAACGGGGAGATAGAGGTAGCTCAGGATTGGATTTTTGCTTGTGGACCACATAATCTTTTTTGTTAAATGGATGTGGTTAGTGTGTGACAGCTGTGACATTGTTTTGTGAAGTATAGCCTTTGGACTTCTTTCTGAAGGGATAAAAAAAAATATCCTTCTTGATTTGTGGAGAAAAAAAGTCTTAAGCTGTAGGTGACATTAGCAATGAAAATGTCAGGCTCTGTGTGTGTAATACATAACTGTGCTGTGTTTTCACTGTATTTAATGTTATGGGACAATAACCAGGACTGTGGCTCTTCTGATTACTCATTTTGAATGCAGCTTTTCTCAAGAAAGAGACAGTTTCATATTCCTGGGGAGCAAAGTGCAGCTATCTGAACTGCTGCGAACTTCGGCCTTCCTCCACAGAAGTCAGCAGGATTTGGTCATCTCCTATGGGAGAATGATAAAACCTTAAGAATATGTAAAAAGAGGGAATTTTCAGTGGAAACTTACTTTATTTGCATCAGCTTAGTTCCCGAGCTATCTGCTGGAAAGCTCTTCTCTCTTCTTGATTGTAAGGGATGTCTTTAATTTTCATCCAAAATCTATTTATGTCCTGCACAAATATTTTGTCCTTCTGCTTTTACTCTTGGGGGAAAAAAAAAATAAAAAAATCACAAGATTGAAAGCTTTCAACAGTGGCACCTGCAAGAATATTTTACTGAGCAAGGTGTGGCACTCCTAAGTGATTTGCAGAGCATGTCTTCACTCTTTAGCCCCTTTCTTATATTATGGCTGAGGGAATACTGCTGAATACCTTTATTCTTTTTTTGCCCATTGTCCTGCTTTTAGCTGTAATAGAGTTACTTTTCTTCATGGTACCTGGTACAGTGCTGTGTTTTGGGTTTAGTATGAGAAGAATGGTGATAACACTGACATTTTAGTTGTTGCTATGTCGTGCTTACTCTAAATCAAGGACTTTTCAGTTTCCCACGCTCTGCCAGCGAGGAGGTGCACAAGAAGGGAGGGAGCATGGCCGGGACAGCTGAGCCAAACTGGCCAGAGGGATGTTCCATTCCATACCACAGAATGTCAGGCTCAGGATATAAACTGGGTAGAGTTGGCCTGGAGCCAGTGATCACTGCTGAGGGATAGGCTGGGCATTGGTCAGTGGTGGGATGATGTGCTGGGCGTTACTTACATTTCATGGGGCTTTTTATTCCTCTTTTTCTCCTTTCCATTGCACTTATTATTATTATTATTATTATTATTGTTATTATTGGCATTAGTATGTTTATAATATTTTACTTTGTTTCAATGATTGAAATGTTCTTCTCTCAACCCAAGAGTCCTAATTTTTTTTTCTGCTTCTCCTCCCAATTCCATCAGGTGGAGGGGTGGGAGTGACAGGCAGCTCTGTGGTACATGGTTGCCAGCTGGGGTCAAGCCATGGCACATGTACATCGACAAATTATGAACAAGCCCAAATTTGTTTTGCCTGGGAAGAAGTTTCCCTGTTCTTCAGCAAGGATTGAGGTGGCTTGTGTGAATCAGGTCATTACAAGAGCTTGCATTAGGCTAATAGAAAATCATGGAATTGGCTTAACACTTCAGCAGTTTTATTACTGGAATTGCAGAGCTGAATGCTCAATAGAGGGATGAGATCATCCTGGTCTTGCATTCTGCCTCAGCACGCACTCAGAGATGGAAGAGCATTGTCAAGAACAGGGAAACTGCAAATGGATGTGCCAGAATATCATCGTAGCCAAGAGACAGTGCTACGTGGGAACAGGCAAATGACAAAAATACCACCAGTAAGCAATAGTGGAGTGATTTTTTGGAGTCACTTCTGACTCTCACCAGGTGGCTTCATGGAGGTTAAACCCATTAATGGATGGCAAGTTACATCCAGCTGGCTACTAACATTGCTGCTTTGATTTGTGGCATTCCCTGGTGTCTTACACGGCTCTGTAACTGCAGTGGGATGTCTGATCCAGCTGTTTAATGTTTTTGTATGAGGTAGTGTGCACAGTGTTACCATTAAATCTGATTTATGCAGGTTTTTTAAAATTTTGGTATTAAAGCACTGCAACACAGGTTCAGTTCTGCTTGTTTGTTAAATCCTGTTATGATACAGGAGCTGGGTTCTAATGAACAGCTTGGCTGAGATAATTCGCAGGCACCTTGTACAGGAGTAAAATATTGGTTGGAAATAAGATTTCAGTCTCCGGCTGCCATGGGTCAGTCGTTGTAAAGACAGTTTAAAAATAATGAAAACATTCTCACTGGGTAGAAGTTTTGAATGAGGTATATGAACTATAAATGTTAATGATGGGTTTCCAAAGTCACATATGATCAGATTTATGAGGATACTGCAGTATGTAAAGGTGCAGGTAGATCTTTTATGGAAATAACAAACTTAAATGTCATCGAGGGCCTCAAAAATGAGATTTCTTTTTTTTTTTTAGCTATTTTGGCACTTTGCCTGAATCTTTTTAATGAGACCCAAGTTTGCTAAGGGAAAAGGAAGTAGCACTTTTGAAAGCTGAACTGTGCAAACTGTTTGAAACTGTTCTTGAAGAATAGAGAGATCTATTACTGCTGCACTTGTTTCTGAAAATTGTACATTTAAGGCACTTCTGTAAAAGGCAAAGGGAAGGTTGTATCCGGTTAGAATTGTAGCAGCAAGTTTAAGACCAATGGGAAAACTTGCTTTGAGGTAGTGAAGAGTAGTGATACGATCTGTGAAACCGGGAAATGGATAAGATTTCCTTATTCCTTTGACTAAAACAAATGTTTGGATTTTTTATCATTTTATTGAATATGCTGAAAAATTGGAGACTTTTCTCTTTCGTAATTTCAACTCAAACTATGCAGCGCAGCCTCTGAATAGAAAGTAGAGTAATAGAAAAGAGATGTAAAAATAATTTCCAGATAGCTCTATATAAGCACTAAAAACAGAAATAAAGGAAATTTTATAGTTTCACAGTAGCATCAAGCAATGAAAATCAATCAATTTGAACCAGGTTCATAGTATTAAAACAAACTATCAGCTCGTAGTGGGAAGTAAAACAGGTGCAACATTCACAGTAAGGAAAGCAGATGGAAAAAATGAGCAGATTAATGGGAATATTTTAAATACATGTGTGCATGTGTCCATGATCTTTTATCACAAGAGAAAATCCAGTAAATTAAATTAATATTGTTCACTGAAGTACAATTATATATGTTACACAGTGGGAACGTGTGGTAGATTGACCCTGGCCAGCAACTGAACACCCACTGTCCAATTGCTCACTGCCTGCTGCCCCCTCCAGTGGGATGGGGGAGAGAACTGGGAGGGCAAAAGTGAGAAAAGATCACTTTGAGTGAAGCAAAGCTCTGTGTTTGAGCAGAGAAACCAGGAGCTCTTTCCCCATCGGCAGGCAGATGTTCAGCCCCTTCCTGTAGGCAGGCAAAACGCTTCCTTGGGAAGGCAAATGCTGTAACAGCAAACAGCCCTCCTTCATCCTCCTTTCCCTGAGCCTTTATTGCTGAGCACAACACCCCGGGCTCTGGGATATCCCTTTGCTCACTTGGGGCCATCTGTCCCGCCTGTCTCCCCTTGAGTTCTTGCCCAGCGCTCAGGGTGAACATTGCCATTGAAGAGTGATTCTGCCTGGTTTTCCTCCAGTGTAGCTGCTGGAGTTACTGTGCCTAGTGGCAGCTAGAAGAAGGTGCTGCTGGTGACTGCAGCTGCTGGAGGTTTCTGCAGAACCTTGTCATTTTTCACTTGGCCATTTTGCCAGAATTCACCATTTTCTCGGATCAACTGCATTCAATAATAAATCCATCAAGACGTGTATCTCTCTGGTCACAACTTGGAGTTGTGTTGCCTTTTTTACTGCTGCAGAGGCTTGATTTTTGTCGCTAATTTGTTTTTACCAACTAAAGTTTTGAAGTTTTGTTAGAGGTCAGTTCCCAGGGTGTGCATTGCTTGTATAGGATGGCCTCTTCATCCCTTCAGCTATGGCCAAGGCTGTCTGACTTTAGTTGAACCCATTTCAATGCAACGAAGGGCTCTAAATCCTCAGCTTCTTTGTTGCCTTCATGTGGACGTGATGAATTCCACATGCATGTGAATCTTATGTTTTGGAATAGCTTAATTTTTGGGGTTATTAAGTTGCCTTGTCTTTCCAGTGGTGATTGCTGCTTAAAACAGAGCTGGACACTCAGTGGGCTGGGTACTTTTGCTTCTAATGCACAGGCTGTGATTTTGGTCCAAAGTGCATGAATTCAGGCTTTTGAATCAGTTTTGCAGATGTGCAGGAGGCAGCTCTGTGAGTTACATGTTGACATTGGATTTAAATGAGGCATTTGCTAATTTTTCCCAACCCTAATGGTTGCTTTGGTTCGAAGTGTTTGTATTATTTTTTTCTTTGAAATTAGAGGCTCTGTTTTTTATATATATATATATATACATATATATATATATATCTTTTAACTTGAGTGGACATCTATGCCTAACTTCAGTTTATTTCTTCCTGAAAATTCTTATTTTAGAATGATAAAAGCATATAATAAACAGCGATTATTTGTAACTGGTACAGAGTATCTCTCAGAATACCAGAAATATGGAGCTCTTGAGAGCTGAGAACTGTCTTTATACCATAACATTACTAATATCTCATCCCTGCCCACTCTTTTAATGGAGGCAATCTGTTTTTAAAGTTTTGAAGATGTGTTTAAAGTTGCTATTTCAGTCTACATTTTCATATTTTCCTTTGCCTGAAGCAGCTGATATCCCCCTGAATCCTGAACAGGCTATTTATGTGAAGAAGCATTATGGCTCTGCCTGTGTAAACAGAATTTGAGTTGCTTCTGAATGCCCAAGCAGTGCCAGAGTTAGGTAAATAAACTAACTACATTAATTGCTCCTACATCCCTTGAGTGCTTCCACTTTGTAGGTTTTACAGTAATGTTAATGTATTGTAATCCATTATTATTTGCAAAATTAAAATTTTCTTTCTTTGCCTGCATCTGCCACTGTTAATTCAGAAGCTCTAATAAATGCATTAAAAGGGGGAAGTAATAAGCAAAAGAAAGCCCCTCTGGGAATGTATAATTTTGCTCTTTGTGCTGTGTTGGAAGAAAATAAGCAGTGTAAACATGCAAAGTTAGCACGGCGCTGAAGTGGGACTACAAAGGAAAGTCGTAAAACCCTTCTGTAGCTGTTGCACTTGCATTTATTATAGCATAGGATGAGACTCAGTAAGTGCAGTGATGTGCTGAAAGCAGGTGTCAGACTCGCATGGAAGGGTGGGCCGTCTAGAAGCTGTGAGCAGTGTCATGCATCGGGGTGGGAAGCTACTCAGTGGGGCACGCTGGATATGTCATGTTTATCAGGGAAAATGATAAACCATCAGAAAGCTGAGATTGATAAAGGAAAGAGGGAAAATCACAGGAGGACCTGTATGTGGACACAGCATATCAGTAAGAATAAAGGTGGCTGAGTGGGGAGGTGAAGCTTGTCAGAGTGAACTGTTTTGGTTTGAAAACAATTGCCTTACTGCCTTTTGGGAGCTGGCTGATACTAAACATGCATTTCTCCTATTAATTTGAAGTGCCAGAGGGCAGTAGGAGATGTCAGAGACAGATGTTTTGTTTAGCCATTGTGTGACTTCAAAGGTGAGCATGAGATAGCCCATGACAAGCTGAGCAACAGGGGTAAGTGAGACATTTGCAGAGATACAGGCAAACTAAAGGAAAAAATTAGGATTGGAGAAAGATGGTGGAAAAGAGGGAAATAAAGTGGACAGGGAGTGGATGTTGAGAAGGTTTTTTGCAAGGCTGGGCTCAGGCAGAAATAGGAAAAGCTGAGCTGCCTGGAGGAAAAGAAACATTTGGAAGCAGCATGGCCGCCCAGGAGGAGCCAGGAAGATAGCTCCATGTAGGGAATGTACAGGGAGGTGTGTGGCAGACTAGGAAATGTGCTTAATTCATTTGGTAGCATTGTGCTGTATCCTGCAGGGACTTCCATGGAGCTTCGGGGGAGATGCTGGGTTCAGCACCTCACTGCAGGTGACACACCTGATGGCTGTGACCTCCTCCACAGCCTGTCTTGCAGCAGCCAGGTCTCAGTCTCACAGGGGTTCTGCTGTCCCATCTGCCCAGGGAACAGCTGCAGGAACACTTGCAGGCAGAAGTGCCAGGGCACAAGCTCTGTAGGGCAGCTAAACAGCAGCCCTGGGGATAGGAAGGGAGCCTTTCCCAGTGGGTGGGATGTGACAAATGTCCTGTTGTTTCAATGAGATAATCTTCTCCCATTAGTCTAATCACTGTAATTAGTCAAGCTGTCCTCCCTGGTGATGTCCCCTGGGATGTGTTTCGAAATTTTCCTCCTGTTAGTGCCTGGTGGGTGCTGGATTTGGGAGTAAAGAAGAGCAGCGCTGTTGTTGTCCACCCGAAGAGGAGAAATCTGAGCAAAGGGGACAGTTTCAGGGTATCACTTTGAACAGTCATAATAAAAGGATGTGATGTGATGATTTTTGGCCCAGTGTGGGTGAAAGTTAGGAAAGGAATAAGCTCATTGTGCAGAACGGGATGTATATATTTATACAGGGGCAGGGTAGCCCCTGTTGGGATATTTGTCTCATGGTTTCTGCCCTAAGCATACATTCTGGTGGAAGACTGTCAGTCTACAGTTGTTAGGGTACGTCCATTTCAGAAACAGCCATGTTCAGTAATATGGTTTTTATGCAGGCATAAAGCAATTGCAGTAAAATAAAGGAGGTTCTTTAATTTCATGAGGCTTAAAAATGTGTATGGTCCACAAGGCCGTACAAATCCCTCTTGATTTTCTAATGTGCAGCAGCATTGGGCTTTGCAGAATAAATGGAGCTAATCATTTCTAGGAGCTGGTCTGATCCATTGCTTGAGAAGCTGTGAGCTCGGGCTTGTTCCCTTGAGTCATTTGTAACTCCTTTCTTCTGTCTTAAAATGTTAATATGCAGAGCTGTGGAACTTCACGGCTTTTGTCAAGCTTTGTGAATTGCTGCAGTGAAAGATTGTCCTCCATAAAGTATACAGGGTTATTCCTAGACTCCTGTGGGGTAGAGCACCCTCCTTTTGTGTGTATTGGACTGAAGGGCTGGATAGCAATTGTAAAAGCCTTGAATATTTGCAATGAATTGTGGAAGAAGAATGGAAAAATAGATAACTTTCCATTAATGGAGGTAAGAAACAGATATGCATATAAGTGAACATAAATGTGTATTTGCCAGGCTTTCAGGGAACATAAAAATTGCTATTAAAGTAGAACAAAACAGCTTTAACATTAAGTAGAGCTTCTGTGTAGGAATAGGATAAATATCAGACTGTAAGTAACTGCAAAGCCCCCCTGAAAAACAGGGCTATAGAAATACACACACGCCTTTCCACTCATGTCCCATGTTCATTAAAAAGCATCAAATGCTGTGGATCTGCTATCAGCAACATCTGTTTCCTGAGTTCTGTTTAGGAGATGCTGATCTGCATTTAGTTATATTATTGTCTCACATCCAGAAACATCACATTTCGGCTCCTTTGAAGAGTGTGCCAGCAATGCTTTTGGTTCCAGAGAGGCGCCTCATCATTCTGTAACTTCTCTGCCCCTCCCACTGCCTTGTACATAATGATGCAAAGTGTTTCTTCCAAGTTCAACAACTACGCTGGTTTATGTGCAGACTGAAAATTTTAGTAGGCAGAGGAAATGCTTTTAAACAGGAGCTCTGATTTTTAAAACCAGCTGCAAAAATGTCTCCCAATGATTTCTTAGTTTAGCCAGGAAAAAAAGAAATATATTCTCATCCTTTTAGTATGTTATAAAAGTTTATACTAACATAATTCTAATGCAATCGGTAACAATGCAGAGCTGTAAAATAAGTATAACATGATGGAAACAAGCATAATGGTCCTACTTACCAACCCAGAGCTAAACTTTCAGTGTGAGCATGAAGCTTGGTACTTTTGGTCCATCAATAACGCTATTTTGTATTTAAAACTTTTAACATTAGAGTGCTATAAAACCACCGTGACTCCTTTGCATATCATTAGCATTGTAGAGATCTACTGCTGGTGTCTGGCTGACTCGTTAGACACTTTCAGATCATCATTACATCTATGCCGTGGCTGGTGCTGTCTGTATCCATAAGAGTAATTCTGGCAATAAGCATTAAGTGATATCATCACTCTTCCAGATAGTCTCTGGAGAAGCCAAGCAATGATGTCATGTCTAAGCAGTCCTTTAATCCCAGATGTATCTTTTAATGTCCTGATTTACATGTGTTTCTGCAGTAGTGTGAGGAATCACTTTCTACACTGAAGCTTAATGGTTTTGTTTTCTTGGGCTGTCAGTTTTTCAAATTCAGCAGTAGAAGTCCATACTTTTCAAGAAAAACTATGTATTTTTTAGATAGAAGTCTATATAACCACATACATATCATACACAGGTATGTTAGGGTTAGATTTTATAATTTGGCTGATTTTTTCATACTCATGTCCCAGTCCTAAAAGAAGCTTAGATGAGATTATGTCGGGAAGGTTTCTTGGATTGAGTTTTGTTGTGATTTGTTTGCGTTCTTGTTTATTAGAACTTTCCTGTGCTAGTAGCAGCCTTAATTCAGTTGCATTTCAATTGCCCGAAATGCTTTTGCTGAAATAATTGACTTATTTTTTTTTGATTCAACACACTAATATAAATTATACCACCAAAAGACAATGTCATTGCTATAGGCTGTGCCTGTGATAGCATTAACTGCTTCTGTTGTGCCAAGATGGGTTGTACTTGCGTAATAATACCAGCAAACCATTTCTGAAGTAGACCTTGCCTGAGGCACATGCTTAACTTTACATAATGCAAATAATTTCACTGATTTCAGAAATTATTTATAAGACAAAATCTTGGCCTCCTCATTCCACAGACTTCAGTGGAGCTAAAAGCCACCCACAGGGCATAAAACATTTTCAAACTCTGGACTATAGCTGATAGAATCCCTGGGGCTGCAACAGAATTGATCTTTTGATATTGAAGAAGAGGTGAGACTTGTGGGTAAACTGTGGAAAACTTAAGAACTATAGATGTAACTTATTATTCATGTGGAAGAGAGAAGGGAATGAGCAGAGGCTTGCATAAAAGTAATAACATTGCCAAAGGGATGGTCTAGGAAAATGGCCTTTTAAAGCAGTATTTTGGATAAATAACTGCGGAACAAGATTGAATCTGTCAAGAGAGTTTTATCTCTGCAGATGACAGGATGCTATGGATGGCCTATTAGCGACACTATGTGGAAACCATCTGCCAGGCTAAGGTAGAGCTTAGACACAAGATTCAAGAATCAAGAGCAAGCTCTGAGATGAAGGTGATATTCCAGTCATGGGCTGATGCAATAGGAAGATGGTTATTGTTCAGAACTCATAAGGAAAGAAGATAATGGGCAGGAGAGTCTTTGGAAGAAAATTAAGATGTCTGCTTTAGTAATGATGAGTTTGTGGTAATTGCTGAACACACATAAAAATATGAGAAAAGAAGCTGAGATTTCCATTTGAACAGACGGTGTGGCATTTTGGAAGTCATCAGGCAAGCTGAATTTGTGTTTGCAAATGAGAAGAAATGTGGAAGAGAAAGAGGAGGAACGAAAAGGACAGGGGCTAGTGAAACTACAGAAAGAAACTGAGGTCTGAAGCACGAGGAGAGTCCAGTAGAGGACACACTCAGGGAACCAGGAGGAGGATGCAGGGAATGCTATCTCTGAAGATGTGAAAAGAAACAGCACAACAGCAGGAGCATGACCAAAGGTACCAAAGGGCCTAAGAAGCTGTGGAGTTACTGTTAGAAGTATTTCCTGTTGACTGTAAGAGCATATACTAGATGTTTATAGACTGGCTTTTTTTGAAAGGAATTCTAGGTGATTATTGTGGTGATCTCAGAGTGGCTGATGTGTTTTGGCATGGGTTTTTCAAGATGGGAGGGACCAAAGCAGATTTGAAATTTCTTTGTGTTATGAAGGGAAGAGCTACAAGGAGAGAAGGTTGGTTGCAAGGGAGATCTGAGATCAAGGCGATCACCCTCATAAACAGAGTTGGCTACAGCAGGAGACCTTTTTTGTGCAATCATTCATCAATGAATGATCCCTTGAACAAGAAAATTAATGACTTGAACTGTGAATGAGACAGTCACATTGGACCAGTGACATAACTCTGTGGTCTACAACATACATTTAAAAAGAATTTGGCCCTTTAAGTTTGACTGCTTTTCATGATCTATTTGAGTCAGTGCATCTCCAATTCTGGGTGAATCTGAAAGTTGTTTATTCTGGCATTTGGAAGGCATGGTGGACATGTACATGAAATCCTGAGGGCTAAAGCAGGGTGAGAGCAGCGTCTTCCTGATGTCATGCATCAAATATTGCATGGGACAGACTGAGCTGCTGCAAATGCCTCATGAAGCTCTTAACCATCCAGGAATTATTCCACGCTTTTCTGGTATCTGAGGCATGTGTTCGTGCCTCAGCTGGGAATGCTCGTCCTGTGCCCCGGGAGACACAGGCCCCTGATTTTCCTCAGCCAGTTTTGCACTCCCTTCTGCAGTATCACTGGTACAAGTTAGTTTACTTATTTTGCTGCTGTGGTTCTTTTTAAAGTATGTTTTGCGTAGATTTAACTAAAATTTTCATCACCTCTTAATACAGTCAGCTTGCTGTGTTCAGATTGGCCAACTGAGGCATTGCATTGATACAGACACGGGCAGAGGCTTGTTGAATGATGGTATAATGTGAGTGGTTTCAGCTAATTTGCACCTGTGTTTCTGTTCCTTTTTACTTTGTCCAAGTGAATGCTGTAATGGGCTGTCCCTGAGGATGAGTAGATAGCAAGTGTTTCCTGTCCATAAACACCCCTGGAAATGCAGTGACTGTGTTCAGCTCTTGCTGAGCTGCTCAGCACCTGTGAGCAGGAGTGGGACTTACACTTGTGCTTTGAGTGCAGTGTACTCGGGGTAGCAGAAACCCTTATCTTGCATTTCCATATTGCTGCATGGAACAAAGGCCAGCGTAAAAACAAACCCATCCCATCCCTCCATGGGTATTTTGTCTTGCTTGTCTCTTCATGAGCGCTAATTTGCAGTGAGACAACCCAAGGCTGACAAAAGAGAGCTTCATTGCTTTCTGCTAGCTTAAAGAGAGACAAGGAGAGACTTCTGGACACACTTGCCATCACTGTCCAGACCTTTCCTAAGCTTTATCTCCTCTGGCCGCAGAGTTCGTGAGGTGCAAATCACCTCTCCTGAAAATGCCCTGTGGTTTCCATAGGATGAAATCACTCGCTGGAGATTAGACTATGATTTCTGATTTACAAAAGTGTCACTGTAATCAGGTGGCTTCAGACAGCTTTGAATTCTAAAAGCTGTGACAAATACCAGTATGGGCAAAGAGGCCAACCTGAGCACTCACCTGCCCTACACTGCGGTTTGCTGCCCTCCCTGCTGTGTCAATGGGACTGTAAATGGGGCTGCACCATGAAACTAGAACATCAAAACGATGGAGAGTCAGAAACCTGGCAGAAAGTGAAAGGGATCTTTTGATCTTTAAGTGACCCAGTTCACCACGTGGTCCCACAAAACCTTTACATGTGTGTAGTTAAGGTGCTTAATTGCAGCACAGGGAAGTTAATGAAGGAGCAGGGACTTAGGGTGCCCTTAGACAGCAGAACAACTGACAGATCAATTTCCTATAGTGCTGTTTAATTCCTCTAGGGGGTTTCTGCCAGCATCCGAAACCTTGTAAGCCACCTAATTCAGGCGTCAGTTTATTAAAATACTGAAGGATGCATTTAAAACCCTAATCCCTGCACCTCTCTTGTACTGTGGCTTGAAACCCAAGCTATTTTTGTAACATCACAAGGTATGAGTATCAGTAAATGAGATCTTTGAAAAAACACCAACCACCCCACAGAATCCCCTGGGACTAAACTTCTGTATTATGTGGGTGAAGCTGTAGAAGTTGACAATGTCTGTATAAATTCATGGAGGGAATTGCTTTGGAGAAAGTCTCTTTTCCTTTATGAAGGGAAGGCAATCCTCCAGAAACCATGCATTTGATGTGGTTGTGATTCCTCTTTATTCTGAATGCTAACAATCACTTGGGACTGAAGTGTACCATTTGTTCAGCCTTTTAGTATCAAGATGTGCATCACATTGATGGTTTTCAGAATGAGGGGAAAGATGGGGAAGGCAAAGAAAATGTTTTCCTTGTACGTGTCCCTATGGGAAAAAGCCTTTATGTCTTTGTTCTTCCCTCGTACTTTCCACGGGCATCTTGTTTACACAGTATTTCTCAAAACATTTCTAGGTCAAATCAATCTTTTTTGTACCAGGTTTGACCTCACTCTTATTTATTTATGTGACCAGCTGTTCTCAAGGTGAGTGATACAAAAGAGTTAAGGAAAGGAGAGAAAGAGCAAAGGGAGGGAGCAACTACTTTTCTGTCTCTGCCTCTGTGAAATATATATGCAGCAAATAACCTGAAGGATTGGTTTTGCCTCTCCCATTAACTAAGCTGTTACCAGAGATGACATTAGCTGACACGAATAGCCACTCATGACCACAACTGGCAATATTTATCTCCTTCCCATTGCAGGGACTGGAGTGGTCCATAGCTGTGCAGGGTCCTGAAGATGGTTTCTGTGGGGGACAGCCATTATGTTCTTGCAGCTGTACAGGCATGGGATTATCTTGATGCTCTTCAAATGTTCCTCACATCACGTTGTCATCAGACACATATGTCATGCTTCCATTTAAAGGAATGTTGGCGTGCATGGTCTCTCATCTGTATTGCAGAACCATGGTCCTCCTCCCTCTTGTATCCTTGGGGAAGGTATCTTGAATGAAAGGTTCAGTTTCCTCCTACAGAAGTTTCATGTGAGTTTGGTAGGGTTAGTAGTAATGGTAATTCTCAAGATCAGAGCCATCCACTTATGATGGTTATCTTAGCAGGTAAGGAGAGCGAGCATCACTAGACATCCACGAAAGCCCTGGCACCTTCATAAAGTGTCAGTTACCCTTTGTGGATGGTGAAATTAGCCTCCAGAGAACTGTGTGCTGCCCAGGATCATTTCTGGCATCCAAGATATCCTACCCTATTCACAAAGTGTAAGAAAAAGAAGTAGGATTATCCCGATTTTACAGATTAGATTGGAAGCAGAGTAAGTGTCAGTTGAATGTGTCAGAACCAGGGTTTGAATTAAAATCATCTGAATCTCAGACTGGTGCTTTAGCCTCTAAAAAGGACTGTTGTTCTGGAGAGGAAAAGCTTGCAGCAGTCAAAGTTGCAGCTTTGGGGAAGTGACTGGCCAGAAAAATGAGTGTTAGCCAAATGTTTTTCATTTTTGTGTTTGTGTGAGAGAAGCTGTGCATGCTAATTTGGTAAAAATTCAACTTCATCGTTTAATTAGAAGTTGTTGTTATCTCAAAACTTTGCAGCACTCCCACATTTCTCCTGACAGCTTGGGCTGTGTGGCACAGACAAGCTAGGATAGTTTAAATGTCAAAATATGCTTTCATTCTTGTGTGTATATATATCAATGCATTATTGAATAAAATAAAACTATGCAGTGTGATAGATTACGTTTCTCTCATTGTCATCGTGGTTTAAATGAATTTGTGGCTGTCAAAAGAAATTTGCACTTCTAGAAGCATGGGAAACCTTGGAATCATCTAGACTGAAAATAAGGCCAGGCCTTGCTCTGTGTAGCTCTTTCTTGAACATTGCTGGAGGTGGCTGAGCTGATTTTGAATACATTTGGTTTTGAACGCTTTCCCTTGCTTTGCTAATTACATACCAGGCTGTGCTTCATGCAGAACTCTGACCATTTTTCTCTGTTTGTCAACAATTTTTATTGTTTGTGCGAATAAAGAAGTGGGAAGCTTGTATCCTGAGGGAGCTGGTTCTTCTCGTGTTCCTGCTGGATGGCCCCTGCTGCTGTGATGTTTGTGGAGCAAGAAGCCGGTGCACCCCCATGAGTTAGGGAAGGTTTGTGTTCCCTTTGTGGAGGTGGATGTGAGGTAGCAGTAGGCTGGAACTGGGAATCTCTTAGCTAAATTTTGCTTAACCTGGAGAACCTGGACCAGCTCACCAGAAGTTAAAGAAGCACTGGTTTCTCCTGGAGCATTATTGCTGGTGGACAAGAGGCTGACATGACCCAGCAATGTGCACTCGCAGCCCAGAAAGCCAGCCGTGTTCTGGACTGCATCAAAAGCAGCGTGGCCAGCAGAGGCAGGGAGGGGATTCTTCCCTCTGCTCTTCTCTGCTGAGAGCCCCCCTGGAGCACTGCATCCAGCTCTGGGATCCCAGCACAGGAAGGACATGGACCTGCTGGAATGAGTCCAGAGGGGGCCACCAAGATGGTCAGGGGGGGTGGAGCACCTCTCATACAAGCAAAGGCTGAGAGAATTGGGATTATTCAGCCTGGAAAAGAGAAGGCTTTGGGGTAACCTAATTGTGGCCTTCCAGGACCTGAAGGAAGCCCACAGGAAAGATGTAGAGGGGCTATTTACAGGAGCATGTAGTGACAGGACAAAGGGGAATGGCTTAAAACTAAAAGAGGGTGGGTTAAATTGGATAGGAGGAAGTTCTTTGCTGTGAGTGAGGGCGGTGAGACGCTGGAACAGGTTGCCCAGAGAAGTTGCGGATGCCCCATCCCTGGCAGTGTTCAAGGCCAGGCTGGATGGGGCTCTGAGCAACCTGGTCTAGTGAAAGGTGTCCCCGCCTGTGGCAAGGAGTTAGAACTAGGTGATCTTCAAAGTCTCTTCCAACCCAAACCATTCTATGATTCTATGATTATTGCATTATGTGTGTCTTGTGCATACAGCTTTTCAGCCTGCCTATCACCCATGGATATACTATTACGAGATTGCAATGAGGAGTCACTGAAGAACATGAGAAAGGGAATGAAGTAATTAAGAGAGGCAGATTGAAACAAAGATGACTCATCTGATGCCTTAACCATAAATGTCACCAATAATTTCTAGCTAGGCAGAAATCAACAACTGCTGTTCCAGCTGGCTTTCCTATTTCCTCTAAAAATATTTAATTTTGCGTTTTGTTTACTATGCAGGAGAATTCTTTTGTGTGCTGCGTAGATCTAAAGCCATATATTGTCACTTAAGGGGACAGTATCCCCAGCAGGGATACTGGAGGTGCCAAACTTGATACTAAAGTGTCTGCTGTGATTAATAAGCTCAGACTCTGGAAACCATAAAGCTGTGTGTTCTGGTTGTCAGCTGGATCTCTGGGTTGGGAGACATGGTTCAGATGGCCAGTTGCATGTAGGAAATTACAGACAGACAGCAACAGGGGCTTCAGCAGCACCTCAAGTTCCACGTAGACACCTAGTGGTTTTTTTGTAGCAAATGTATCACGTTAGGCATTGCTGTATTGGTGTCCCCAGATTTATTTACCTGGTTAGATACTCTGTTGCTTTGAGAGAAAATCTGGAATTAAATGCCAGGGATAGAATGCCCTTTCCTTGTGCTGCCTTTCTGGATGCAGATGGATGCCCTCTGTACACTCACAGCAGCAGCAGCCAGCCAAACTGCTACATCACACCACTTTTCTTCTGCCCAAAATAAAGGAGAGACTACTTCTGATTAAAATGCAGCCAGAGGCTCTAATACTGTGGTATTAATAGCGGTCCTGGCCTTGACAGAAATAGCTGTTTAATGGGGAGTAAAAAGCTTTCCATGTTTGCCAGAGTTGTAATGAAAATGGTGGGGCTGTCATAAATACGATGTTCGTAGTTAAAATTATTATGGCTTAACAATTTTCCGATGCGTTCCATTGGGTTATTCCCAGCACATTCAGATCTTAGAGTTGTAAAGGCTTAATAGAAAATCTTGACAGTGAGTCTTGATCAGTGCAGAGGAAAAAGTAGGCAGTGTTTATGAAATCCACTCACATTCTTTATTCACCACCTTGACGTTGCTCCTGTGCTCATTTTTTGTCATCTTAATATATGTCAAACTCTCTCAAGAAACACTTGAACCAGTTTATGGCTGTGGATTGCTAAATTCAGTTGCCGAATTTGTGATACATGCTGTATGAGCCTAACAACCCTCATGGCCTGTAAATGCACAGGCTGACTCCTCAGCAGGGGTAAATCCGTGGTGTTCCACAGAAGTGGCTGGAGCTGGGCCAATCTACAGTTCCTGAAGACTGAGTGCAATGATGCATCATTGATGCAAATTACTACTTTTAGGAAAAACTGGTGTTTAGAAGGAATCAAGCGTGCATGGGTTAATGTTGAGCTGTGAAGCATGGCCAGAAGTTACATTTGACAGGTCTTTGTAGATGCCAAGGAATTCAAGGAAAATTTAAATACCAGCCTGTGTGATAATGCTAGAACAATAGTAGCTGAGAAAATGTACAGAAATATTTTATTCCAAGTGGTAAAGTGACTAATGCTGTTCATTTATGATCCATGCAGTAGGGAAGTGCATTTGCCTCTCTGTAGCTCCAGTTTCAGTTTGTAGCAAAACTTGGCTGAGTAGCAGGAGCAGGCTTGAACATTGGATGGCTCCAGCTTTCAGTAGTTGTCAGTTCTGTTTCTTATTTCTCCAGAAAAGAGGCTGAACACTCCTCAATATGTTTTCACTGATCCCTAGTGGGCTGTGTAAGTGGAAGGAGGCACATGCATGTTTGGAAGTTCTTCTGCTGACGTGCAGGAATATTACTGTCTTCTCATTTTTGTGTATTCTGAAGTAAAGGGAAAAGAACAATTAATTTATCCTGAAGCCAAAAAGTGCACAAACCCTAGTGTGGTATTACGATCTCTGTAAATGTAGAGAGCATGTAGCTGAGTATGGGGGACACCCCAGAAATACTGGGCTGCTAATACTCCATTGAGGTTGCTTGTTTACCTCATACTAAAGAGACCAACTAGGTCTAGAGGAGCATTCCCATTTGCAATTAGTCAGTGTGCCAGGAAATACCCTGCTGTTTATCTCTGGGTATCTCAGTTGACAAAAGAATGCAGCACAGCAGTATCAGACAGCAATAGAGAGCTCCCTGCATTCTCACCTCTTGTTTTGCAGGGTTGTGCATGAGATGAGGCTATTCGGTTGCTAGTTAAATATATCCTGAAGTGCCTTTCTGAATCCATAGCCTTCTGTGTAGATTACTTTTATGAAGAAATAGTAATAATAATAGTCCTAATAAAATATTCTCTGCACTACTGTAAAAATAATGTATTTTTTGCAGAGAAGGTGTGTGACTGCACAAGCTAAAGAAATTGGATGTGTATTTTATTGCCTGATAGTCAGTGGCTTTTCCAAAGCTTATAAGCAAGTTTGGTATATAATGCCTTTGGGATCCCTATGTCAGTAATGGTGTTTGCTACTAATACCTCAATCTTTGTGTTTTGGCAGCACTGGTGGTCTAAAGATTGACAGGGAGGGGTGTTATGTTTCACCAATCAACTGGTACACGTACAGAGAANGATATGAGCACTTTCAGAAATTGTCTCCTAAGAACACTTTGGAGCGGTCGGCAAACACTTGGGAGACAAGAGCATGTAGATACGTACATGTCAGGATAAAGAGCATTTAAGCTGCTGTTCTGCTGCTAGTTATAGTGGATGTCTAGGTGAGGCTGTCATGCCCTGGAACTGTGTGGGGTGTGGGCAGTGTCAACAACATTCAGGTATTCATTTCAGTACCTGCCTCTCCTGCCAACTTCTCTTTTCCAGGGACCAGGTAGCAGCTGCCTGTCTGCTCACCTAAACTGGCTGCTGTTGACTCTGTCTTGAATCCCACCTCCAGGTGATCAGACTTTTGCAGAGCCTGCTGGATGCTGGATATGCCTCTCAGATTTCTTTCTTGGGTAGTAAGGTTGAGTTGTGTGTTGCTGAGAAACTGGCAGGATCCAACCTATCCTCTTAGAGAGATGTGATTAATCAAGGCTCGGCTGTCTCCTTTGATCAGAGCTTCAGTTATTGATCCCTGTGTCTACATTGTGCATAAATCATTCAGCTTTCACAGAAAAGAACATCGTGCACCATTCTGGTACCCTTTGGTCAGAATGGAGGGTGTTAGCTGTCCTGGTTTTTAGCAGCGTAGCTGAGAACCCACAAAAAAGTGGCAAAAGAACCCACAAAAAAGCTGTGAGCTAACACAGCAACAGCTGTCTTCAGTCTTGTAGCCTGCTCTGAAAAATACAGGGCTAACTGGATGCTGCTGTTCTTGCTGTGCATGCTGGATATGGTTAGGACTCCCAGGTGTGTGGCAGCCTTGGGTAAATACGAAATGTTCTACTGGAATTACCTGGGGAACAGTTGAAGCATGGAAATACTGCACTGAATCAATGGCTGATACCCACAAATTCAGAAAATGTGTTGCTTTCTTAGTCTTCCTCTCTGGAAAGCCTGGAAGTGCTGAAAAATATTTTTGCATAGCTGTTACTTCTTGTAAAAGAAGACTTTATCGTAAGGAAGGCACCTGCTACAAGTCACACAAGCTAAATAACAATTTAACATGCACTGTTCAGAATTGAATTACCTGAGGAAGAAGAGGATTTTTTAAATTCATTTTCTGTTGAATGATGCGTGTGTGATTCCATTTAGAAAAGTTTGAAAGCTGAACATTTATGTTACTGTCTTGTTATGATTATATTTGGTCCTCCATTTCCTCCTAATTTGTGTTCTAAGGAGCTAGGAACAGTTACATGAATGTGGTAGCACAGGAGATTATTATATTGTTCAGTAGGTGCTATTCTATTCCTTATTTGTACATATATTTTTACAGAGTTTGCTGACATTTTAGCTCCTGATGTGGGAAAGTGAAGTAAAAAGAGGGGATCAGAAAATAAATGATGAAGAGGAGAAAAAATCAAGCTGTGATCTAAGAAAGAATTTAAGGAGACTGTCTGCAAGAATTTCTGAGAGAAACTCTTGGTTTGATGTATTTCACATTATCTGACAAATAGCATGTTAAAAAAAAAGCCAAAATGAAAAGTAAATACATGGGAGGTGGGCTGCAATACTCAATTTAAAACGTTGGCAATTTCTGTTGTTGATTTGACATTTGATTGTTGCAGGGGATTTGGTGTTTCTGTTGCAAGTAGAATTAAGCTTTCCTGTGAACAGCATAAACAACACCACCACACGCCCTCCAACGTCATTGATGGACAATGTTCTGTACCCAAAATGAGTGCCTTTAATATTACAAGCACATTCAGTTTCAATAGTTGTACCTCTTTTTGGCAGTACATTCAGATGTAGATTAAATAGCTGTGTTGTGAGGTCTTGAGTTCACGAAGGAAGGCAGTTGTGAGCCAGAGCAACGCTAGCACAGCATCCTTTTTCAGCAGTGGCTCAGAGCAAATGCTTAGGAAATAGTAAAAGAAATAAGACATACATGGATAATTGAGTGTTCTGACGGCTTAGAAGCCTGCAAGCAAAAGACGACGTCAGTGCAAGCCCAAAGCAGAGGCTCAGAGATACTGCTTTCAGTTTTCCTCTTTGGAACAGGATTAAGTGCAAATATCACACTTTGAGCTTTTCCACATGAGCAGTCTGGATTTGCATCAGTGCAGGTGGATCAGTCCTAGGCCTCTGCCTCCCAAGTGGGGCTGATCCTGTAAGCATCTCACCTGCAAAGTGGGTAAGACTTCTGTTCCAGGCAGGATGCTGCAATGACATGAACACAAATTAAGCCTGAAGTTAGCAATTGTCCTGCACTGTGATTGCAAACCTGGCTCATGGTAGCTGCACAGGTGTTTGTCCTTCTCATGCCTGTGCATTTTGGATGGATTGTGATGGTAACTATGTAGGATTACTGGCTCTTGAAGCTGCTGAAGAAGAGGAAAGAAATGAATGTTTGTGGGTGTCTTTTTGAGTTTGGTTTCTGTCTGCAGGCGAGTGCAAAAGGTTTGTCAGGCACTTAGCTTGGGATCTAAGCTAGAAATACATCTCCTCTTTTGGAATCTCTTTGTTTCCCCTCCTTCTGCAGTCGCATCAGAGTGGTGCTGCAAAGTGGCAGCAGCTATTTCAGCTGTCAGGTCATTCCTCTCACTTTCTGCTTAAGCAGGATCCACAGCCTGGCTGTTCTTCTTGAAGAGGAACAGAAAGACCTGAAGATGCCTCTGAGTTTCTGCATTATAACTGCTATTTATAATAATTTGATGTTCTCCCTGAAAATTGAAACTATAAAGTTGATGAATTGGTTTCAGATTCTTTTTTTTGTTGGTCTTCAGTTGCATGGACTGTTTAACACCAATGATGGATAGTTTCATTATAGTTCTTGTCCTATAAGCATATAGGATCTTTATGAAAAAGTGATTTAGGATTTCTTCATGATGCCTGAAAATGTCATAAAAGATGCCTTGCATGGTGCTAATACTCAAAAGTGAGGTGAGTAGTATGGCTTTTCTGGAAGAACAAAAACTTTAAAACTAGTTGGAATTTGACACCCTAAATTGCTCTTTTTTAAATCCTCCTTTCTCATATATTAAAGCCTCTCTGGTAATTGTCATGGAGACTGCTACACTACTCTTTGTGACTTCTTTTTTTGATACTGAAAACTTGTTTGTGTGCTTCATGTAGGGCTTTTCCCCTTTTTCTATTTGACCGTTGACTTTGAGCCAGGCATAAAATTGAGTACAGAAGGGAAAAGATTGTCTTTCAAAGTGGCAAATATTTAAATAACCATTTTAAACTCTTCATTTAGAAACAAATCAGCAAATGTTGAGGCCCTCACAGATGGCCTCATATTGCTGCTCCCTGTTTTAGACACTCCTCTGACCATCCCATAACATTGCTACATGAACCAGTGAGTTCAGCTGGGACAATGGTGAATAATTTCCTGTCTGGTGTTAGCAGTCTCCAAAGCAGCCAGGTTAAAAATTCATGGAGGTTATCTTGGCTCTTCACCCTCTGGTTTTCAAAAAGCTTGAATTTTGCTGAATAAGGTATTAAAAGCAGAAGGTATTATCAGACAGCCTCAGGTTTGTATTAGTGCATGGTTTTTCCTTCCTTTTGAATTCCATTTGGTAGTGTGAAAGGAGAACTTTAAATAGTCTTCGAAAAGGAATGGGTTTTATACCAGTCTTTTTCACTTTCTCTTATTTGTGAGAGGCAGTAGTTCGAGGCACTGTCCTTGAACTGGTAATAATTTAACAGGTAGGAAATAGGTACTTCCTAATTCTTAGGTGAGAAGTGATAAAAACTGTGAAGTTACTTGCATAGGGGTTTTGTTAGCTAGACTTATTCTCTCCTGGCTTTTTGTACCTGATAGAGTTTCTCGTGCTCACTGCAAATGAAAGGGACTTCTGGAGAGTCAGCTCATTGCAGAAATAGCAGAAGGCTGTTCACTGAGAATAATCTCTCATAGAGACATTAATTCACAGCAACAGCATTTCTTCTGCTTTATTTCCCCCAGTGCTGCGTTAAAGTGGCTCAGCCTTCTGGATGTTACAAGCTCGTATTGCTCCTTTAACCTTCTCTGAGCTTTAGGTCACCGATGTCAGATCTGGCCCACTTTAAGGTATGTTTCATGTTCTTTTACACACTCTTAATTGTAGCTTTCTTGTTCCCCAAGTGGTGTCCTTCATTGTTGTTTTCCTTGCACTCTCCACCTACACTTTATGAAGAGTCTCTCTGCGAGTATGAAACAGCAAAGGGTGCATTCTCAGTACAAGGTCTTGCATAAAAGGGATCCTTCAGAGGATTCAGATCCTTCAGAGCTGCAGAATCAGTCTGCGTGATGCTAGAGGCAGTCAGTTGTGAGTGGTGTGAAATAATCCTGTAATTATTCCATTACTTTTGCATAAATGGAATATCTCAAGAATCCCAACTGCCCCAGCTTCGGGTCAAGAAATTTGTCTTTAAATTACACAAAGTGTTAAGGTTACTCTGTGTGTAAGTGTGTGCTATAGCTGCCATTGCAGCTGCCTTTTGAAGGGACCTTGCAGAGGGGTGGCTGCCCCAAAACTCACTGGGAAGCTTGGTCAGTTATGGCATTTGCTGCTTGTTGGTGACCATAACTGTCTTCCTATGAACTTGGCAGTCTCACTCTTTGCACGCCTACTTTTTATATTGTCCTTGAAACTCCAGATGGCAGGGACCATTTTTTGTGATGTGATACTGTTGATTCTTATCTCAACCTTCACGTGTTTCCACAGGTTAAGAACTAATCAGTGACTGTAGTCAGTAGGTCTGCCAGTTTAGTAGCCTTGTTCCTCTTGTGTTTTAATCATATATTCCTGAGAAATGCCTACAGTGACTTTTCATTGTCTAAAGCAAAATATGAGCAAGTTAAATGAGCAAGTCTGCTGGTTCTCAGGTATTTGGATCTCTTCTATATGCCCAGCTATGCACTTGTGGTCTGTTCTCTGCTAAAGTAAGAGATTATAGAGTAAATAGATTATATAGAGTAAAGATTATATAGTTTGTTGGTAATAGTTGATTATGTTAAAAAACAGTTAGTTATTTTTTGTTGCTATTTGTACCTCTAGTCTTTTTTATTTCTGAAGTACACTTGTAGAATCCTGTAGGCACAAGACAGCAGAGTTGTAAAGTTTCAGGTGGTCAGTATTGTCTGTATAATCTTGAAAAGTTAGGTCAGGTGTCTACCTCTGATTTATTGGTAATTATTTATGTAAGACAATTCTGTATTACTGAATGTTCTATATAAAAAGCTGTTTTTGTTTTGTGAATTTTTTGGGATTGCCTGACCTTGTGGTTTTTCTTAAAGTACATTGTGATTTTGTTGTACCCATAGTGATTTTTATATATGTCTGCAGCCTGTCAGCTGAAGATGTGAGCACATATTTGTTAAATGCAGGCTGGGGTTGGTGCAGTACAAGACAAACCATATAGACAGTCATTGCTCTGAGCTAATCTTATCTCCTGGAGCAAAGCATTTCTGAGGAATTTCTAATTTTGACAACTGGGATCAAATGTCTGACTTCTGAGGGCTGACAATAATGCCAGGGGCTGAGCCGCTTTGTCCTGTTGGTAGCAACTGCGCAGTTAAAAAGCCCACTAAATGCCAGGGAACCATGCATCTTAGCTGGTTAGGTTCAGGGTGGGTGTGTGTGCAGGGTAAGGCATCGGCTTCAGCAGTCTTTATGGGGCAGAAATGCTGTGCCTGCTCGGGGGTAAAAATAGTTCTGGGTTTTCAATGGCTGCATTCCATGGCTGGAGCCTGAAATCATGAATCAGGGCTCAGCTCTCGGTCTGTGCGAGACCAACTGCGAGAGCGGGGCACACACCCGGGAGGGGAGCAGCTGGCGGAGATGAGTCCGAGCCCAGCTCCGCTGATACTCTGGGAAGGACCCGTGTTGCTTGTACACTCCCAGCAAGGTATCGTACATTCGTATTTTGATTTCCAGCAGGAGTGTAGCTACTTGAGTGTGAATAATTAAAAATCTACTGAGCCGTGCAAAATTTGCCACTCAACCAAAGGCGACTTTTCAAAAGTGCCTGTTGTGTGCGAGTTCAGCTTCACAGAGACTTGTAGCTTCACACCGTACAAGCTTCCAGAGACCTGGGATGATATATTGTGATTGGAAGGGCGTGCTGCTCATTCCCACCTGAACACTGTTTTGTGCGAGTGTTTGTCCTTGATATTTGCATGGCTTTTTTTTTTTTTTTTCCCCCCAGAAATTTTCCAGCCTGGAAATTCCTGGGAATTTAGATACATAAATAGCAGTCCTTTAAAACCCTTCTGCAAGAGCGCTTTTTAAAGCTATACATAAAACATGGCTGCTTAACTCAGATCTCTTTAAAGCTTCATGAGATCTATTCAGGTTTAAATTGCATTTTGATAGAATTCAAATGATTATTTTCAGTGGTTTAAAACGTGGCGTAATTTCATGATTTTGTACTGACAGTCAGGACTCTGTGTTGAAAGTGTTAATATAAAACTACCAAACTTTTTGTGACCAACTTTACCTTTGAAAGGGGTAAACAAAACCCTGTTGGTTTTTTTTTTTTTCTTTTTTTTGTTTGACCCTGAGACATTTCAAATATGTTTTGCTCCAGGCTATTGCTAGTAGGACCTTGAGAAATAGATGTTCCTGCAGATTTTGGCGTGCCCTGTAAGTTGAATAGCCGTGTGATCCTCCTTCCAGAGCGAGTTGCTGGATTTCGTGCTGCTGAAGTAGCCGTGCCAGCCATGTGTGCAGATTGTCCCTTCCATTAGTGCCCGGGGCAAAACCATGCAAATCCACACACGGGAACCTCGCAGTCGGCCACAGCGCTCAAGTGCAATCATCTGTTCACTCTCTGGGCCCTGGGATGCAGCCACACACGCTTGTCTGCCACTCTGTGTGCCTGCTCTTGCTCGCCCTGCGTGCCTGGAGCAGCGGCAGGCACCTGCCTTCTGCTTTGCTGGCACTTTCCATGTGACACGGGCACCTGCAGCTGTGCTGTGCCCACCTACTGCTGGATGGGCTTCTGTCAGCTTCGCGTGGAGCTGGGGACTGCTGGTCCTGCTTTAGCAATCCAACTGCCAAAGCTATTGGCGACTCATTGTTTTTCCTTTCTGGTGTGGTGGCACAGCTTATTTCCCTGAACGTTGCTGATATTCAGAGTGGAGGATACTGTTTTCTCCTGCACTCCCACATTGTGAGGCTGATCTGTAACACAACCGAAGGGAATTTGGGAAATCTCATTTGGAATAACAACTTTGTGAAGTGAGAAGCATATTGCTCTAAGATGGGGAGCAAAACTGAGTAAGTCAAAGTAGCTCCATGCTGTAAGCTGAGTTAGTGAGGTGTTAGGTTCAGTTATAGGATGATTAGCAAACATAAGGAGTTTAAAAATCTATCTTGTTTTATTTTACTTGACACATCTTAGTGTGGAAAGCACTGGGCTTGGGTGCAGGACCTAGATTCTATTGCAGACTTGCTGATGGAATTCAGTCACCTAATCTTCTTGCTTTTCAGTTCCCTGTCTGTATAATGAGAATGAATTTATAACAGAGGCATCATGGGAATAAAATCTATTTATCAGGAATGCAAATGCTAATGCCATCTTTGCCCCTGCAGAGCTGCCCAAAATGGCCAGTGCACCACTCGTGGGAGGCCCATTCCACTTCTGAAACAGGAGTTTTGTGTTCTTCTCAATAAAGCCCTTTTGAAGAGGGTGAATATGGACTGTGGATAGTTAAAAGTATATTCCAAGGGTTGTATAAAGTCTGAGGACAAGAACAAATGCTTTAGTCCTGGCTACCTGTGTTCTGTATGCTGGCCTCACTGTATGCTCCCGTTTTGGGAGGTTCAGTAAGAGTTAGAAACGTGTTGCAGGGCCTAGGTTAGCCATCAGCACTGCACAAAAATAGTTGAATGGGTATTGTAAAGAAGTGACACAGCAAAACTGTTGGTATAATTGTACCAATAGCAGAGCTGCCTAAAATAACAAGAACATGAGAAAGTATTTTCTAACTGCAGCACTTTATTTAACGCTATTTTTGCCTACTGTGGATAAAGTAATGAGAGGTATCTCAAATATTCAGTCACTGGTCCCAGATATTATGTGCTCTTTGTGTTAGGAATTACAACACTTCCAACTATTTGCCAGAGTTGTTAGATAAGGTGAATAACTGAAGATTTGGATGTTTGCCCAAGCTGTCTGGGTTTAATTATCCTGTGAAACCTCATTAGAGATGAGCTGCACCTGTGATATTAAGAAGGAACTATTTTGAAGGTAGTTCAGACCCTAATTCATAGCTCAATTTAAAAAACACTCTTTTAGAATTTGAAAGTTTTTTCACCCGCATGTACTTTGTTACAGCTACTGTTCAGTCCTGATGTGAATTTTTGAGGGGGCAAGAAAGAGTGAAGATACATTTGGTAGCCAAAATGATGTTGACAAACTGGAGATACAGCCTGAAATAAATGGATAAATGCAATATATTTCACTTCAAAAATAATCAACTGCACAAATACAGATAGGCCTACAAAGAGAAGATCTAGGGTTTATTGTGGTTCACAAGGTGAATTTAAGTCCCAAATGCTGTGTTGCTCCAAAAGGCAAAGCCATCTTGCAATGCAAAGCCAAAACATATCACTTGTGAGACCTGTGAAATGATCCATCTCCTTGGCTCTAAGTATAGTCTCAGCTGGGGTATAGTTTAGATTTTGGGAGCTACAGTTGAAAGATGGGGATCAACTGGACAACTTGGTCTGAGTGCAGTGGGAATGATCGAGGTCAAAATAAAATCTAAGGTGATGATTTCATGGATTGGAGTTCTTTGGTTAAAAAGAGATGGCTAAGGGTATTTAACAACATTTCACAAATGTGTAAATGGCTGCTGGAAAGAGGAAGGGAATCGCTTTTCTTTGTAGGTGTAAGGTAAGAAGTAACAGGCTTCAGTCACAGAGTAGAAGATTCAGGTTTGTTAAATGATCAAGTGTTTGGGGTGATGTAGGCGTGACCTGTTCTGCTGTCATCCATGTGGTCTTTTCAAGTCTCTCCCAATTCTCTGATTCTCTAATCCTGCATGATTATATGCTTTGAGTTGGAAACTAATGTCCTTAATCCTCTGCAGCAGACACTGAGCTCAATGTCTCCCAGAGAACCTGTTCCTGCAACTGTGGCTGATGCTATTATAGATAAGGGTAGCTGGGCAGAGGGAAGGGTTGGGTGCACATGGGACCTTTTGGCAGTCACAGACAACATGGAGATGTGAGTCAGGAACGTTTGCTTGCCTCAGTTTCTCACTGTACAAAAGCTGTAGGACAACCACTCAAACTGCCAGGTGGTAAAAGCAGAACAGGTAAGGACTTTTTCATACAGTGTTTGATTAACCTGAGGAACTTACTGCTGTTGGATGAGTTGGGTGCCAAAAGCAATTAGACAATAATATGCCAGCAGATCTGTCAAAAGCATTTAAACATAAATATACCAGTTCTAGCTTGAGAATTTCCCAAGACACATGTTGCTGGAGGCTGGATACCATGAAGGCTATTTCTAAGTTTGTGCCCTGTTCTTATACTCTTGGCACTTGCAAGTGGTGTCTGTCAGAGTTTGAAGGGAGAGCTGGGTCTAAAATTTATTAAAGGAGGGTTTTCTCTTTCTCCAGTCTGTAGTGCACAGGCTGTGGAGGCATCCACATGCCTGATAATCAGCACATTTAAAATAGCCTTTTGCCTGTCAGGAGCTGAGAAGGGCCCTGACCGGGATGACTTCTGTTTCCATCTGAGAATTATTCTGTCAGCACTCCCACTTCAGTCCGAGAAGTGCAGTGGAACAGCTGAGATGGAATGGAAAGGGACAGCAAAAATTCATTCCCACTCACTGGGCATTCTCATGTCTTTGCTGGGAATTTCAGGGCATTTGCTTCCTAGATTATTTCCAGCCAGAATTGTGCTGTGAAGTATCAAGTCTTTGCTTGTATGGCTAACTTAGGAAGCCCCATCATGAGAGACATTTCTGAGTACAAAGCTTGGCATGGCTTACAGGAGGAACTGCAAATAGCCCTGAGGGATGTGAGCAAGGTCAGATAAAAACGACATAAATGCTGTGTGTCAATTTTTTTCACTCAGAAAAATTGCTCTGTCTTTAGCAGGATGATACTATGAATGATCCTTAAATAATTTCACAGAATCATTAGGGTTGGAAGGGACCTCTGGAGATCATCCAGTCCAACCCCCCTGCCAAGGCAGTGTCACCCAGAGCAGATGACACAGGAACTTTCCATGTGGGTTTTGAATATCTCCGGAGAGGGAGACTCCACAATCACCCTGGCCAGCCTGTTCCAGCACTCTGCCATCCTCAGTGTAAAGATGTTCTTCCTCATGTTGAGGTGAAACTTCTTGTGGTTTAGTTTATGGCCATTGCTCCTCATCCTCTTTCTGGGCACCACCAAAAAGAGTCTGGCACCATCCTCTTGGCACCTGCCTTTGAGATATTTATGTGCATTAATGATGTCTCCTCTCAATCTTCATTTCTCTAAGCAGGCCCAGCTCCGTCTTCTCATAAGAGAGATATTTCAGATCCCTAATTTCTGTAGCTGTTGCGCTACCATCCTGTTAGGATTCTGTGTTGTGAGGACATGGCTCTGTGGGATTGATGTGCCAGGAGGTGGCATGCAAGCAGCAGACTCTTGGTGCTTTTCTGGCTATAAGCTTTCCTCTGTCAATACTAAAGCCACTGTGTCGACAGGAGTAAGCAGTGAATTTTACCTGTGGGGCAAACAATTCAAAGTGTCAGCTGAAGAATATTGAGAGTACTATGGCAGAGGCTGTCTGATGAAAGAATGCAAGGCCAGGAAAGGCCAGAACGAGAGCTAAGCCCCTCTGGTCATGTTCAGCTTGTTACAGAATAGGGTCTGATGGGTCAACCTGGTGGAGCACGCTGCTAGAGGGAGTATTCCTGACAGACAGTGTGCAGATTGATAACAAAATGGAAATCAGGCAGAATAATGTCCACAGAAACAGTCATTAGACCAACAAAATCCAAGCAACTTTGTACACAATGAAGCACACATCAATATGGAAGTGTGTCTTCTAGAGCACAATGCCTTGATGAGTGAGCAAAAAGGACTGGTGCTGAGATTTGGAAAGGTATTGTGCTACCTCGCTCTTTTATTAGGAGGCTAAAATAGGTCTGAAGCAAGGCTATAGGAGGTCTGAAGCAAGGCTATAGGAGGCAAGAGTCCTTGGAAGGTTGGCTGCATTGTAAGGCAGTTGTACTTGGCCTGGAGTAATAGTTGGAAATCATTATTTCAAGTAGAAAAATTGTATACTTGCCAAATCCTCAAAGCATTGTCAATGCCAAGGTATCGACATGATCCTCTGTTCTGCTTTGCTAATGCCAAAGACAAAGCAAAAGCATCCCAAGCATCTCTTGCAGATACCCATAATCTACAGACTCTGAAAAAGATTCCTCAAATTAGGATTTAATAAAGGAGAACTTTAATATTTCTTCAGCAGATTTCACTGCAGTTGGGTCCCAAATAATTTTCTAAGTCTTCTGAAATAAAAAGCTGTAACACTTTCAAAAGGGCTATATTTGTAGGTATGACAAAAATTACCAAAGCATTGATCCAGCATATCTGGACATTGTCTAATACTGCACAGAGTAGAAGGCTCTCATTTAGTGGTTCATTTCTTTCATCCTGTAGAAATAAATTTTAAATCCTATTTAATATAAGCACAAATGTCCTTATGAGCCACACAGAAGTCCAGTCTTAGTGTACATCCTGCAGAAGCCTTGGAAAGGAAGGCCCTTGGATGTGATCAGGCAGTGTAACTATAGCCAGAACTGATGAAGCCAGAAGAGAAATTTTTATCCTTTGCAGAACTTAGAGCAGCCTGTGAACTAATTTAAATTAATGCTTTCGGAATTAGTAACTTAATGGATCTCATCACAGACTAATTGACTCAACACACCTGAACAGCACAACCTCCTGTACCTGACCTGGCTCTCCTTGTCCTGTTCCTGCCCTTAGCAATATATATCCATTTTGGACCATCTCTACCAGAACGATGGTGCTGGGAATAGAAAATGCCAGATAATGAAAAATCACTGATTTGTTTTGGTAGCAGCTTTGCACTTGTTTTGTGTATTCTGAACAGACAAAAAGTTAGATGAGGAACTGAGTAATTAACCTTTTATATTGTTCTCATGTGCCCACCTTAAAAAAAAGTCACCCTGATGGTTAATAGTAATAATAATAATTGTAATAGCATTTTTGTGCAGCCCATTTAAGTCCCTTGATAGTCCTTTGTGGAAGTGACCAATGTGCTCTCAGGGTTTGCAGTATTAATTGGGTGTTGTATCCACCTTATAATGAATATTCTAGGGTCTATTCTACTGTACTTATTTCTGAAGTCTGAAATGGAGTGGGAGATTTTTCTGCTGGATCTCATGCTTGGTGCACACTAATTCCTTCTGAATTTTGATCTGCTTTGCTGAAATGGAATTTCCCTGTAGAAGAATTTGCCTTCCTGATATTGAACTAATAACATGAACGTGTATGTATTTCGATTAGAAAAGGCTGGTAGCCACAGAGCAGAACTCAGCTGTAAGGATACTCAGGTTCTCACTATGAACTACATGTCAGGTTGTTTGTTTTCTGTTTTCCTGGAGCTGTATTTAATGATGTTTTAAATACAGCAAGTTCCCACTCAAAATGAAGCACAGCTTCTCTCACTGGAACATAAAGAAATTCTTCCTTATGTTCTTGTTTTACTACTAGGATTTCTGCAAAGTTTGTTTGAAGTTGTTTGTCCCCCAAAGCTATTACATTGATGCCTTTGCCAAAGCTAAAATCGTTGGTCAGATGAGAGGAAAAATACATATTTGTACAGTGACATATCTGCAGTGATATCATCTGCTTCCTGGAGAAATGCCGTTTAGTTCATCCTGTACATCTGTATCCTTAGCAGCAGGTGCCACTGCCAGACAATTCATCAAAGTTAATGTGATTGCTGGGAAATGCTAAAGCCTTTCCTTTTTATTGCTGTGGGAGGTGGTGTCAAGAACTGTGTTTTCTGTGGGAGGGAGAAGAGGCTATGCTGACAAACAAGCTGGAAAGGTGGACTTTTCAACTCTGCTTTGTGGGGAGGACGAAGTGTAAGAAACCAGGAGTGTCCTCTCCGTGGCTTGTGATGGGCAGCGAATGTGGGACACCTTGTCTCAGCAGGAGATGGGAGCACAAGTTCAGCGTGAAGGGGGCCATCTGGCAGGTGATACAGAATACACTTTCAGGAAGGACAAGGTTGAGAAGCGGATAGGGATTTTTTCCAGTTGAAATGCTGCCAGCTTAGTCATGCCATGAGCAGAGGCTGGACATTTGTATCCTTCCCTTGGCAGGCGGCTTGAAAAGCAGCGCACGCTGCTTCACAGATTGTGCTGGGCAGCTGTACCAGCCCACCCCACCAAGTTTTTGGCTATCCTACCTGTAGCTGTACCAGCCCACCCCGCCAAGTTTTTGGCTATCCTACCTGTAGCTGCTGGTGCCTACTAACTGGTGAGCAGCAAGATTTGCTGAGATTTGGCCTGTCTGAACTTTTGCCACACTCTGACAAACCTAGTCTGGAGACAAGTGGAAATTGTGAGTTTGTGTGTGTGTAGCTGGGTAGGAAGGAGCCAGGTTTGGGAGGAGGGAGCCTGGAGCTGTAGTAAACAAACTCCAGGAGCACATGTGCTAGTGCTAACATGACAGATGACTAAGAAAGGATGCTCTGTGACACAAGATGGAAACATTAGCAGAGAGCTAATCTACAGGAAAAGAAAATGGTACAACACAGATGATAATAGAATTAATGGCAACAAATTGCTAGGAATAGATACGATCAGCAGGCATGGAAATGAGGAATGACCAAGCATGTATGAATGGAGGCATGCACATACACAGTCAGTCCCTTTGGTCAGAAGTGTACAATGCTCAAAACCAGGAAAGGGCCTAATGCTAAGGAGGACACAAATTTAGGAGCTGGGAGGCTGTATCCTTCCCTCTCTCCATGCAGCCACACACCTAAGAAGCACCTGTGCAATGGATAGGACAGCTGAGGTGCCTTTTCCTTAGATCCACGTTTTTATACACAGAAAACAACGGCAGTGAAACATCTGAGAAGCTGAGCATGAGCTAGCACATGTGGTAGCAGAATAGCAATGCTTGGTTGCTCCGAGGACGCGAAGCAGAGAACAACTCGAACTGAATAGTAGGACAAAAGTGACCATGGAATGGTGGGATCTCAAAAGCATTTCACGGGACAAAAAGCTCAAGTGTGTTTACAGTGATACAAGACCCCAGGACTTGCAGTATGATGGTATTAGTAAACCACACGATTCATAGATTGGGCTTCACAGAAAATATGTAAGCAGTATCACCTTACAATTCTGCCACACTCTCTGTGCAAGGCCCTAGCTGAGTTAGGAAACAAATTACTCTCGGGGCATCAGGGATATTTAAATCCTATAACCCATTTTAGTTGCTGTTCATAACCAAATTTTTTCTAAATTCTATGGTAATGCCAGTGCAATGTTCTTTTCTGTGTCCTTTGTATAACCTTCCCTGGTCCTATTTGAAGTTGGGAAGTGTGTGTAATATCTATGGAAATTGTTTGGTTTATTGATTTTTCTTTTCATACCCTAAAGAGAAAGGGCTATCAACACAGTAACTTGGATTTATGAAACAAAGATTTGAATTCTGATTTGCTCAATATTTTAGAATAGTTCTGTTCTCCTTTTTGTGGCCAAGTCCTCACTGTGTTTGAAGCACAGAATCCCCTATAGAATAAACCTTGACCTCCTCAGTTCTTTGTGATTTAAAGTAGATTGAGGTGGTTAATGGTCTTTGTTGTTTTGCCAGGTGTAAGTTTGTTTTCTGAAATGGCCTATAGCTGGGATTTTGGCCCCAGGAGCCCAAAGTCAAAATTTTGCTTTACATAAAGGACATAAATGAGAGAGCACTTTTTTTTTTTCTTTTTTCTTTTTTTTTTTTTTTTTTATCATTTTCCGCATCAGNCAAGAAGTGACAAATCACCATTTGCTGAAAGTGGAGCATTATTTATGAAGGCTGCTTAAAGCTTCAAATGTTGCTCTTGTGTTGAGTAGCATTTGTTTGTGCATGTATATCCCATTTCTCCCCCAAGTTCTATTAATGACTGAATTGAACTTAAAAAGGATCAATGTCTTAATATCTTTTCACGAGTATCAAATGTTAGGGGTGTCTCATTAAGGCAAGTAACAGCATTCTTAATGGTAAATTCATCCACAAGGTAGGACAGCTTTTATCCATCCACTGGTAGAATCTGACCTTTAAAGAAGTGAATCTTTTCAAGTGTTATATATGCCACAAATTATTGATGAGATTCTCATTGAGTTTCATTTTTTTTTTCCTACATTAGATTGTATGTGAACACTGACAGAGTTTGGAGAGCTTTCTTTTCCTTCTAAATAGAATCTTATGGCCAAATAATGTAGCATAAACAATTTGGAATGCAGGAAGCAAAGTAGGGTTAGGAGATGTAAATTCAGTTCCCTGGCATGATTTAAATAAACAGCTCAACCAACAGAAGCCCCATAATCTAGTTCACATGAGCATATGTTTGGCAGGATTCAGCGTGGTGGGTTTGCAGTCTCTGCTTATCACAGAACCAGGACTGTATGCATCACTGCCACATGCTTCTCTTTTCCCTTCATCCCAGGGAAACTCATCTTGTCAAGAAAAGAAAGTGGGAGGAGGAAATGTATCATTCCAACACAAGCTGGATACAATTCCTTTGCTCCGTGTTAGCGGAGGCTGGGAGATGCCTTTTATCTTACAGACAGCCTGTTGCAGACTGGAATTTCAGTGTCTGGTCTTACTTCTGGTGTAGAATTTGTTTTTAATGTGTTTGAATTATAAAACTATTTTCTTCAACAGACTCAGAGACTAAAGAGTTTGGTACTGCAGCATCTCTCATTTGTGTGGCCTATATAAGTGGCTCATTAACTGTCCTACTGTAATTTCATTTTATCATAAGTAAAGAACAAAAGAGACATGTTGGTGCCAGAATCTTCCTATAAAATTTGTTTTAAATTTACTTTAAGATGCCTAAAAGTACCATTAGCTTTGGAAGCATTTCTCTTTCCCTGCAAGGGGAGAAAAATTTCCTTTTTATTGAAGTTCCAACTCTGGTGGGAATATGATGACTGTTAATATAAATAGGTTGTCAGTTGTCATATAATAGTCTATCCTGTTAACCTCCTTGGACTGAATGTTCGGTCCTTATTACCTGAGCTGCAGAAAACCAGGAATTCACATGAAGTGTCACAGTAGCTTTTGATGCAGAAGTTTTCCACTTAGGATAACCTACAGAGAGTCTGAGGTCTGAGGAACTCTGAGAATGGTGAGGTGCTCTAAATACAGGATGGACAAGCAGAATGACTTTTAATTTCTGAAGAAAACTTACGTGGGTTTTTCTGCTGCTGCAGTTAGGGGCTGAGTAGCACAGAAATTGTGAGTGTGGGAAATCAGCATAACAAAGTACAGGAGGAAGCCTTCTGGAAGGGGAAAGTAGTATTTATTAAAAAAAAAAATCAACTAAGTTCATTTTACCTGCTGATGCTAATTTTGTTATGGATTTCATCCATCTGCATACTTCTACAGACATATTCATGTCCACAAGCTCTAGGAGAGGGGATTTGGCAAGGATCAGTTGTATGTGATACAGAGGACAAAGGATGCCAGATGTTAAGTTTCTGGGGTTCTTCCTGATGTAACAAGCATGTTTCTGGACAGATCTTTTGTGCCCTTTGGAATTCAGCAGCGGTTGCAGAGCTGTGCTTTCCTGCAGATCCTTGCTTACTTCATTGTCCATAAATCGTAGGCCAGGTTATCACCCATTACTTGTCTTCCTCATGGGTTAAGGAAGATAGAAACAGTGGATGTGACAGCGTCACAACCTTGGTGTGGTCTTCATTAGCAATACAGGCCCTTTTTAACACTGTCATTCTGTTTCTTCTGGTGCTTGCACCTGTATATTAGACTGCATTTCTGCCAGTATTTGTATTTCTGTAACAAATCTTTCCAGGTGGAATTTTTAAGGGCACGCCCATTGTTGTTCAAACTCTTTTTGCATTAAAGTTAGCAGTAAAATTTTTGTGGATGTCAAAGAGAGACAGTAATTTGTGTCCCTGCTCAGTACTTTGGAAAGTAAAGTCCTTAGAAATGCAGTTGTGTAATACCACCTCTCCCCAAGTGGGGAATGCATCCCCAGTGTCAAGTTTGGACTAGATAGACTATTGTTATGACCCTGCTGTAGTTCTAAAAATGCATCTTGCATGAGCGCAGAGAAGCAGCTGGGCTTTTGCCCGAAACTAAAAATACGTTCTTGTGTGACAGTTCCCATGTGGGACCTGCTTTAAGGTTTTTGTCATGTGAGAACAACTTTCTTTTTTCTGTGCTTAGCAGAAAGATTTGGACCTTGAGAAAAGCAAACTTTTCTTTGTGGTTACTGTGCTGTCAGGGCTCAGCACCAAGCTGCTTATTCATCCACGTTGTTGTGCATGGTTGCTGCCTCTTGGCCACCTGTAGGTTTTGTACCCCTTGGCTAACCCCAGGAGGTGACCTCACTTATCTGAGGATCCAGAGAATAGCTGGAAGAGAGACTACTTCTCGGGACAGCTATGCCAAGAAGAGCTACTCCCATAACTCAAGGGGAAGTCTGTTTTTCCAAGAAACAATCCAGTGATTCTCTGATGCGTACGGCAAAGAGGCACCGACCTTGGGCTTCTGGGAGATTTTCTGTACCACCCCTCTCTTCCTCCCCAATTTAGTGTCTCTTGTGACGAATTAGTGTTATGAATGCTAAGTTTCTCTGCACAGTATAGTTAGCAGTTTTCTGGGGAGAGTCCCTGGTGGTTGTACTCCGGCTTTGGCACAGCATATGTGAGTTTCATGCGCCGGTGGATTTTGTCACAAGAGTGCCTGGTTGTGGAAGCTGTCAAATGGATCTACCTGAAGTGATTTGAATGTTTGATTAAAACTTGATATGATTCCCACATCTGAACTATCAGCAAAGAGTCCAAAACACTCCAGTGGACTGAGACAAGTGGAAATGGTAAGGGAGAAGTGGGGAGTGAGGGTGGGGCCAGAAAGCAGCTGCTAAAATGTTCTGCAACCACTTAGAAGTACAGTTTAAACTTTAGTATAATTTCCAAGCTAAAAACTCTCAACTTAAGCTACGTGCTGTGGGTGGGTATAAAGAATACTGCCTTTTAAAAGTTGGCAGTGGGGTTTGCCAAAGAGGATATAGAAAGCAAGTTGGTTTTGCATGCAAACCCAGTGTTGATGAGGTCTCTGTAGCACAATTACCATGGACAGGATTAAAGGAATATTAAGTGATATATCAACTTTGAGCTGGGTGCTGCGCTAGACTACCTGATTTGGGGGAACATGTATATGATTCCCTTTTCCCCACAAGCTGAAGAAGATGCCAAAGGCTGTGGGAAAATGAGTGGGAAAGAAGCCAAAAATGTTACAAGTGTTGGAGGAAAACTTTCTGCTCTTTAGCACAATATCCTTGAATATATAACCCAATCTGGAAGGAAGTTTATTTGGTACTCAAATGTCGACTGTCTGGGAAGCAACAAGTTTCCTAAGTAGTGCAGAACAGTTTGGACCTTAGCCTGTGGAAGTGTGGGTGCGAGGACTCTGACAAGTTGTAGTGTGTCATTCCACCACCAGAGCCCACAGAGCAGGTATCAACGAGCTCTTGTGTGAAATTTCATGCTCAGTTCGTTATGTACTTGCAACTGTCTGGCTTTTTCACCCCCTGGCACTCTCTCCAGATGCTTTCCTCAGTGCAGCACCAAAGGAAAACACCATTAGAACACCATATCACCATATCACCCAGCACTATTTGAATAAACCACTTTGGGGTGGTGAACAGCAATGAAATCTTATGACATGGCTAGTAGTGAGCTTGGAGCATAATGGCCAAGCCATTGTGCTGTCAGCTCTTTGGGGAGAAATCCTGGTAATTGTTCTTCATCAGGTCTCCTACGGAATCTGACCCAGCTTGGTCTGCCCTCTTTGCATGAACTGGAAAATCACAGTCAGCAGTACCAAGGAGCTCTGGTTTCCTTGGGAACTCAGTGCTGCCTTATTTACAGCACGGGATGGCTGCTTGGAGCAGCAGGGGAGGGAGAGCATGTTATCAGGCCAACCAGTGCCTTGTATCTCGAAGTTGCCAGCACTTGGGAGTGCATCGCTGAGAGCTGATGGCAGAGAGAAGCCAAAATGCTATTTTCTTAACTCCTGCTGGGCCCCTCCTGCATCCTGCTCCTTGTCCATCAAGTGGTGAAGGTAGCAGATGGGCTGCCCCAAGGTGACACATGCTTACCTGCCGGGAAGAGAGAGCAGCTCCTGTAGCATGTCCCCAGTGTAAGTGCTGCTGCTGGCAGGCAGGCAGCTCTGTTGCTTGGCAGCAGGCCTCAGAGAGAAGATTACTTTGTCCTTGTTCTTAGTCAAGTTTGCCAGGTTCCCTTCTGATAGCCAGGCTGGTAATGCATGGGAGAGATAACCCTGGTTCAGTGAGCAGCAATTCAGTCTGTCATCAAACAGAAAATACTTGGGCAGAATCAACAGAGCCATGTGCTGAGCTAATTTGGTATCAGCCTTGTGGGTGTGGTTCTTTGGTGCAAGTATTTTTGTGTTTGTCTTTCTGCAGAGAGGACTGAAATCTTCCATCAGAATCTCCCTCTGTCCCTCACAGGCCTGTTCACAACTTGCACAGTCCCTCTTCATTCTCTTTACCTGCAAACTGAGCTGCTGGCTCTCGTCTCTCTCCAACAGCAGCGTGTTTGTTCCCTTTTCCCCAGCACTTCCATCACTAGTTCTGCAGACTGGGAGAACTTGTCTGTGCTCTCACTCTCTGTGGCTTACTGAATTTCCTGGACACTTTGGGTCGTCCTGCCGGTCTGGTCCTGTCCCTCCCAACCCCTGACCTCCCCCAGCAGAAGAAAACACATCTTTTTGTTTATTTGCCATCTTAAGAGAGCTTCCAAAGTTTTCTCCGGAGTTTCAGTTTAATAAACGAGTTAGCTGGTTTGATGTTATGAAGAACTCACTCTGCCCTGGCCGTCTGCTGTAGGTATAAAGCAGCAGATGAAGGGATAAAACTGGATGTGGAGGAATGTGGAGAGGTTCTGATGGCTGCATGGGGCGTGATGGACAGCAGCAGGGTTCAACAAGGAGAGGGGTTTATAGCACCACAGCTGCTGCTGCATCTTCCTGACGCTCAGACCTGGGTGAAAATCTCTCTGTGCACTCTAAAGTCTGGCTGTTGCTGAACTTTGGGAAGGCATCATGTTCACGAACACTTCATTTATGTGCACGTACCAGGCATATAGAGGGCATGAAATTGCTAATTGATCTGTGTCAAGACAGATCTTGCTTCTGTACTTCTTCGTGCTTTGGCAGCCTAATAGTTGGGGGGTTTTTTGTTGCTGTTGTGTTTTTCTGTACCAGTTTGTGGCTGAACTGTGATTTCCTTGCCTCTGTGGGAGAAGAATCCTCAGATGCACACAGGCTGGGATTTTCACTCAAAAATGTCACGTAGGAGACACTAGCCCAAGCAGAGAGCAATTCTCCTTGTTAAAATCTGCTCTGGCAAATAATTTTCTAATTTGGCACAAAACCAAATGTGTAAAACCAGCCGGATTTTTTTATAAGGTGCTGGGTCCATTTGGCATGTTTTAATAGGCAACAATAATGGTGACCGCTCAGAGCTGTGTTGGCTGGCCCATGCAATGTGCTGTTCTGTTTCACTGCAGCAGGCACTGAGGTAGTTTTAATGCTGTCCATTGGTCAGTGTCTGCCTAAAATATACCACACCATTGAGGTTCTTAGCATTGAAAAATCAGGCATTTTCACCTTTGTGAAAGAGAGTTTGCTTTCTCCTTTATTAAGTTGCTGTTGTCTGCTCTCCCATACACCCACTGCTTACTTGCTGTCTCTGTTCAGCTCATCCAGGGTGACATTGTCCAATTGTTTTGACAATGACCTTAATCTATTTGTGCAGTTCAAAGTAAAGGCTGTGTGGCCAGAGATGGAAATGCATGGGCTTAGGCAGCTTGTAATGAAATACAGAGTCTTTTACTTCAGCTGCTTTGAAGCCACTGCAAATCACTTGTTGGATTTGATGTGTCTTCAAGGATGTGAAATGAATTTAGTGGCTTCTAGCTGGTTGTAGTGAATCAGGTGTTCACCTCATGAAATGCTCCAATGTAATCAGGCTTTGTGTGTGGCAGCTTTAGCAGGTATGCCAGTGGCTCTATCAAACTGGATGTAGCTTACTCCACCGACAGGGATTTTTATAAAGCAAGTTGTAGGCAATTTAACAGAGAGATCATTGAGTGGGAGCTTCCTTCTGTGGTTGCCTGTACCTGTACATGTTGTAGACACAGAGGATTGCAGGATTAGAGTAAAGGGCACTGAGTGCCGAGTGAGGTGGCAGGATCAATATTTTCCTGTTAACTGCTATCTCTTGGCACTGCTGGGGTGGGGGAGCTGCCTCAGTACGTTGTTAAATCAAAGTCAGGGCTATCAATATAGTGCCTTTCAAGAGCAATAGGTTCAAAGCAGCTGCACAGAGGAGCAAGGTAGCAAGTTGCATAAGAGAAACCAAACTGTTTCTGATGAACTTGAAAACACTTGATGTGTCCTTGCCAAGGAATGGGAGCATGTTGTCTGGCTGCAGCACCTTCCCAGTAAAATTTGTTCCCCCTGGGAGCAGTGGTCTGGGGGAAATGGCTGCAAACCCTCTCGAGGCCACGCACAGAAATGTCTGCTGTGAGCGAAACGCTGGAGCAAAGCACTCTGCCTATGTTATATGGGTTTTTATATCAATAGTGGCTCTAGCATGTAGCCAGATGCATTATACTTTGGAACATGCTTCTGTGCAGATCCTAGGACTCTGTTTGGCGTTTCAAATGGAAGTAGCTGTGCACCAAGTATGAACACCAGAAAGCTCTTGTCATAGGCAGCACATGCACAGTATTTCATCCTTGCCTGGCAAATCTGCTTCTTTACTTAGTGGCAGAAGTCAGAAATAGCACCATACTAATTTCCTTTTGTCTTTTTGGGCATGAATTCTGTGCAGCTCTATAAACTAATATGTAGCTCAGCATCTATTTCCAGAAGTCATACATTTCCCTTGATTTACATTCTTTAATCAGTGAGGATGCAGTGGATGTATAGACTGTGAACAAGAAGATCTTTATTGCCATCACTGCAAGTTCAGCTTTCAGTGCAATTATAAGTTTACAGGTATGTTAAAATGCCTCCTGCTTGTTACAGTGATAGTCTTCGCTTCAGCTGTTTTCTGTTATTTCCTGCTCAGGAAAGCATTTCCTGCTACTAATTCCTGCTAGTCACAAGAAACATAGCTATATAAATTCCCCTCCTTCTCCTTCCATTGCTGGGAGTCTAAGCCAAATGAAGAGGGATATTCAAGTTCTGTCTACAGATTAATGTGAATTGAGCATCCTGTGGTGGAAGCGTTACACAAACCCCACTAAAAATAAGCTTTTCAGTATCACTGGAGAGGACTGAGCCCACTCATATGGGAGATATCAGTATGCATTGGATGAAATAAAATGCAACTTTAGCAAGCTGAAAAGGTAAGCTGGGGCTGAACTGTCTTCAGTCTGGGTCCTTTGTGGATCGAGACTAATAACAAAAATATGAACAATAAAATGTGTGTTGACCTAATGAATAAGAAATGCTGCTGGGATACAGGGAATCATTCCATTCAAATCTTTCTCACTGTGCTGCTGAGTAATCTTTCCTTATTTGTGCTTCAGTGCCTTTATCTGTCAGATGGCAATAACAATAATAAACTCTGTTTTAAAGCTTTTTGGGCTATACCAGTGAAGGGCATACAGAGGATCTGGACACAGATTTTTTTCTTTTTTTTTTTTACTTCACCACAGGCCAGGAGTGAGGGAAGGCATAGTTTCTACCTGAAAGATGGGCATCAAGGACTTTAAATGCCTTCTAAAGTATTTTAGAACTGCCCTGTCCACGACACTTTCTCGAGGACTTGAGGTCAAAAAGTATGCTACTTGTATTGTGCTACTGTGATGTTTCTCCAGAAGATTTCAGTGCTTTGTAAGCATCTGTCATTGTGATTTTGGGAACCTGGGCGGTCACATTGGATGGCCATTCCTTGTGTTTTGAATCACTTTATTCTCATCAGGTGGAAGAGGCGAATATGTGATGAAATGTTCTCTTTCTTCCATTTCTTATGGTTGTGTCTTGCCTTTTACAGATGCTTTGGGAGTGAAAATGACTGAAAAATCCTGTGATATTTGTATGTTCTTCTCCTCTATGCCTCACTGATCTATGGTAGTATTACTTCTCTGCTGTTTTTAAGTTATACTTTTGCAGAGCTATCAGTGCACAATACTTCTTACTTTGTCAGTTTTGTACTTTATATACATGCCAGGTCAACTAAAGTACATCCATCTGTAATCTGATCAATGTCCTTTGGGCCTGGCCCCTCATCCTGCATTCTGTGTGTTTGGCTTTTCTACCATATATCTAACTTTTTAACATAACCGTGTAAATACCCTGTGCCTGTGTGGCCATACTTAAACCCTCTATGTCCCTTCTGTGACAAGCCGTTTATAATTTGTAACCACACTTCCAAGCATTTTTGTAAAAAGTCTCCATATGCCTTTTCCTTACTGCTTAGGTCTGCCAAAGTATCCCTTGATCTCTGTCAGGTGACTTAACTCTCAGTAAAAATATATTCCTCATTTAGTGTTTGGAATGCAATCTGGGACACAGTAGGCCCATCTTCCATCTCTCAGGCAGCCTGTTGTCTTTTCACACTCTTCTTCCAAAGCGCTGTGATTCTTGTGGTGCTTTAACTCCCATTTTGCTCTCAGCGTGCAGCTTGTCTGAGTTCTGTCACTGTGCTATACAGTCCTAACTTTCCTGTAGATCATGGAATTGAAGGAAAATTCATGTTGGAAAAGACATGTAGAGGTTATCTGGTCTCATCCCTTGTGCCAAGCAGGGCCAGCTTTGAGGTTATATTGGGCTGGTCACTCAGAGTCTTTCTAATCTTAAATTTTGTTTTCATCTGGAAAGATGGAGATTCCCCATATGTCAGAGACCCCATTCCAAGGGAGGCCATCGCCTCCCCATTACTGTGCAGCTCTGGAGAGACTCTTTATGTAGTTGAAGCCAGAAATACCATCCCTTACCCTCTGCTAAGACTGCTCAAGCCCAATTCTCAGCCTTTCATTTATCACATGCTTCATTTTCTTAATCATCCTGCTGCCCCTCTGTTAGTCTCACTCCAGGAGCCCTGAACTGATCCCACAAACCGCAGGCACAGTCTTGTAAGTGCTGAGTGGAGCATGTTAATCTCTTTCATTGATCTTCCGGCTTCCTTTCTTTTATTACAGCCCAGTACACAGCTGATCTGCACTCTTGAAGGCAACTGCTGAGTTATTTTTAATGTGGTAGCCACCAGAACCCCAGGTCCTTCTCCACAAAGCTGTGGAAAATAATTTACTGTGGTAAATGATACAGAATTAAATAAGATGGTATTATATGTTCATTGTCTTAACCGTATTTTGGGGTTTTGAACTTTGTTTCCAAGGGATTAGTGTTAATCTTCCGTGTAATTTTTTTTCAGTATTTTTTTACACCTTCTTTTTTAACCCAAGGCTTAGTAAATACTTTTAATATCTGGAACAGTTCTTATTCTCTTATTAATTATTTTAGAGCCATTATTTTCCAGGCACTAGTAATCGTTCTACAAAGCACAGTATCAGGACATACCTAACAAATGCTTCTCAATATTTGGAGTCCAATATGAGACAACTTACCAGGGCCTGTTCAGAATATGTAAAAACGTCCTAAAGACACAGCATTGAGTTTTAGTGTCAGATTTTATTGGAGTGTTTTTCCCCCATTTTGTTATCACTACAGAAAAAAATGGAACTAAACGAGTCAGCTGCATTTTGATATAACTTGTGCTTCATTTCTGTGTTTATTTCCTAAATTCTAATGTGCTATTTCTGTGCAAGTCCCTTGAAATCTGTTAGCGAGAAGGAAAGAACACAGCTGGAGTTTTGGGGCTCCCACAGTAAATTTACAGGCTTTGGGGAGTAAGATATTCTTTCTAGCAAATTGAGTCTGTTTGATTTGAAATTCCACGAAGAGCATCAGCAAGAGAATACCATGGAGCTGCTTTAGAAGTCTCTGCCTGTGTTGCTTGTAGAGATGTAAAGCTTGGAAAGCTCCAGGTATCACCATGCTGGGAGGAAGGCGGCAATGCAGCATCTTTGAGTAGAAAAGCTGTTTTCCAGGCTTTCTTAGAGGATGTTGTTATTCTGCTTTACCACTGGTGTATTTCCTGGAGTGTATTTTGTAAGTGTCAAAATGAAGGTAAGCTGCTGTTTATATTTGAAGTGACAGCCCTTCCTCTCCTACCACCCCTTGCATCCTGGCATTTCTCGTGTCAAAAACCAAATGTCTTTCTGGTGTTGTGCTAATGATCATGGGTTCCACTTGACCAGAATGTGAAGATCAAGTTCATTTCCCCTCTGGAAGCAAGGCACCCTGCCAGTTTCTAGATCAAACAGGATTATTTCCCTACCCCATCCAAAAAGCAATTAAGTGTAAATATAGCAAAGGATGACAGAATTAAAATCTGTCATGCATACAGGTGCTAAACTAGTGCAAAATCGAAAAGGCAACCCTGTTGCTGTCTCTATTGCCAGGCCCATGTCGTCAACAGCTATTTCTGTGAGTTCCACCATGGAGACACAGAATCATCTCCTTCAGGAAGTCAGTGATTCCTGCAGGATATGCATTCCCAATCTGTATTGTTAATTGTTGGTGTGTTCTGATATGATGGCTTAGTTGTTAACATGGAAGTGAAACATAACTTTGAAACATCATCAGACACAATCTGTATGACAATCTGTCACAACTAAACATAATAGTAAAGGAATAGTAATTCACAGCCAGAATATCAAGGAACTGTAACCTGACTTTTGTCTCTACCAGTTCCTAATAACTTTTTCAAATTCCTAGTGGATGGCTAAGGGGGATATTGGAAATAAGGTGGTCATTCCATTGTGCTTAGAAATCCACCGATTTGGGGGAAAATGGGTAAACTGACTCAAAACCCACCTGTCACTTTGCTCATGCTGTTACAGCTGTAGCCCTGTGCCGTGCCCAGTGCTGGGGTGGATGTGGGAAGGAGCTGGGTGATGCCTGTGGTGCTCCCTGTGACAGCGGGGCTGGGTTTTGTGAGCCAGCACATCCAGGGGTGAGCACTTGGCTGCTGGATCCCGTGGCAGGAGCGTGGCTGGGTTCTGCAGCCTGTTAATGATACTTTCAAATGATAACCCTTCAGAATTAGCTTCGGAGTTTAGGAACGGGGTGGAATTGTTAGTAATACTGACAGGTGCCAGCAGAGGGCATTTGGAAACTTGGCTTTTCTGCTCATTTATCTTCCGACAGATTTGGGCCCCCGTGCAATTTCTGTGGGAGGCTGGTGGTATTGGTACAGACCTATGGTGAAGGCAAAACTTCGGGGTTTGCTGTTTGTTTTGGTTTGGATTTAGTTAACATACAGAATATCAGCAATAAAATACGTATTTCAGAATAATTTCCAAGTTAGAAGTAAGTATTGAACCAGAAAGCCAGGAAGCTCCCACTTTTATCAGAAGGGAGTATTTGGGTGTGAGGTAGATAAAAGGCCAAGAGAAAGGAAGTGAAGAAACAGCATAGTTTCTATTTTTCCCCCCAGTGTTTGTTATTTGTAAATTAGCAATCTAAACTGGAGCCTCATTGCTTGATATGAATTATCACATTTAGATGGTAATTACAGCTCCTCTACCCTAATATTGCAGGCATAAGGCTCTCAGCAGCCACTCTTTTTAGACCAATACTGTGTCTTGAGTACCAAGAAAATTGCATGTGCAGGCATGATAAAAAAACACCAAATAGTGACTCTTTGTGTTCATGACCAAAAATCCAGTTGCATTTGTATTGATTAGGGCTTTTGTTACTTGCAGTGGGGTATGTGACATGGTGCAGTACACAAAAGGTCTCTCACCAGCAATAGATTTGGAGAGAGCTGTTGTTAAAGCCCAGATCAATGAGTAAATGTACAAAGGCATTAAAGCATAAGGCCATTTAATAAAAATGCTTTTCTGTTCTCATGCTTTGATCAAGTAATTCCTATCCATCAGCTTTGATTCAGGCTCTGGCAGCATCTTTCTTGAAGAGACTTTTACTGGACTTTTTAAAAAGGCAGTCTTATGTGGGGGGTGCTGGTGAAACCAACTGAAGTGCATTTCTCACCTTTGCAATATGATAAAAGGGTTTAGGACTGTGAGGCAATGAAGGCTTTTAGCTTTTTTATCTCTTTGGAAAAAAAATAATAAAAATTGGGGAAAAGTATTTTTTAAGCTGTGTAAAGATATATTAAGTGAACTTGTTTGTGGTTCCTTTGTTTGCTGTTGTGCATGCTAAAATATTACAGGTGTGATTGTTATTATAAGGGATGACTTTATTCCATATACTAAGCAACTACCTTTGGAGATTATTTCCTCTAAATATAATTTGTTGTAAGGTATGATTTATGCTGCAAATAGGATTTATGAAGCATGCCTTGAAAAAGTGGATGGAACACTTTGGATCACAGAAGATCTTTCTATGAGCCAAAAAGATACTGTTTTATAATGTAGGTGTCAGTAGCAAAGAGTAAAAACAAGGAGCAGCTGGAGGGTGCATTTATTGATATATATTTCATATATACTTTACTTTCTATAACATCTACTGGCAAAATCCACCTGACATGTCTTTGTATTTTGTTGTATCCCTGTGGCAGAGCTGTCCTTTGGCCTTTGGAAAAGGCTAGCTTGTTAGTGAATGTTAGTTTGTACTGCAGTACCTACCTACATTGCATTGTGCTTCCGTGTGCACGCATTATAAAAGAGTTGTTTAACTTCATCTGAAATAACATGCCGAGCCCCTAAACTTGATAATTAATATTTGGGTGGCTGGTTTCAAAGGGGTTTTTTTGCACCTTTTCAACATACATATCTATCAGCTGTAAAAAGTGAACTTTTCCTTTGTGGAGACTTGTTATTGTGGCTGAACAACTTGTTCCCTTCTTGCAAACGTGCTTGAATATCTTCAGAGAGGGGCTGTTGAGAGAGGAAAGGCAGAGCAGGGCTTGGGGTAGACTCTCTGGAATTGACTGAGGCCTTGGACAAGTGGGTCCAGTGCTGTGGATTTTCATCAGCATGGTGGGAGTGCAGTAGCTGCCACTCTGGAAAAGCTGTATGTTTTGGAAATATGAAGCTGTTCTGTATTTTTTGCCCAGATCCAATGAAATTCTTGGCTTTGACTGTGTGGCTAGCAGCTCCTTTTGGTATGTGGGTTTTTTTTAAGCAAAGTTAAAATACTCCCTATGTGATGACAGCATGTCTCACTCCTTTTCACTATCACCACCTGTCCATACTGTGTTTCCCCATTTCTGTGGTGTTTTCTCTCACTTCTACTGAGTGCTATCTGTTAGTGAACTACTTCAGGACAATGCCAAGATAATAGAAATGTGGGAGACCTCCATTTCCATTTTCAGACCTGTCTCAGAGGAATCAAATCAACACATGGCTTATAATACTTGTTCTGGTTAAAGTGAGTTTTCATCCAGACAGTGTAATGATTGAGCACGGAGTAAGTAACACTGGAATGACTAACTGTATGTAATTGCTTTTCTAGTAAAAGCAGAAGACACCTTAGTGAAGACTAGTAGTTGTTATAATGGTAATTAACAGTGAAGTTAGGAAAGCTCTTTCTTGGTACCTGCTAACACCATGAAAAAGCATTTTAGCATGCATTATGTGTTAACAAGTTTGTGTTTGTGTCCCTGTGCTCATAACCATATGTCAGGTATGTGCTGGGTACCTCCCCCTTTCATTATCATAATGCTGTTCTTGCTGTGTCATAGAGCACGTCCATCTCTAGTAGTGTTGCACTGCTACCTAGAAACCTCAGGAAGCTGATGGGAGATAGTATTAAAAAAACAGGGCTGGAGAGCAGAACTGAAGCACAGGGATTGAATGCTGTATCCTGCAGTGGAGGATTGTGTAAAAGTGGAATGGCTGAAATGGCTTCAGTCTGAAAGCCTATGTCATTTTTAGGGACAAAGTCTTAGTCTGTTTTGTTGTTTCATGTTCAAAGTAGACTGACACCCATCTTTCCCGTGCTTCTTTTCTCTAAAGGTCAGATCTAATCCTCTCCTTCAGCACATCGGGAGGCACATCAAGCATTTTGAACACTAGAGGCTCAGTATAGAAGGGCTGCTGTCAGTAAAGTAGCTGCAGATGTCTGATATTTAGCTCTTCCACATCTACAGGGAGATGACTTTGTTATTCTCTAAATGAAAAAGTTTCTCTGAAGTTTGCCTATGTGCTCTTCAGTCTCATAGGTGGACCTCCCACTGACTGCAATGTGTGCTAGATTGGCCCACACAGGGAGAAGGAAAAGAACATTTGAATTTTGGAGCTGATAAATCCCAATAGCTTTCTCACTGCCATGGCTGTGTTGGTCCTTACCCCAGGGAGCCATTCTTCCTCCTCTTCTTCTTTTACCTGCTTTAGGGAAATTTCCATGCAGTATTGCACTGCCCAGTGTCCTGGGCAGTCTTCATTCAGACAGTGTGTCTTCCAAAAACACGTTGAAGAGCTTAAAGCAGCGCTGTGATGAACAGGCTGATACAGAATAAACTATGGCATTCAGCAGCAATGAGAGGCTGTAACAAAACATATACTTGGCAGCAGTGTTGTGCTACCCCTTTGCCTGGAAGGAAAATTCAATGTAGAAGACAGATTCTCAGATGAAGCTGGCTCTGGTACGTGGATTGGCAGGTAGCAAATAACAGTGTGAAGTGACTTCTGGTCTTTCCTGGCTGCTCGCCTTGAGAGGGAAGGGGGACGGCTGTGCTCCCAGATGGAGGAGCAAGAGGGAGTCCAGCACTGTGGCACGTGAGGGTCCCCCATGGATGCTGACGCCGGGCTGGCAGCTGATTCTCCAGCGAGGGGGGTGACAGCTTGGGGGAAGGGCATCTCACCTGTGCCCCAGCAGTATCAGCTGTGTGAGTCGAACCTTGGCACGCAGAGATCAACTGGAATGGGTAAACAGAGCCCCTTCTCAAAGAAGGGGAGAACTCTAAGCAAATCCCAGGGCACAGTTCAGAAATGCTGCTGCAGATATTTCTTACTGCATCAACAGGAATGAAAAAGGCAGCATGTCCATGGGGGAGAAATACTTCAGTGCTGGTGCTTACCTGAGTGGAAGCCTCTGCAATTTTAAGACGGTTGGCTGGGCTCTCAATTGGTGTAAACACGCAGTGCTTTTGATTTACTTGTAGTTAAGTTGTTTTGCAGTGTCTGAGAATCTTGCTTACACATCTGAATCATGACTGAGGAGCTTGAGCCGCTGAGAGATTCGTATCGAAACTCAAAGGTTAATTAGCATATGGTGTTAAAAGCAGATGTAGTTGAAGTGAACAGTGCTTCAATGCTCTTATCTAGAGAGACGTTTGATCCTTGATTCTAAAGAAGAAAAATAAGCTGGCAAGTTGCCACTCAACTCTGACAAAGTCCAGCCCCAAAATAAGAAGTTCTAAAATAAATATAAAAATCATTAAATTATCCATTTCTCAGGGGCATCAGTGAAGTTCTTAAGAATCTAGCTTTTTGTGAAAGTGTACACACTGACACGTGCTTATTTAATATATATTCATTATAAGTGTACATCCAGAACCAACCTGAAACCTGGAGTAATCCAGTCAAGGAAAAGGAACTGCCAACCAATGTATCATAGAAGAACAGCAAGTTGTGAAGCAAATATTTGAACCAATGTTTTCTGTGACTAAAATATGTTTCTACTAGGCTTGTGAGAGACAGATTTTCAGATGTATACAAGGAAAACAGGCACCCAGCTTCCACTGAAACCCATCTTCCCTATTTATTTAATACATTACCTGATTATTTTTTTCATAAAAATGATAAACTGATGAAACCGAGCCATCTCATAGATAATCTGTAAATGGTAGCATAAGACTTTTAGTCACCACAGCATGTACAGTAATTGGCTGCACTGAAAGTCTGCCTCATAAATACAAGATTGTAGTTTATTTGTTGTGTAATGAATTGTTTCTTCGCCTGCAATGCCAAAAGCTGTTGCCATGAACACTACAAAGTGATGATTTGCTTGTTGTCAAATCACTTTGGGTATATACTATCCTGAAATCCTTGCCTCTCTGTTGCTCTCCTTTGCACACAAAGTGAGAAATCTGAGAAGTGGGAGCGTTGTTTTCTTACCCCAAGGAGGTGAGAGCTGTGTGAGTGAACACTGATTCCCTTGAGCAGCCATAGACGAATCTGCACAAATGGGGTGTGGTGGCAAAAGCCCTTTCCCAAAACTCTTCAGTGAGGAGGTGGAGGAGCAGCAGCCTTCAGGGTTGTTTGGAGTGCAAACATGGGGGATTTTGGAGGCAGTACACTTTTGGATCTAGCTGGTGTCAAAAGGGCTGGGTCTGCTGACCCCTGTACGGAGACTGACCTGCCTGTGACCTCTGATGTAGTTTGACAGAGAATGCCTCTTCCAGCTCCAGTGAGAGCAGGTGGTGGTCCTGGTCTCTTGCTGCTTCATGGGGGCCACCTGGAGTCCAGAGCAGACCCAAATCTTCCTGTATTCCTGCCCTCTTGGAAGGGGACAATGTCCTGATGATGGACATGAGGTACAGGTGCAGTTAAATAGGTCCTTTTCCCCCAGGGTCTTTGCTTTCCTTTGCAGTCACAGTTGTGAAGCCTGTAGGTTGTCTTGTTGGTCCTGTGGTTTCACGACAGCTCAGAATGTTATGACAGTAGCAGTGCCTGTTCCAGAGTTTCCCCCTTGAAAGATCCTTATTTAAAATCCTAGCCATCAAGCCGTCTACTTAGCTAATTGTCAGAGCTTGTCACGCCACGTAATTAAGTTTTGGACAGCATTCAGATGCCTCTTCAGGAGTGTGTAAGGGTATGTGTGGAACTGCATCTCTTACCACAAAAATGAGTCACACTTCTGGCTGGCTCCGACAGAGCTGCAGACATCATCGCAGTAGGTTGGGTGGAGGATTTAAGATTAGGAGCTTCGGTAACCTGATCCCACAGAAAAACCCTAGCCAGTCTTGCTGCCAGTGCAGGGATTTGTTCCCAACTGGCTGGGGATGACCAAGGGGATTCTTTTAATCTCATCAGAGCTTGCTTATTATAGGCTAATAACTCTGTGCTGGAAGCACAGGCAGCCCCCTCAAATTAAGATTTCTGTGTTGGGTAGGGAGGATAAGGCTTCAGCATCATGGATTTGAGAGAACCTTGCTGTTCACTACTTCTGATGCACGCACACACACACAGAGTTCAGGTAATCAAACTCCTTCTCAAGTGTTCATGCACTGCACAGACCAGCCTATCTCTGCCTCTGGCTGACTGAGATGAGAATAAACCCCAGAGCTCCATTGATCTTGCAAAAAAAATAAAAAGTGTGTGTATACACAGGTATATATTTTTTTTCCTGGGAAAAATGCCAACATGCTGCTTCGAATTTTGAGGCATTGCCATCCTGGGTACACTCTATTGAATTTTGGGGTTGTTTTGTTTTTAAAGCCATGTTATAGAAATTAATGTCAACATGAAAAGTGTTTCTGTTTTTTGTTTAGACTGTAATAACAAAAAATAATCTTTGAGGTCCCCTGAATGCTCAAACATTATTGCAGCATCTGTGCTGTCCTGATTCATCCTAAGATTTTCAATAGCGTCCTAGTGGAAGTAGAATAAAGCATGGCCCTCACTAGAACCTCTCTTCTGTCAGAACTCAGCATGGTCAAAAAAATAAACTTAAATTGTGGAAAGCTGTTGAAGCTAATTCCTTTGTGCTACTGTCAGACTGGGAGGAAACAGTCCTATAACATGCACAAAAGATCTTCATCTGCTTTTATGGTACTTCAAGAAGTGTAGACAAGCAGGCATCCAGGATTGAAATGTTCCTGTTAGTGGGATACAGGCTTCATCAACAGAGTCCTTGTGTGGATGATTAAAACGAGATTAAAGCATGCCAGGAGTGGGTTCCCAACTCAGCCATTTCTGTTTGTTGTGCACATCTCTTACTTACTAAATAGTGGCTCTGCTCCCATAACTGCAGCCCTGTTCCCTTTCTCTGCAGCCCGTTTCAGGACTGGGGAGGCCCAGGTGAGATGACTGCTGGGTTACATGCTCTGCTCATCATTCTGGGAACAAGAGCTGCTTGTCTTGGAATTTCATCGTCTTTGTAGGAAGCGACCTCCTTTCTCTTGATTGCTCTCCAGCAACCTCTGATTGACCACGTTTCAGATATACCCAGGGACTCTTGGAGTTGCCTCTTGTGCTCTTGATTTAAGAGAGCACCTGTAAGTGCAGTTCATCTTTCTAGGTGATAAGTAAAAAGGGGAGATGGAAGCAGACTGTGCCCTGCAAAGTGCAAAATCTGGATAGGAAAGGCAGAGGAAAAAAATGCTCTTCTTGTTGCTAAAAGCTGGGGCCACAGAGAGATTGGCAGCTATGCTCTGTAGTTACATGTGGAGTCTGGCAGAGGGCTGGCTGAATTTCTGCAGCAGCTCCCACTGATATGAGGCTCCAGGTCTGTCTACCAGCAACACCCTGTTCTTGTTCCCAACAGGCAATGCTCTACCCCTTCCTCACTGCTTAGTGGCTTTCAGTGGCTCCAGCCCCATGTAGATCAGTTTCCAGCCAGATTTCCCTGCCATTTGTGCTTCTCTGGTATTTCCTAGGAGCTTGGGACATCATGGCTTCACATGGTATTTTAGCTGTCAGTTGATAAGAACTGAAACACGTTGTAAGGTTTGATGCAAAATAGCACGTGGGCTCTGTGCATTGATAGGTGGGGCCTGATCATCTTGACATAATCCCTTTGACAGGGTGGGTAAATCCCACCTGGTGTTTGGCAGGAGCAGAGGAAAGCCTGCAGCTTGGTATTTCCTTGCTGGGGAAAGCAGCCATGAGGGAACATTGCCAGGCTGCACTCAAAGCAGTTATCTTATTATTGAGAACCACTGGGAGTCCAGGAAGAAAAGTGGATGCTTTTGAAGTCAAGTCTGTCTGTTTATGAGCCTCAGTAAGCAGCAGAGACCAGACTGTCCCAAGGGCCAGGGAAAGGGGAACCTCTTGTGTAATTCCTCTGATCTCTACGTTTTGTTATGTGGATTTTGTGATCTGTAGTTTAGGATTAAAAAGACCAAAGACCTTTTAAGTATGGATTTCATTCTCCTGTTTATGTCATCGTCCACAGATGTGGAGCCAGTCAGAGTGTATCAGACCCTTCATCAGCTAATTAACTTGAGTTGTCAAGCTGCAATCAGTGAGCTGCTCTCATACTAAAATAATAATGATGAATTCCTCTCATCTGAAGCTGTCAGCTTCCAGCTGCAAGAGGCACGAGTTTACAGGATCTGTAACTTACTCCATGAAGGAAAATCAGATTTGCACCTCTGTCTTCCCAAAGCCAGCTTTGGCTTGGTTCCCTTTCTAGCAGAGTTTGCTGTTGGAGCAGCTAAGGCCAGGCCAGGATTATGCTGGGCTCATAGCAGGACCAAAGCTGCCATCAGAGTGCCCCATGCAGCACTGTGAGTCCTACTCATTTCAAAGGGACATTTTTCTGGTTTCAATTGCTTATTGAGGAGCTGATTTGGTTTCTTTTTGGGTTGCATTTTTAAAAATTTGTCTGTAAGGGGTGTGTTTCTGTTGAAATTCTTCCTGTGGTTGTTTTGTTGGGCAAGAAAGGTGCTACACATTTCACTGTAGGACAGGGTCTCAGACCTGTCTGAAGGAAAAGGTGTCCAGAATGCCTTTGGGACTGCTTGTCTGCCCCACTGAGCTGGCATGCCAGCAGGGAGCCCTCGCAGGCTCTGGTGGGGATGTCAGCCTTTCTTTCCTCCCAGTTTTTGGAGTTTTAATGCCCTGTCACATCTGTCCTGTCACACTTGTCACACCTATCCTGTCTTAAACAGATGAATAAAGAAATCCCTTTCCACAGTGGTAAAGGGAGTCCTGGACTCAGTTCTCCTGCCTCTATCTTGCATAAAAAATTGCATGCCACCTCCTCTGAGTATGGCCACTCATAGCAGTCCTGCTCACCACAATATCCAGGCATCAGTGGGGCAGGACCTTCCTCCAAGATTTGTCTGGGCTAAAGCAGTCAGAATTTTGAGGTGTTGAGATTGGAAGAACACCTTGTGATGATTTCAGTGTGTTTTGGATCAGGCCCCAAACACAATGTGCTGTTTGAGTTATCTTCTGATGTTTTCAGGTTTTTCTCTTGCAAATACATTAAGCATCTTGTTGCTTGGCTTGATTCAGAAAAATGATGTTAGCTTTATAGTGGTTGACCCCTATAATTTTTTTTTTTTTTTTTAAGTAATTGACTGCATAGGAATTCCAAGAAAAATGGAAGCAAACAAAAATTACTTGTTTGCTTTATCCAGATGGACTTTGACCACGCAATTTGTGTAGCCTTCTAAGAAATAATAACTAGCATTTACTGTAATGAATCTCTTTGTACAGTGTAAACATCACAAATAGAAATTAAAAGTACAGTTTACCCTACAGCATAGGTTTGGGTCAAACTTATAAAAGGCTATAAAACATCTTAATTAAAGTTTTATAGGCTCATAATCGTGTGTTATTTGAGATAAATATCATTAGCAATACCAGAACTATGCAGAAGCTTCATATGGTCTTCAGATATCTGAAAATACATGTAAAATAAATATATTTCTAAGGAGATCATCTTTCCCCATTAAATAAGAAATCCTATTTAAAGGCAGAAATACAGAATAGAGAAATCAGGAGGCCTGGTTTTTCTTTGTACATTCCCTGTCATTTCTGAAATCCATAATAGAACAGATACCCTTTTTCTGTGGAAAAGCTCCTTTTCAGATGGCTTCTTGGTGATTTGATGCAGAATAATTTGTTAGTGTATAAATCTGCCTTCATAAGCATCCTCATAAATATAATACAGCAAACAAACTGCTTGGAGGTCAAACTGCAGAAGAGGTTGACCTTGCATTTTTAGCAGTTTAGTGTATGTTAGAGCTTAGATTTAGCAGGATTAAATTTTGCAAAGGTCCTGTGGCAAGTGTTTCTTACAGAGTGGGAATGTCTGAAAGCCTACTACAGACTAACAGAAAACACTGAGCACAAATGCTCAGATGCAATTTAGGCACAAATTTGGTGTTGATTAAATTCAGAATCTTAGCCAGTGTGCAAAATAGGTGATGACTTTAAAGACTAAACAGATACATTGGCAGTACCTTTGCAATTAGCATCTTAATTCAGGCACTGATTATCTTTCATTCTTTATCATTAAAGCTCTAAGTTATATGCTTATTTCTGTCCAAACAAAGCCTCCATGATTAAAGTTAAATAGCATTAAGCACCTTAATAAATAGGAATGAGTTTCTCATTTTTTTTAGGCATCTTGAATTTGCTGAACTAGAGCTTCTGTATTATGTTTTGGTAACTGAATTTAGGTATGTTTTGCAAAAAGGGTATCACACCTGTGCTGCCTTAAAATACAGGTGCCTCTTCTTTGTGTGTAGATGTACCCTTAGGAACATGAGTTTACTTACAGATTTTGACAGCGACATATAAAAAGAGCTGGATTGTGGTGATGTGAACAAGTAAATACAGATATATGGGTTCCAGTGCAGGTGATACTTTTTTATTCCAAAAGAACATTTTTATTTCAAGCATTATCACTATTGTCCTCACTAATATGTCTGTTAGGAGTGTAAATCTTAGGCTATTGTTTTAAATTGTTTATCTGTATGTGTTATCTGTTCAAATATGTATTTAAATGTGTGTCTGCTGGTAGCAGTGCTTAAGTTATTTTTGACTGTTCACTGTTATGAATGCTCAGGATAGCAAATTGGAAAGCCAAAGCTTGTGGTCCTGCCCAGAATTATTTATTTATTTAATTTTTTAATAGCAGAAGCTCCTTGATTTTTGCTTGAATGTTTACAGAGATGTCAAGGATAAGAGATCCACTGCTGTTTACTTCTACTATGTGGGATGATGCAACTCCCGTGATTCCATACAATATTAAGAAAAGGAACAATAGCTGATAATCTAATATATAAGAAGATATGTGGCCACTTGCATTTTCTTCATACAAGTTCATTGCATTTTCATATCAATATTTAATTATAACATAGTGGTTTTGTTCATTATTCCCTTTCAAATACCCTTGTAATTTGTTGGAGGCTCTTTTATATTCCAGTTTTAATTTTAAGCTCTCTCCAACACACCTTGCATTGCAGGAAATGCATTGAGTTGGTGTGACATAACTTCCATATAATCAAAAATAACACCCTTTTGCTTATTCTAATAAGTTCTCATTCAAGATGAAAAGAAGTACATCTATTGCTCCCTTACATAGGTTGTTTTCAGTCCCTTCTTTTAAAAGTAAGTGCAATTGTGTTTAAGCTAGGATCTTGGAAAGGAGAGGAGCCTAAGGGAGCTGTGAGCAAATTGAGGACTTCTGGCTATGAAGGGAAGGATGCAGGCCCAGCAGTGCAGCAGCAGAGATCCCTTCTCTGGCCGGCCCTGGGGTCTTGGTGTGCTCACTCACATCTGCTGACTGAGCTGTTGGTAGGAGAGCTCCTCTCTCCATTTCAAATCCTGTTCTTTTGGCTTAAGGCACCTCCCAGCCAGCAGATCTGCGGATCAGCAGCCTCAAAGGTGTGTGCTCAGGGAGGAATTCCATCCACTGCAGCAGCATGTGCCGAGCCCAGCTTGAGCTGAAGCCTTTGAAACACTGCATTTCTCCTGCTTACGCACAATCCCACTCGCGAAAGCATTCAAATGTGTGCTTACTATTTTAGTGCATGAGTATCTCAAAGCAGTGAAAACCGTGGTTGAGTACTCAGTTGAAATGGGCTCTCTGTGACCTGATTCTGAAATGTGCTGAGCGCTCGCTCGGGTGCCTGTGAGGTCAGTGAGCGCTTCTGGGCCTTCATTGCTTTGGAAATGGAGCTGAAATATGGTTATATGAACTTTGCTTCATGCTCATATGCGTGCAAAACCTTAGTCCTGTTTTTAAGGCTGCAAGACAAGTAGAGAATCCATTTTGAATCTCCAAGGAAAAATCCATAAAGATGTTAAAAGGCAGACACTAGTTAGTGAACATTATTGAATCCCTGAATTTTTTTAAGTCATTATTTTGTTTTGTCTGCTTCTGCTTTCACAATAACTTTCTCCTTTCATTGGAACTGTGCAGTTTAAAGATTTTCCTGTCTGATTACTTTATACTTGACAGAAAGATCCTGAGTACCACATGAGTGTTTGAAGTGGTATTTCTTTGAACGTCAGCTGATCTCTCAGGTTAGAGAAAGTAACCTGATTTTAAGAAAACTAGCACATAAATTGCATCTGTGCTGCTAAGACCTGCTGACACCGCAAAGATAGGTCTTGACAAAAGTTCTATTTGGGCTACAACTCTTCTTGTTCAGGGTGTCAGATGGGTTCTTTATTTCTGCTCTTTCATTCTTTAGTACTGAAGGCATTAGTAGGGAAATGGGGCTTCTGCTTCTTCAGGGTTTCACAGACTGGCACTGCTTGTCTTTCATCTGCAGCAATAATCCTCTCTATGCAGGGCTCAAATATGCAGAATTTGCTGGGGAAACAAGGAATCTCCTTACTCTAAAATTTTTACTATTGGACAAAAGAAATCATTAGCAAAGAACAGGATGACAAAAGCCCAGGAAGCACAAATGGCAAGGGAGCTCTGTGGTGCACAGGGTTTTGGGGGCCAATACCAGGTAATTTTTTACAAGATTTTGTTTGTTTAGTCTGACGTGGCACCAGCTATTCTGTGTGCATGTACACTCTCAGCATGGTTTGAACACACAGAGGCTCCAGTATGGGTGAAGGAAATGCCCTGAGTGTGAGTCATGCCTGTAGGAATAGCAGCAAGTCTGAATGCACAGGCAGAAGTGATGGCAGCAGTTATGCAGATGAGAGCACGTAAAAAGGAATGAGGTTTCTGCAAAGTTACTAGTGCACAGGCTTAAATAAAGAGCATTGCAAATCATACCTAGAATATTTTCTCTGTGTCTATGATTATGTTATTTCCATAGCAACTAATTATGCTATAAACCATAGATCATGACTTCAGGTGACATGTGAGCAGAAGGAGATGAGCTATTAAGTATTGGAGATTTTTTTAAAATGCAAATTTCCTTATTTATAAAGAAAAAAAAAGAAAGAAAATGAAAAAACCCAACCAAACAACAAACCAACCAACCCTGAAGTCTGCTATATAAGTGAGATTGCTTGTGACTGGAGTGTGTTTTCAAAGTTTTGTTGGAGGCATCAGTAAATATTTCAAGTAGTTGTAGGTCCAACTGTGAATATCAACAGATCTTTGTATTAGCTGAGGAAATCTCTAGAATGTCTGTCTTTGCCTGCCTGTGCAATCCAGGGCTCAACCCTTTTCCAGCAACTATAACCTTTTACAGATACTGAAATTGCTAATGGATGAGCAAGGACCCTGGAAATAAAAGGGAAAGTCTGCGATCTTAGGCATGTGATAAGTTTGAGGTTGCAGTGAAGCATTCTATCTTCTGCTTCACTTATTAAAAAACATTCCTATTTCTTTTTAAAACAAAAGATTCAAGAGATATACTCAGCTTAAAGCCCCATGGTAATACTCTTTGAACTGGAGGACCTGCAGCCCAGAGTAGAACTGATACTGCTTCATTTACCTGTTTCTTAGAGGGCTGCTTTAACATGTCTGGCACTTGGTTTGGAAACTGGCTTTATTACTCCCCTCCTGACCCACTTGCACCTCTCTTAAAGTCTTTGGTAACATGTGCAGACTCATTGCACCATGTGAATTTTTAGTAGAGAACAGGATTTAGGGAGGAAACCTGTTGATTGCTGCTTCAATTGACCTTGAATGTTTCCAGGGATGGGGCATCTACAACCTCTTTGGGCAACTTCCTCCAGTATTTTGTCTCCTCATTGTCGAAAATTTCTTCCTTATGTGTAGTCTGAATCTACCCTCTTTTAATTTAAAAATGTTATCCCTTATCCTATTGCTATAGGTCCTATTAAAAAGTCTGTCCCCACCTTTCTTTTAGCCCCATTTAGGTACTGAAAGGCTGCAGTGAAGTCTCCCTGGAGTCTTTTCTTTTCCAGGCTGAACAACCTGAACTCTTTTAGCCTTTCCCATTAGGGAAGGTGTTCTGGCCCTCTGATTGCTTTTGTGGCCCTCCTCCTGACCCACTCCCAACAGGTCCATGTCTTCCTTGAACTGAGAATTCCAGAGCTGGATGTACTATTCCACATGGGCTCTCATCAGAGCAGAGGGGCAGAATCACCCCCCTCAATGTGCTGGCCACGATGGCCAGTACCCCCCAGTCCATCTGGGCAGGGCTGCTCTCAATCCCATCATCCCCCAGCCTGTGCTGACGCTGGAGGTTGCCCCAGCCCAGGTGCAGCACCTTGCACTTGGCCTTGCTGAACCTCATGAGGTTGCCATGGGCCCACTTCTCAAGCTTGTCCAGATCCCTATGGATGGCATCCCATCCCTCAGGTGTGCTAACTGCACCACTCAGCTTGGTGGCATCTGCAAACTTGGTGAGGGTGTGCTGGATCCCACTGTCCCTGTCACTGATGAAGACACTGAACACTCCTGGGCAGGGCTGAGCAGAGGCTGAAAGCCTGTGGCAGCGTGAGGCTGTCAGGTTAAAAATCATATTCTCACTCTCTTTGCTTTGCTCTTTTAGTCGTTTATATTCATGCAAAATGAATATACAAAAGCAAACAAATCAAAGGCTCCATCACAAGGCTTTTTTTTTCCTCCTAGCTGAAACAGCCAGCCTGGCCCTGAACTTTGGTTCACCCTCCAGTCAGAAGAGATAATGTTTCTCTTAGTCTTTTGGAAGAGGTACAAGTTTATTTTTACAAAACCTGCATCACTGAGTCAAACATAACCAAACAGTAGCTGCAAAGAGTGCACTGGGTAAGGAAACAAGGGATTTCTCTCCAGGCACATTGCTGAAGAAAAGGACAGGCAGGGCCAAACAGGTTTGATTAACGCTTTTATGTGGTGATCTCTGTATGTACATGAAACTAAAAAGTTGAGCATTTGGAGTATATTCATCAATTTATCACCCTTAGCTGATTTCAGTGCTGTGGTGTGAAGCAAAGCTAGTAACTCACAATGATTCCACTCTTGTAGTAATGTTTGATCTTAGTCATTTTGTTCACTGAAACTACTGGGGAGGACTGTCACCTATCACGTGCATGCCTTTGCACACCCCTCTGCTGCAGAGCAGGAGCAGTTGTCACATACATACCCTGTTCTATTTAGTATATTTCAGTAATAGCTTCTAACAGGATTCTTCAAAATTTCTTTTATTTTGTGGATCACTTCTTAACAAAGTCTACTGAGGTTAATGCAAAGAGGGTTGTTTCATTAGGAGGATGGAGCAGGTATGCAAAATTTTGATGACAGTGACAAGAGGCATTAGTAGAGGGAAAACCAGTGCAACCACTAAAGGACTTATGAAAATAGAATAAGGAGGAGGTAAATTAGTGGCTGCATTTTGTGTGAGCTGAAGGGGCTGGTGTCTTGAGGTTGTGAGTGTTAAATCATGGAAGAGGAAGAGAAAGCGCTATTCGAAATAATTCAAAACAAAAGGAAGACCTGATCCAACATGACATTGAAATACTGTTGGCTTCAGTTGATGGGTCCTTTGGGTCCAGAGGCATCACACAGAGTGAGGCGTGAGGAGGGGAGGGCCTGAACGTGGAACAGGCAAAGAAGCAGCTGGGTCTAGAAAAACATGGTGCACCAAAAGAGGAGCCAAAGGCAAGCAGGGGGCTGCAGAGGGCCAGAAAGCAGCTCTCACCAAAACCATGGGGACAGGCAGGTTCTCTTGAGATCCCTGGTAGAAAGTCTGGACATATTAACCATCACTTGAGCTCAGAGCACACACAAAGCCCACTCCAGCCTCAGCAGCAGCAATGTCCCTGCCCTGGGGGTCAGTGTCCAGCTGCTCTCCCCAGCTGCAGCCCAGGCTGGGACTTGGGACTGCTGCTCGTACTCTCACGTGTATCTATTGCAGGGGTATTGCACATAGCCCATCCCGACTGGCCCAAGTACCTGTGACCCCTTTAAATAGGACTGTTGCCGTGACCAGTGGAGGTGATGGAGCAGGGGCTGGCAGCAGCAGCAGCATGAACAACTGGAGAAGCCGAGAGTAGAGTCAGCTAAGGGAGGGGGGAGTGTGGTGTGGGGTCTGTGGTGGCTGCAGCTCAGGGTGAGGTGGGGAGTGTGTGCTGAACAAGCTGTGTGTCTTCAGGTGAAAGCTGAAGCCTTGGCTGCTCAGAGAAGGGGTGGAGGGATAACACAGTTAAGGGATCTGCCCCTGATGCCCAAACCTTTTACAGTTTATTGCCTGGAGCTCACCTGATGTCATTAGAGTGAGACTGCTGCCTCTTCTCTTTCAGGGCCAGGGTTTTGGCTGGAGACAGTGAAGGGTTACCAGCTCTCCACTCAAAGTGGCAGGGACAGAGTTGTTATAACCTAAATGGTAGCGTGCCACCAGAATCAATACAAATTGAACCTCTGCTGGCGAGACTGCACAGTGCTTGCTTTCTTGTGGAGAGGAATCAATATGAATTGGCCACAGGATGGGTATATAGAGATGCAGCTGGGCAGAGAAAAAATAGATGTTAAGCAGAGGTGAACAGAGGTCACTAGGTCCAGGCTGTGATTTCAGGCTCAGTGATTAACAAAAAGTTTTGTGAAGGCTCTAATTCACCTGCCCTTTTAGTCACCGTTTAGACACAATGGCTAAGTGATGCAATGCTTCCAAGGTTTATTCTTGTTGGTTCACGTATTACTTTATTGTTAAATGGCTTAAATGTCAATACTGGTCCCAGCATGCCCCTTCCATCCACTTTACACCAGGGATGGGCAAGAGTACACCAGCCCTTCTCTTTTTGTTGCTTTCCCCCAGTTCCCATGCAGGGTATCACTCCATCATGTAAGCATGTCACCCAAGCTGCAGCTAGCCTGTTGGTGCAACATTGCTCTCTCAAGGATTTCCCATTTAGGTTAGTTATTCTAACTGGGTTTCCTAGTGTGGAAGACTTAATAAAAGAGTGATTGTTATGTCTATATCCCAAATGACTCTGTTTCTAATTAGCTGTTGGTATTGTCATGGGAAACAACAGCAACAACTGAAGAACTACATTTTACACTGAAGTGCCTTTAAAAAGTTGTCATTTCCATGACTTGTGCTATGGCATGATGGTGAAAAGAGGCTGGAGAAAAAGTACCCTTTATTGTAAGGGTTATGCAGGACCTCAGCCTTCTTCAAGCATTTTCTGCATCTGTCTGAAATATATCCACTGTGTGTTGATGTTTATTACTTTTTATTTAGAAGAAACATTTAGAAACTCTCCCTTCTACCTCAGATCTTGGCTTTATAAATCATTCCACCCATATTAAGGACTTAATTCTCTTAAGAATTGATGATTTCTTGCCTTCAGGAAAGGTGAAAGGAAGTGATTTCTAACTCTTTTCTTATCCAGATAGCAATGAGCTGCCTTTGGGGCTTCAGTTGCCTAGTTTACGGTAAATATGCCAAATTCTCCTCTGTTAAATGCAGTACCATGGGCACCCTTGTTAAATAACAGTTATCTGACTTGTCACTGTTTCAGTGTAATTTGTGTGCTGAGCTATACCCAGTTTTTCTTTCACCATTTAATGTGAAGCTCTGTGCACAGGCATTTTTGTATACTGACAGAGGACGTAGAAAATATTTGAATCATCTTTGGGCTTCTGTTGCCAAACTGGTCTAGTTGTAACACGGGTGTGGAGAAAGGTTGGAGGCAGAATTGTTTGGTACTACAGGAAAAATTAGTAGTATACTGGAAACTCTGACTGAGAACAGATCTGCTTCCACGGGACCATCTTTATATGCTAGGGAAGGAGAACTCCTTTGAGGGGACAGAGTTCTTATCGTGCAGGAAAGGGAGGGAAGAAGAGTAGAAAATTGACCTTCATCATGCCTATGAAGTGTCTCTAATTTTAGAGGTAGGGAAATCAAAAAGTGGAAAAGTTGTAAGTCATCAAAGTTACTGAAACAGATGGTGCAGGAGTTATTACCCATGTGTTTTGTGCTCAGGTTCTTTCTCTCTAAAGCTTGCACCAGGTACGGTCAGTGTATTTATAGTTTGTGGAGGAAATGAAGACAAATAATTAGACTCTAGGTTTGCAGTTCGTAAATTAACAGAATTAGAGGGTGGTTTGCAGGGGCAAACTGCTCAGGCTATGTGCAAAACCAGCTCGTTTTACTTTTACTAATTTGTTCTTTGATTGGTGCCTGTGTCTCTTGATTTATGCTGAGACTGGCAAGATGCTTCATGAAGGAAACCTGTTTTCGTCTTTATTAATTGTCTGCTGGGCAGGCCTTTTAAAAAAAATGTTAGCCAGCCATCTTTTGACTTGGCTCCAGTAGGTTACAGTCAAAATCAAAGGGCAGACAGAGGAGGAAGGCAGGGAGGAGGTGGACAGATAAGGAGGTGGCACATACGGAGACAAGTGAGTTACTTGCACAGGGACTTTGGGGCAAAGATGGTAAATGAGTCCTGCTTTCCTGAGTGTTAATACTGTAATTGCCACAGTTTCAGTAAGATTTTTCCTTCCCGAAAAAGTTGCGTGTGGCACATTTTCAACTCTTTACTGCCTGTGGGAGCTGTCAGATTTTAGGGAAGTGCTCCCCAGCGTACGGAGCTTGATGCCGATCAGTGCCTTCTGACAGGGGGACAAATGAGCTGGCCACACGTTGTGCTGAGTGATGATTCCGTGGGACTGAGCGAATTAGGAACATCCCGGTGATGGATCTGCAGCGGAACAAACGAGCCTCCCGGCAAGGGGAGCACGGCCCGTCCTGACCCCGCTCCCCGCGGAGCATCCCCAGCGCTTTTGCATACGAAACCTTCACAGCACTTACTTATTCCCGTTCCTTTCGGCAGCGCCGCCTGTGTATCCGGGCAGCCCCTCAAAAGCCACCTGCACCCAGGTTGGGGCTCCGCGCGGTTTCCCCGTGCTCAGAGTTTCGGGGCGGAGAGGCGGGGAGCCGAGGCGGGCCGCGGCGGGGCTGTGAGGGCGCGGGTGTGGGCCGNGCGGGAACGGGATGCGGGGATGCGCGAAGTGAGCCCGGCGGCTCGGGGCACGGCGATGTGGCCGGCAGGAAAGGGCCACGGCAGCTGCTCGCCTTTCGGATAATTCCTGCCCCTGCCGCGGGTCTCGGGCAGCGGCACTCTCTTGTCTGTGTGTGGCATGTGGAGCCGGGGGTTTATATGGCATTTGCGAGCCGAGCGAGGTCACGGTTCCTTTTTTTAAAATTCTTTGCTCTGGGTACAGTGTATCTCTCTCTGATTTTTCCTTCCCTGCTAGCGGGGTGGGCCGGGAGGGACGATCGTGACAGTGACGGGAATGTTTACTTGTGCAGAAGTCTTTCTCATGTGGAAGCACGCTGCTCCCTAACTCCTGGCTAAGCAGACTTCAGTTCACCAACTTTGCTGCCGCACAGCACGCGTAACTCCTTGGCAGGATGGCAGACAAAAGAACAGCTGGTGCAAAGCAATAGGGGATTCCTAGCGAGGAGGAGGAGGAGGAAGGAGGATCGCCAGCCTTTCGCCCGACGGCTGTCAGAGCAGCAGGAACGGGACAGCTGAAGCCACCATGCGCAGGTCCAGCACCGATGAGTCGACCTATCACAGGAGCCCTTCCCTGGACAGCAAGGATTACAGTTTCCCAAATGGCGCCTTCCGTCGATACAGCAGCATGTATGGTGGCCAGTTTGGGGCTGCCAGCAACTCTTTTTTTGGATTTCATACCAACCCAGGCCCGAAGGCCACCAAGGCTAAGTACACGACCCCCAAGGGAAACAAGTACGTTGTCTTTTACCTGGATCTCTCATTTATTTTTCTCCTAGAACTGAAGAGGTGCAGCATGGCTCACAACTGCCTGCAGTGTATCAAGTACCTAATGTTTGTTTTCAACCTTCTCTTCTGGGTGAGTACATGTTTGGAACCGCGAGACGGGTGTGGTTGTGTCTGTTTACTAACATGGAAGGTGAACTTGTTGCTGCTTTTAAACTTAGGAGTTGAACAAAGCGGTGCCTAGGCTACTGTTTCTGTGGCCTGATTAATTTGTGTAGATAACCTACTGTGCGTTTTCTTCATCCTCTCATTTTCTGGCCTTCAGCTGTGTTTCAGAACTGGTACAGGACAAAAGAGTGTGTTTATAGAGGTCAGTTGCATGAATGCCTTCATCACTTTGTTCCAGTGAGAGCTGTACACTCTTTTTCGTGCCTTGATCTTTTATTCTTATGTATGTTTGCCTCAAAAGTTATGCATAGTCCTAGAGAAATGACTGGGGCCATTCATGCTTGTAAGGTTGGGCACGTGCTTACATCCATTGCTCCATTGCAGATGGCACACTTGGTACATCACAACATTAAAGCCTGTATCGGGAATCTCTAGGCAATAGGCAGTCATTCTCTGTTACAGTCAGTGGTGGGTCCCGGCATTGCCATTCCCTGTTGAAGACGTAGGTGGAGAGAGAGCAGAGCGCTCCTCTCTGCTTCTGGGGCTGCTACTCTGTGGCAGGAGCTTATCAAATCACTACGAGGCGTGCGTGTGTCATCGTCCTTTTAATAAATGAGGTGGCTGTCAACAACAAGGGTGGCTGGGCACTTCACTCCCGTGTAATGGAGTGTAGGCTGTAGCTGAAGACTAAAGAAGGGCAGTGGGGGGGATCCAGGTCACAAATGCTGTTTGTCCTGTAAAAAAGGGAGCCAGCAGCATGTTTGCTAGGGCAGGACGGCATTTCTATTTCAGTGTTTCTTGTCCAGAATCATGTGTGGGAAGGTCTGTTGCAAGATCCTCAGGAGATGCCTTTAAATGGCTCATTCTTCCCAAGTGGCTTATTAACATGCTGAGGGAAATAAGGAGTATTGTGAAGTGACACCCCTCCTGTCCTGGCACTTAAGGAGGGGTGTGTGTTTGCAGCTGGGTGCTACCGTGCCCGTGTTACTGGTTGTCTGTGCTCTTGTGAGCTGCTGGAGGTGCTCGGAGGGTTGTGAGTGAGATGGGAAGAGCTGTTCTCTAGTGTGCGCTGCTGTACAGCTGTTCACAGCCAGGCGTGCTGCAGTGCATCACAAAACACAAAGTGCAGGCAACTTCTGCTGACCTGAGCCATACCAAGAGTCAGGATGTGACAAACTGGCACAGCACTAAGCAGAGCTGTGAAACACAAGGAGGGTGCTCTCTTTGCATCGTAGGTAAAGCTGGCAGAAAGAGTGTTGTTAGGCTGCATTCTGTCTTTGAAGGCTAACTCTGGTTGCTTCTGCTTCCCTAAAAATCATCTAATATTTGTTGCAGCTTACTCCAGAGCTTTCTGAAAAAGACAGACACTATCTTTCTTGCTTTTTTAAGTCTTGTGCTTCTACCGACTGTCCCTGGTCGAGATTATAGATAGCACTGACAGCTAGTTGAAGTGTGTGCTAGAGAAAAGCAGTAGGATGCTGGCATTAATAGCTCTTTTCAGGACTCTGCACAGCGCTGTCTCAAAGGATACAGGCAGTCTGATTCTTCTTGCAATATTCATCTTCCACTGAAACATATCCATGTGATAAGAAGAGGTACTGCTGCAAGTAATGTCTGTGTATTTACAAAGGCAAGGTGTGTTTATTTACAGAGGCACGGTTGCACATAATAATATATCTTTGCCATGCTTTTCAGTAGGAAAGCCTTAAGGCTTTGGGAGAGAAGGAAAGGTTTCTGTCTGCCCCCTGAAACCATCACAGCTGCTCCAAGCTATGCCTGAAGGAAGAGAAAAGATGGGGGTCCCAAAAAGAGAATACCGGTGGGGCAGCTGGGCTCTTGGTGAACTGAAGCACACGAGCAGGGGAGTGGGTGGTGTCAAATACTGCAGCACGATCTCTGTTTTGTTTCCCTTTCACATGCTACCTGCACAGCAGGAGTGATGGATGATGATCATGTCCAAATGAGGTTTGCACAGCATGTAGTTATAATAGATGCAGCTCTTCACCTTCTCACAGTGAAGAAAGTAACTAAAAAGAGATGATTTTTAAAGGTACTGGCTAGCCTCTCCCTAGTTCAAGCAGAAAAACATTTCCATTTCTAGTGATCAGAAATCTTAGAATGATTAGAAGTTGGTGATGCTGTTGTTTTGTTTTTCGTCTTGTTTTCAGTTATCTGTCATGTTTTACTTTGTGAAATTAAAGGAAAAGCATCTCTGCAAGAAGATAGGATTTCTCTTTGCATACGTGCTCACAGAAGTTTTCCTGGTTCCACCTTTCCTCTCCACCTTTCTCTAGGTAGTTGGTTAGTAACAGACCATAGTTTAAGTAGGAAGAGGTTTTTTTTTCACGTCTTGAAAGCAGTCATTGCATTAAATTAATTAAATGCCTATTATAGCTTGTTGCTGCTTTTGATTCTGTTTTGAGAAAATGCTTTGATTTCCATCAGAAATCACATTTTCATCTTCTTCCTGTTCCTATTCATTAACTCCAGTACATTCTGTGCATCCCTACAGCCTATTTCCCAATACTTTCAGCTGTCTTTCCCATAGTGTGGCAGAAAACAGTCCTCAGCCCTGTGCAACTCCTGTGGGATTGGTGCTGCATTTCTGAGGAAAAGATCCTTTTCTTATAATACTGGTGAATTTATAGGAAGGAAATTCTCTGAGACCTTGATTTTAAATGTTCCTGGCAGGCTTTGTTGGATTAGGTGCTGCGCTCATGCTGTACAATTTTTAAAAGCTGTCATATAACTGTGAAAACAGAAAATTTCTCCTCCCCTTTCTGATGGTTAAAGGGAGCACAAAACTCCTTCACAAGAGGCTGAAGTGCCTTATCAGTGTTGATGCTGAATCAGTCCATTGGTACAGCAGACTAGCAGCTATTAATGTAGAGAAAAGAATTGGATACTCCTGGAATAGCTCGTTTCTCCATGAGGAATCCTGCACAAATTGCTCTTGGTGCATTTGCAGCTACTCTGGGGCCCTGAAAGATGGGCAAAACAGTATTAGAGAGCAGCACTGCTTCTCTAATGGGAATTGCCATTCAGAGGCCGTTTCCTGGAATAGTGCCAGATGCAGATGAGCCATCGTTGTATCACTGCACTCACCGGTTTGTAAGCTCCCAAAGTAACTTGTGTCACCTGATACAGAACACTTGCCTGCCTTCTTTCATTTTTATGGACTTCGATTTTCATTTGTTGAATTGCTGAACCCTTGAGACTGAAGATCACCTGAGATGATCACAGAGCAGAATATTTTTATATCATAATGAAATATTTGTATTTCTCTGTGACATACCCAGGGAAGAACATTTTTTTCTCCACATTCTGTCTTCCAGACATCCAGCATTTCTTTACAGTCAGTAAAACAAACTTTTTCTTTCTGTGCTTTTAATCCGAGGCTCTGGGCCTTCTCTCTCTCTCTCTCTCTTTTTTTTTTTTTTTTTTTTTTTTTTTTGTTAAAAAAGGTGGGATATATCCTAAAGGCTGAGGGAGTGCTGTAGAAAGAAAAATGTCATTCCCTTAATCCCCTTGACTTATGCAGCATCCCCACTTGCTTCAACTTCTAGTTCCCAAACCTTTAAGACTCAAGAAAGAAAATGCACTAACTGTACTTGTGTTGCCAGTGGCTTGTGCTTTCCTTAGATCCTGTGCTAGGGAAAGCTACCTAGAGAATTAGCAATTTGCCCTTCAATTAACTGAATAGCTATAGCTGACTCCTCAGGTAATGCTTTAACCAATAGAGAAATTCAAAAGCAAAATGCTGTTGTTAGAAACCTAGTTATAAAGAGGAGATGGCAACAAAAAGAAAGGAAGCAAAGAAGTTTATTATTTATCAAACTTACCATTAGTTATTTCTATGCATGTGTCTCCTTTCCATTGTTAAGACATGCTATATTTGTATGCACTACAAAGCAGTCAAAGCCCTCAAAAGGTTTTATGAAAGCTCTGATTTCATTGGGTAGGCTCCCAGAGACCCAGGGGAATAGTCTCTGCTCTCTTGAAAACTTGGGAGTTGCCATCTGCTGGACACTCTATGGTTGAAAGGAGCAGCTGGAGCTCTGCTTTTCACCTTCCTGGATGAAGAGATGAGGCAAGGCGCTTTGCTTTCTTTTGCCATTTGGTCCATATTAAATTCCCAGCTAATACAGCCCTGGGAATGCTTTATCTTTGCTTGTGAGACTCAGAGTGCAATTCTGAAATGTATGGAAGCAGAGCCAAGGAAGTGGCAGGTAGCACTAGTGAATGCAATAGGATCTGTGTGGGAAAAAACACAAGAACCTGTTTAATCTGATTCTAGGGTCCAGCTCTGGGTCTCTTCCTCTGTTGCTGCCGATGGTTTGTGGACACAGTTTGGGAAGCTCTGCACTAATGAGTACTGCTGGCCTGGTGCACTGATGATACTGCCAACATTACTCACATTTAATTAGAAGAAGAGGAAGTAATGGAAATGAGAAATCCCTCATTACTGGCATAATTTTACTTCCTTGCACTTCAGCAGCACAGGTTGTCTTGTAAGAACTATGCAAATGTTTTAATAAGTGGAAGACTGACTGCGCAGGACAGCTGGAGAAAGGAACAGCTTGATCTGAAAATGCACCACGGGGCACTGGATTGTGTTTGAGTGATCCTGGCCAAATTTGTCCAGAGGCTAGAGGCAGAGGGGTGTCTCTTCATTTCACTGTACCTTGTTGGGAAACCATCTGACATTATTAGCTTGAGAGGAGCTCTTAGCTGGAAGGTGGAGGATTTTGTAAGAGAAGCAGCTGATTTTGTTGAAGTGGATTCCTTGTCCTTCATCTGCATCCTCCATCAGTCAGCTGAATGAGATTGATGGTTGAAACAGCCAGAAGCTCTACAGAGTGTTAGTGGCTGAGGGCAGCAATCATTTTGTGGTTACACTTGGCTTCAGTCTTAAGTTAGTGGAAAAAAAATTACCAGTAGAGCAGTAAGGCATTTTAAAAGCAGGGCCCCCATTTCATCATCATTGTGTGCACGTGTTCTTCTCTGATGGCAAGGGCTGCCACTCATCCCATGGACCTGAGCTTACCAGGTGCAGCTGCTGGGTGCTCTTCTGCACACCTCAGTTGCATCCCCACCTGTGGGTGCTGCTTCCAGAAGAAAGTTTGATTAGAAGGAAGACAGGCTGTGTGTTTTCAAATATGTAAGAGGTGGACGGTGACAAACAAAAGCTTGATTAATCAGCAAAGCAGACTGCTTCTGTGTAATTAAAACATGGGAAGCTCACCCCAGAATGTCATTTTCTCTTCTAGCTGCCTCTGAGTTTCTGATTCTCCTTTGTTACTTGCCCCTTCCAGAAGCTGCTCAGTCTGATTGACATCTTATCTTTCCGAGGGTTCTCTGAGGATGTATTTTTGAGGAGCATTGCCTTTAAAGAAAGGAGAGTCATTTGATGTGGGAATTACAGACTTCAAAAAATGGCATTTCTGTGAGAAGCAGAACTATTGAGGGCTGATCTCAAGTGTGAGAGAGAGATGATTGTATTAGCTGATGTCGGATTGGTATGGGCACCAATTAGGGCTTTTTCCATAGTGGCACCATTCATACAGTCCCTTTGCTGCGTGGATCTGGTGTCTAATAGGCACTGAGGATCATGCTGGAGTCCTATCTCCCAGTGAAGGCACTGCTAAGGGCTACATTTGCTATCTAAATGCATGCCTTCTGAAAACTTTTAGGAAGTTAATGACTTTAAAAGAATGCATATCTGTCAGATCAGGCTAACAGTGGGAAATGGGCTCACAAGTTATTCATGGGATACTCAGCCAACACAGTGCTTTTTCATAATCTTGTTTTTTCCTTAGGAAACCGCGTTCAGAAGGCTGTTAATAGAGGAAAAAAAATTACCTTAAAGTTGACCATATAATAGATACTATTTTCAAATTGCTTACTGTGGGCCAGTTTCTGCTTCTGTTGCTCATGAGAAGAGCAGTTTCATAGCAGTAGGTATGTTTGCTATCATATTGATAAGCAGTGAGTATACCCCACAGGATATGGCATGTTGCAAGTGTGGACAAACTGGCTTTTTTTAAAGCAGTGAGTCAAAAGGCTGCAAACATAATTCTCTGTTCTGGACAATGACAGATACTAAATCTATTGCAGCCAATACTTTGACCTACACAGGGGAAGAAAAAGGCTGGTGAGATAATTTTCATCGTTATTACTCTTCCTTCTTTTCTTGGCTTGAAGACTTTCAAGGCTAGCGAGTGCTTCTTTCTTACACAGGATTTCTCATCACCGGGGCCATGATCAAAACTGGAATAACTGCTACAACATACGCTGCCACCTCATAGTTTATTCTGCCCGTGTGTTACATGCCTTTCACCCCCTTTGGGTCTTTATTTTAGAAGAAGAAAAATCCCCATACCTTTTGGCCAGAGGATTATTTGAAACTCTGTATCCACAGACTATATAGAAGGATAAAATCCCAGTCTCAGTTTGTCTCCAGACACGATTGTTTAAATCATGATAGCTGTTATTACTACAATGTGATTTATTTATTTAGAGCATAACTTTTGGCTAAGGTTGCAAATCTGTACATGTTTGAATAATATACAGTATCTACATAAAATGTATAAAGACACTTCTCTCTGATATTTGTAGTGTAAAGTAAACACCGTGGGGTCAGAAATGAAATGTGGCATTGGGTGGAATGAATTCTGCATATTCATGAAGATTGGAGGCACTAAATTGTATTCTTAGTACTGTCCTGTAATTGTTTCTCTGGGAAATGTTAAGCCATCACAAGATGCAACAGAAGTAAATGAAATTGAAATTGCAGCCTGTAATTAGACTGTCATACTGAAACACATCTTAAGTCTGTCTTCAATATAAAAAACCAACACCCTCCAAAAAACCCTCCCCGCCTGTGTCAAGTGTGAATGCATGCAGAGCTTTAGAACATGTTTCAGCTGAGGCTTGTTCTAAAGAAGCCATGCATTTGAAATAGTGGTTTGAATGAGACACAAGGTTTGATGTACAATGACAAAGGACCAGAATGATTCAGTCTTTTAAGTTTTTGTACAAAGACTTTCAAAATTTGGATATTTGGGTTTTTTGTTTGGTTGGTTGTGGGTTTTTTTTCCCCCTGCTTGCTTTTCCAGGTTCCTCATAGAGCCCTTTTTACTCTTTCCTTGGCCGTTACAACTTTATTTGTTCTCAGGTACTTTAAATAGAGCACAGCTGCAGCAGGTGTTGTGTCATCTTAATGCTGGAGTCTCTCTGAGCTGTGTGGTATTGAGTCACACACACTCAGGCACACACACAGTTATACACTAGATAGCAACCAGCAGCTGTTGTGACAGAATTAGGTGGTGGCTCCAACTTGTTCTACACTTTCTCCTTCCTTCTTCAATTGCCAGTTATTTTGTCCTTGCTGTCTTACACACTGTTTAGAGAGGAGAGCACAGAGAAACGTTATATTCTCAGTAAAAGCATTCATTCACTACTCTACAAGCACCAAGCCCAAGTTCCTCTTTGTGCTGCTATGCTTGGGAAGGCTCAATGGCTTCCTCCACAGGAGGCAGTCCTGGGCTTCAGAAGTTCTAAGGGTTTTTCCCCTCCCATGCTGTGCTCTCCCATTAGTGGTACTTGCAATTTCCAGTCCTGTTGCAGTTCCTGTGACAATCTGGAAGTCACTTGTAGTAGTGGCAAGGCTGCAAGTCTCCTTGGCAAGCACCTTACATGAGTGTGTTTGGTTTTGTTGAACGTTTGGATTTTTCTCCCGGTCATCTTGCTATAGAGCATTTCTGTGACATTGCTGATGTTCTTTATTCCCTCGGTATTCACCACTGGCTGTTTTGAAGGTATACACTGGGGTAGATGGACTTACAGCTCTTCTGTAAAACACAAAACAGAGCTCCAGTTCGTCGTGAATTGCTGAAGCATTCAAATAATTTCTTGGTTTTCTTTCAGTAACAATTTTTTAATATCCTCCTTTCCCCTGATAGAAACTAGAACTTTAGATGTGGTTATTCATGGCCATTTTATTACATTCCTTTTGTCCTAAAGTCCCCGTACAAATTAACCTTCAATTGTATGCTATCCACGACGTTGCTCCTGACAAGTTTGTAAATGTTTGTAAACAGACTGCCTTCATATTGGCCAGTTGAACATTTGTACTCTTGTTTGTTTTGTAAGTGACATTCATCCAAGGTTGTAGGACAAATTGGTTATTTATGTCTCAATAAATCTTTTCATTAATTCATCTGTAGCAGCCTGGGAAGGAGCTGAGGGTGACATATTTAATAACATTTTCTTGAACAAAATAACTGGAACTCTGGATATGAATAGAGTTCCACTGCCACTTGCAATCTGTTACAAGTTCCAATCCTTGAAGGCCAGAGTTTTAACACATCTACCATCTGTTTTGTACTTATTATATTAATGCAGAATACTTGGTAGTTTTAGAATGACTTTGTGAACTAAAATAAAGAACACAGGAGTGGTCAAATACATCCTATATGCATATGCTGCCATTACCAAAGAATACACTGAAGCATCTTCGGACATGAAAAAGCAGACATTATTTCATTGTTTGTTCACGGGTCATTTCAGGACCTCCAACCACAAGACATTTTCACTTTTGCAGGGAACTAGTGCTTTTCTGGTGTTGCAAGCCCCAGGGTGTATAGTAATAAAAGTCTGGTGCGAAAAAGGAGAGACCTTGAGAGCTTTATGGCTGCTCTTTCAGTGCAGAGAAAACCAGGAACAGTTTGAGTGTGCATGGGTCCATTCATCACAGCCATACGTGTTATAACCAGTAAGAGCTTGTTTTCAAGTTTTTGTGGTTCCCTGTCCTGTGTCAGTGGTGAGATTTAGTTTGTATTGTGGGGAACATGTTGATGGTGTCTTGTGCTGCTTTGGTGCCCCTGCCCTCCTCCCCCTGGCAGATGTGCTGAGGGATCTCCACGTGCCTCTTGGGTGGTGTGTTAGAGCTCGCTGTCACAGCTGGAGCCCACAGCTGCACCGCTGCTCTTCAATCAGGCTTTTCCTGGTGCTCCTTGCTGGGGAAAGCTGAACCTGGAGGTAAACACCATCACAGTGGTTTTGGTAGCCAAACTAGGGAGTGTCTTTAACATTCCAGGCTAAACTCTTTCATCCCTTTTCCATGTCAGCATTATTGCATTCTGAAAAGGCCTGATAATATGGCAGGAAAACAATACGTGTTTCAGGGGGTTCATAGAGCAGGTAGAATTATTGTTCTAGTGCCACAGGGAGGTCTCAGATTCAACTCAGAGGCAAAGAAACAGTGTAGTAAGTTAGGATCTATTTATTTGAATAAGCATCACTGAAATCCTGTGTATAATTTATGACAACTTCAATTTTTATTATTTGGGTAAATTTGCAGGACCTAAAACATTTTTACCATGCTCTCACCAGTCTGTCTTCTTGAATATGCTCTTGTGTGTTACTTGCAATGCTTACCCCTTCTCTCTCTCCAACTTCCCTTTGTAAATAGGTTTTAGGTAGATAATTCTTGGAGAAAAATTGACTAAGAGTCACTGAGAAAAATGTCCTGTACCTAAGGAGAGCATGTGTCTCCATTTACAGTATTGGTTAAATTGTAATCCTGAAAAAACACAGACTGGGCAGTCCCATTTTCTTTTCCACTGCTGACACTAAAGGGATGTTTCAATACTCCAGCAAAGCCTTAGATGAAATTCTTGCATTTTCTAAGTACTGAATTTCTTTCTGCCTTTATTTCTCAGCAAATACTCAGTAGGATTTCAAGATTAAGGCACTGGTCTTTCATCAAACACAGGTTTTGTTTTCCTTTGATTTCTTAGCTACTGGTACCTTCCTCTAAGTTCCACTTGCTCTACCCAGAAGTTATTATTTTGAGGCTGGAGCTTGGAAATACTTTATGCTTTGTCACTGCAGTTGAAATTTTCTCTCTCCAGAGTAATATCCAACCCATTCAGTTCCCATCTTAGTATTTTTAGCACAAGCTGCTGACAGCTACACGTTGGCTTTGCTGCAATAGCAGTGTGGATTTCCCTGTGTTGGGAGTGCTTCCTTTGCAACCGAATTCATTTTAGTTACTCCATAATTCTGATGTGAAATTATGAAAACAGCAGAAGGCCCCTCATTTTATATCTCACCCCTGCTCGCTGGAGGAGTATGTACGTCTGTCTGTATGAAGTACTTTGTTGTCCCCTGGGCTTGGCACTTGTACCCTATTTTCCGTGGGCTCCAAATGTAACTGGCCAGCAAAGAAGTGCAAAGTTCTCCGGCACATTCTTCTTCAGCTGGCTGTACTTTCTTATGTCACTCTATATCTTTCTGAAAGAGTATGATTTTAATTCCATTAGATTTTTACAACTTCTGTATACTTTGCCATTTTTTACATGTCCTGCAGGGTTTACCTTTGACCCAAGGTTCATTTGTATTATGAAATTGTTTGTGACACTGCAAGCACACCCTGACATTGTTCTGTTCATGGCATGCTTTTGTTCAGGAAGCATTCAAGTGATGATATTGCAGCTCCCTGGCATAGATGTAGCATGAAAAGTTACTAAGCATAAGAAAGAAAATGCGAGTTGAAAGCAATAAGGGGTGTCATACTGTACACCATTTGGTGCAGCATGTGCACTTGTCCTCATCACGTGGCTGAGCAGCTGCACAAATGCTCCATATTGCTGGTGAGATCTGAGCCAGACCTTGATGCCTCAGAGTCACATTTGATGCCACCAGTACCTGGTTTTGGATTGCTTCCCTTTGCTTATTGATTGTGAGTTAATTCTCTCTGTGCATCACCTCGTTTTGTCATAACTGGCAATGCTTTGTTAATTTTTTTATTTCAGCCACGTGTTGAGCTTTGGGGATCTTTTCCCCTCTTTTATTATGTCTATAAAAGTGGAAAGGCTCTGTGGCCACACAGTGTCAGTGGGCTGGGCGCTCTGTAGGATTCACATAGTCTTGGCACATGCTTTGCTGTCTGCTGGTGTAACAGGCGCTATTAGGTTACACAGCAAGTTACAGGCTTAAGTTCCCAGTATGCTCAGTAAAACAGCCATCTTTTTCTCACCACAGACATCATTAGCTCTTATGGGCTGTTTCAGTTGCTCAGCAGAGGTGTCAAATCTTCCACTGGTTTACTAAACAGGTTCATTTTCCCCGAATATCAGTCCAGTTTAACCTGTATTCTGATTACATGTCAGGTTGCTCACAGATCCAGTGCTGTACACAGTAGTTTTAGTTTGGTTATTGGTTTTGTCTCTGCAGCTACACCTGCTTTGTTACGTTCCTGAATTAGGCTCTTGCCCCTATTGCCAAATGCTTTGTCCTTCCTTTCTAAATGGTACGGGTAAAGTGGGGAAGCTGCAGGGGCACAGCTGGTTGCCCTGCAGCTGTGCTGTGTTAATTAGCTCCAAACCTTTAAGCCTCAGCTACCCATGGACTCTACTGCAAAGTTTATGTGGCTTCTGCTGCCGAAGACAGGGCAGACAGTGCCAGAGGGCTCAGCTGGTGCTGGAAGCCATCACTGTGCTGCGCTGGGCTGTCCAGCCTGGAGCTCCTGAAGCCCTGGCGCAGGTGCCGTACAGCTCCTCCTGCAGGAGCTGTGCTGGGGCAGCAGGGATGCCCATGGCAGCATTGCTTAAGGGAGGGGTTTCAGTGTTGTGGCTTTCAGGCTGGGGACACATCCTTGTGCCAGTCTGTACTTGTACCTCTGCCTCTGCACAGGGAATGGTGAGAAGGAGAGGGAGCAGAGCCTCTGTGGTGTTGCAATTACAGGGTGAAGCACAGCCTTGCTCGTCTTGGCACTGCTGTTACTGATGGCATTTGCACTGCGAGGGTTCAGTGGGAATGTGGAGGTGTGTACTGGTGTATGCCAGTATCATGGAATGAGGCTGTTTTCCAGTATGTGAAGAGGTAGGTTTTGTAAGGAAAAGCTGAGCTTTATAAAAAGGGACAGTAGGAAGATTTTACAAGTTTATCAAAGTCGTGGACACGTGTTCTGAGATCTCCAGAGCCTTCCAAAAGGTTTAAAAAGACTTTGTTGTGGCAGTTCAGTGCTGCTGCTGATTTTGTCCTGACCTGGACAAGCAGATGCTTAAAAGAAACCCATGAAGAGCTATAGGAAACAACAGCTGGATGTTCGCCTCTGACATACTCTTGTTTTGTGGGAAATTGTTTTATCTGAACCATTTCATCACTGCATCCATGTGTGTGTGCATGTGTTTGAGAGAGTGAGATAACTGAGTTTTTGTGAGTGGGTGTTCAGTTTTGGCTAACAAGATCCTATTTCACTTACAATTTGGAATAACAAGTGACAGCAGTGGAACTTAGAGATCCTCGGGTTTGGAAGTTATAATTCCACCAAAACAGTAGGTGTATATATTGGACAGGTATATTTTGTTCTAGGGGGGAAAATACACATTAAGTTATATGAATATTTAGGGATATTAAGAGATGATCATATAAATTTTCATGAAATAAATAATACAAATTAAGAGATGAGAGGCACTGTCTATATATAAGAAGGGTATAATACAAAGTAATTGCTTCACCAAGATCCATAGATCATGGAATAGGAAATGTCAGTAGACTTTTTTGGCAGGTTATATATTAGGGAAGGAATTCACAAACCAGGCTATTTACTTACTGTTGCTTCTTTGAAACTCTTTTTGATAAAATAGAAGATTATCACTAACATTACTGGGGAAGTCTCAAAAGACTTAAAACAAACAATTTCCCTTTCTATCCAAATAAAAACAATCCCCGAGGCATGAAAATAAGTACTTTTGTTCTCAGAAAACCACTTGAGCAATATCATCAAAGAAAATCCTTGTTTCTATATAGTTGCTCTAAGATCAATACAGGGAGCTCAGCCTAGGCCTGTGCACAGCCACCATCACCACCTTTGTGCTGCAGGACCCAGTGCTCATCTCCCTCACTGGAGACTCATTTTGCTCGTGTCAGACAGCTCAACTGCAGGTCATTAGCTGTGAGACTCTACAATTCTGTTGTCTAATACAGACATTGCTTTTAAAAATTTGAAGGCGATTAAATAAAAACCAGTAATGTTTTAGACTGGCTCTGTTTGCAGGGTTTTCTTAATTCTGCTTAAAACTAAATACATTATTTTTAAAAAAATTCTTATATATAAAATGTGAAAAGATTCTGGAGAGCAGAAGTTTTAGTCTTTTGGAAAATAGTATCTCCTTACAAAAGCTATTATCTAACAGCAGCCATTCCAGGCTATTAGGTGGTTAATAGCTGTGCCAGAAGAGAAAAAAATTGTCAGATGTTATAGCTGGAAGTGAAGGCATTCCAAAAGAGCTGTGCTTTGGGTCTGTGTCATTTAGAGTGTACAGTTCTATATATACAGTAGGAGGAAGAAAATAAGCAGATGTTTGAAGGGCCTGTGTGTTTCTTTAACTTCTTCAAGCTGTTGCCACTTTTTTGTCATTAATTACTGTGTAATTTCTATGACTGAGGATGACTGAGTCATCCGCACTGGGGAGATTTTAGGATAGTGACGATTTCGAGCCTGGTGTGTTCAAAAGGACTAATATGACTTAAATATCCATGTCATGTTGAATTTCCATTACAGCTGAACATGGTTTGAGTCCTTTGAAGTTTTATTTCAAGTCTCTCTCCTCTGCCTGCAGAAGATAGGAGGAGCTTTGCCCCTGAACAAGGCAACTGTGACATGAATTTGAGAAAGTGGGTCCTCACCTCTCTCAGTTCAGACTCATGTGATTCTCTTGGCAAATGTCAAGTCTGAGCAGAAGTGTTAACCATGTTGTGTGTGGTGTCTTATAATCCAAGATTTATGTGAAAGGCAGAAGGCTGAAGTAGTTTCAGTAGTCTTGGATGCTCTGCTTCTAATTGTCTGCTTAAATCCTTTTTTTCAAGTGAGAAAAGTCCTGAGAATGGCACAGCAAGACTGAGCTTTCTTGTAACACTGTGGTGACCTTTTGTCAGATTGCATTTAATTTTCACCTCCTACCTCTGTGCCTACTGCTGCACCTCATATTGGGTTTGTTTTTGTGAAAACTACAAAATAGGCTTTGCTTAAAAGACAGCTGCAGAGGGTTTGGGCTTCTCGTGTCTTGAATAATTTTAGTAACTTCTGTAATTTGAGAAGAATATATCTGCAATCTTACAAATTACCTACAGGGGAGAAATACCACTGCTGCACTGCTTCTGTGGGCACTGCTGGGCTGGCAGGCATCCTCTTACCCCCCCACAAGTCTCTGCTTTGGAACTTTCCCTTTCTGACCTCAGGTTTTGCATATTTGCCTCCGTTGGCAATTCACCCTGTCTCTACAGGCACACAGTGGTGGGTTTGTTCTTTAGATGAATATTGCAGGAATATTGTTGCGTAGACAATGTTGACAGGGATTTTCTGTTTTTTTTTCTTACTTCATTCATATAGATTGTACTTTCCTGAGTTTTGAGAAGAAGCACCTGGGACCATTGAACTGGAGGACCTGTGTATCCCTAAGATTTTATCACCAAGGAAATACTGTTAATGAGCTGTCTCTTAATTTTCCGCTCTGCCCTGGTTCTTTGTCCCTAATTGTTAGGTGCTCTCTTCTGGGAAGCTGAAACTTGCTGTCTGCTTCTTTTGAAAATGTCATTAATTGAGCAGGAAGTTTTATTACTGGCTTGAACTTTGTAGTTGCCCTTGACACTCCAGAGGGTTTGTGCAGTGATCTAGATATTGTTTATACATGGCAGTCTTTTTTAATTACCTTTGATCCTAAGTTCTTATCTGTTCTTTCTAATCTACTACCTGTAAGCCTGACAGAAGGTTCATACAACTGGGAGAGTTTAATTCTGCTGTCACACAGAGCTGAATAAGCTGTTAAAAACGTTTACTCATGAGTTAGTTAACCAAGTTTGTAAAACGTGAAAGCAACTTTACAGAAACAATGTAAAATGTAGTGTGAATTTGGAAACCTCTATACTTGCTGCCCCTGCTTCAAAGTGTGTTTTAGAGGAGCACATACCTATTAGAGAGCATAGCAGAGTCAGAGGGGCAGAGGCAGCAGCACTGTTGTATTTGGAGTGAGTCTAACAAATTGATCTTTTGGCAGCCTTTGGTATAAACAGACTTGGAGGTGCTTTTTATTTTTCTGCAAGTCAAAGTGGCTGGTGGTGTGCCCGGGGTGGCTTCCATCCCACCTCCTATGGGATTTGTATAATTTTTGGAAGCTATGGGTCACTTGGTTGTGAAAGTCATTTGTCTTCAAAGGGTTAAACATGCCAGTTCCTGTGGAGCATTCTTCCCACTTGTTGTAGTGGAGTCATATCTGGTGGGGGTGCTGTGGACTGTGATACCAAACCATGCTCCTTTAGCTGCACATAGGATACAGCTTTGATTATTGAGAAATTACTTCACCAGCCAGGGCTGTTGCAGCCAGACCCTTTGCCATCACTCATTGTCTGAAGAAACTTGTGAGTAGCAGGAAGATCTCATGCATGTCCAGGCTTCGGTGTTGAGGAAGTGAGGAAGGAGTGCTGAGGACCTGTTTCAGAATTTGCATGTATCATTCATACTTTAAAAGTGTAACTTCCATTTGTGTGTCTTCCAAAGCACCTTCTTATTTATAAAGATTCTTATTTATCGTTTCCAAACCTCTAATCAACAGTTCTTTATTAATTATTTATATCTATATATAAAATATCAAATACATCCAGTTTTAATCAATTCATTCTTTAATCAACA